>PKML01008576.1:0-17470 GCA_002933935.1 Eutrema yunnanense | reverse complement strand
TATTTGACCAATGCCATAAAACACATGAACTATTTAAAATTTTGAATTTACTACATAACTTAAAAAAATATGGTCTATTCCACCAAAACCGTAGATGGCGCTAATTGCACACATGGAATGATAAAACAACGTGGTTTTGTTAAAATCAAACTCTTTCATTTATTGTCTCTCGTTTAATATCGATGGTTAACCAAGCGTAAACCATTTAAACAAGATTCTAAACCGAAAAAACTGGAATCTCAGATGACCGGACCCGACCCAAAAATTACAACCCGTAACCTCTAATATACAAACCCGACTATCGACGAAAATCCCAAAATCAAAACTTCTTCTCATTCGACGAACCCTAATTCAAATTTTCAGAAATTAAAATCGAAAATCGGTTGAATTACGACTGCATGTTTTCTCACCTTAATCAACTCCTTGATGGATCTAGTTTTTCATTCGAATGATTTACTGTCGACCACCTGATTGTTCACTTCCCTGTTTTGTCAATTATCGATTTGGAAGTTTATATCACCGACCTCCGTTTGAAAGCTCCAGCATAATGGATCCGAAGGTGAACATGTATGATTTATGAGAGGCGATTCCCAACGTTTGAAAGTCGCGACATGTAGCCTCTCACTCCTTCGAATCTGAGAGCTTTGCTGTCTGAATATATCGATCCCTTTCGGTTTTGGTTAAGTTTTAAATTGGGTTTTGGTTTTATTCTGAGATTGAGATTGAGGAAGTGATGAATATAAAAATACATTGCACGTAAGTGATAGGCATAACGTTGGATTCACCGAATCACGAAGAATTTCATTTACATCTATCAAATCCAAGTTGGCTTTCGCATATTGAATTTCATTTACATGGTAACGACTAACAATTGATTCAACGAGTGAACTTGTTGGAGGCCTCGGTTAACATTTATATTTACATGATAAATTGTCTTTATTATTATTACATAGATTGCAAATTTTTTTTTTTTTTTTTGGTGCAACCGTTCTTATATTAGATTAGGCAAGAGTTACAGCCAGCCCTCTAAGAGCCTGTTTGGCAATAGAGTCAGCTAAAACATTACCCCGCTTTAGGGATATACTTAAACTCAATTGCAGAAAAACCAAAGGAAACAAGGAAAATGTCGATCAAAATCCCATGGATCTCCGAAATAGAAGAATTCGCCTTGATTGCTCGGACGAGATTAAACGAAACGGAATGGATGAAAAGCGCAAGCTTCCGCCATTAGAGTCGAACCTATGAAACCAGCTGTCTCGGAGTGGCGAGGGAAGAAATTTGGCCCTTGTGCGAAGGTCCACCCGAAGATCATTTGAGATAGTGGAATTGAGATCACTTTCAAGAGTAAAGCCAAAGGATTAATCGTTAGTGAGTAGGTTGAAAAAGATTTGGAATATTTGGATAGAAACCTACTTTCTCGTGTAGTAATTGCCAAAATAACATTGTAAGCATTAATTAATCCATTGTTGAAAAAAATCATATAAAAATTAATTCGCTGAAAATGTTTAAAAGGGAAAGACAGCAATCAACATCAAGTCGCGTTATTGATGAACGCATAATACATGATCCTTATTCAACAACAAAGTTAAAAGAAAAATAAAAGTAATACAATATTTTTCATTTCTTGAATTTGGCCTGTAGATCAATGATCACCTTAGGATCCAACTGAAATGCTCTTGCAAGAACATTGGGATCGATTGCCGGGTTAGATCCAAATACGGTGTTAGCAATAGTGACAACACCTGGGTTTTGGCTGCTGAGAGCAGCGAATGCAACCGCTGGAGATCGTCCCACATTGGCTTGGAAATGGATGAGTCCTTCTGGAAACACAAATACATCACCCATGTTGAGTGTTTTTGTGAAGAGACGGTTTCCGTCTCCGTTTGATGTGACAAATCCTACCAAAAGAGTTCCATGTCCGACATACAAGATCTCGGTAGCACGCGGGTGGGTGTGAGGCGGGTTCTGTCCATTCACTCCATAGTCTATACGAACAATCGAGATTCCAAGGGTGTTTAACCCTGGAAGTTTGTCAGCATTAACAGCTGTCACATTCGACCCAACTGCATTAGCTACGGCTCTTGCATTTTGAAGCCCTCCCAAGAAGAAGTCATCCGCTGTGACGAGCTTTGGATCTTTGCAGAACTTTCCATTCACAAACACTGATGAACATAGTTACCAAATAGTAAACAGAGTTTTACAAATGAGAAATCATTGTAAAACCAAAAAGAAAAAAGAGAAATCAGTAAATACGAAATTAGGAAGTCATCATGTACATACCACCATCTGCTGGGGTATTGACGCCGACGCAGAAGTCTTGAAGGGGGCTTGGGTCAGAAGCAATGGCTAATGGAAGTGTTAAAGCCAAGAGAGAGAGAATGGCGAGGAATGAGAGACTCTTCATTGCCATATATTAACTTAAAACGATTCTTTCTTGTTGAATGTGCTTTTAATTGAGAGGTAAGAAACCTATGAGATATTGAGATCAATTTATAGATGAGTTTAGGTGTTGAACCAGTCCATATATACATATATGTATCTACACTTGTAAATCCAAAAATGCGACAATGTCTAGAAGTTTGAAATGGTTAACAAACATTGTTTAAATATTGTTCTCTGATCATGACTTAACAACGGCCATGTTTATGGTGGTAATATATCTATTGCACAGAAACATAAAATATAAATTTTAAAAATATTTATGCACTTGACGTTTGAACGGGCATGTGTTTGTTTACTGATTATATTTTCTCCACTTGTCATGAATTTATACGTGCTTGTTTGGATAATATTCAATTGCACGTTCTATTGAGTTGACTCTAAGAAATGTCAATGTGTATTTGTTGGTTTGGTTTTATTGTTCCTTGAGAGTAACAAGCCACGATTGTATCATCTCAGTATGTATGTCTCTAACATTATTGAGGAATATTTTAACTTTGACACATAAATTTAAACCCATCGATGGTGCACCCACGACATCGCAACCCTAAACTGTCCGTTCATCTTAGTTGTGGTGTTTTTCCAAATAGTTTTTGGTTCCAATGTTTGTTATGCATTTTTTTACGGTTTTTATATGGCAAGTTCATACAAAATATCAGATAAATCCACACATTCTTAGAGTGAAATTAGGAAATCTCGGAAGAGGATATTCCAATTTTATTTACCGTTGTGTCACGTGATGCATCGTACAATTAAGATAATTATCTAATATTTGTATTTGATTATATTATTTATTTTAGTATTTACCCTATTTCAATTAAGTTTATTTTTTTAGAGTTTTTGGAGCTTTTAAGTTTTCTTATAAATAGCTTACTTAACACTATAAGAAAATATGCCAATTCCCGACGGGATTTCTAACCGATTTCCGATGATATATGATATGCTCAAATTAATACCCTAAAAGTACTAAGCAGTAATTGCAGTAAAGTAGGGGTCGAACAAAACAACTAAACCAAATCTCTTTACGAATAGTTATTTTGCTCACCTTAGGTTCTATCAGGTAATTAATCGCATTCTCGCCCCTAATCAATTATCCTAAGATCTAAGTTCTAGGTGATCAATCTAGAACTAGCTTTGCAAACAACCTATGGCGAAGAACTAATTCAGATGGTGAATCCTAATAACTAATCAATCTAGCATTCAGAGAAAACCCTTATGAGAACCCTAAACCTAACAAGAGATCTACTCAGACATGGAAATTGAAGCAATAAACATGTTTGAATAAATCATCAAATAAAATAGAAAGAGTAACAAGAGGGTTCGAAATCTTCTCTCGGACGAACAGAGTTTCAGACTTGTCTCCCTTCAAAAGATCTCTCACAAAACCAAAGTAAAATAAAGCGTAATGAAAGCGCCATGAAAGTGGCTGTAAAACCTAATTATAAAGCTAAAACACGTATTGGGGCTTCTGGTAATTATTAAAGTCTTCTGAACCAAGTTGCAGAGTCTTTAAACTTGTAAAATCACGTTTTTTTCCGTCTGTAGTTGGTGTCGGTCGACACAGTACACTGTGCTCGCCAGATTGGAATGTCTTCACGAAAACTAGCATAACTTTCGATCTCACCGTTGGAATGGCCTCAAACCACTTCCAAATGAAAGCTAATCCATTGATATGTCTTGTGTCCAAATTTGAGCTCAATCCATCGGTGGAAAGCTCTTCAACGAATGACAAAATTCTGACGTCTCTGCATGACTCTGCATCTCCATATGCTCCAAAATGCTCCAAAATGCTTCAATATCTCCAATTAAGCTCTAAACGTACCTAAACCTGTAAAAGATTCAAAAAGACTCCAAAATACTATAAAGACTCCATAAATAGGACCTATATCATGGTTTAAAAAGGGTAAAATCCATGATATATCAATATACCGAGAAAATTAACCCGTCGGGAATTGGTCGGAAATTCCCGACGAATTTTTGGTTGTCAGAAAATCGTCGGGATTCCCGACCGATTTCCGACGATATAGAGACTGATTAAAGATCGTCGGAAATCGGTGGGGAATTTCGACCGATTTTTGACAAAATAAATCCGTTAATCTGCCTGTTGCACTAACCGTTTTATAACCGTTTGAAATTTTTAAACCGGTCGAAAATCGGTCAGAAATATGTCGGGAATCCGCAGAAAATCCATTATAAATATCTCTCCACCCTCGTTCACAACTTACACAAAACTAAAAAACTTAGAAAATGTCTTCTTCAAACCCAAACCCTTATGATTATTTTCGACCGTGGATTGATAAACCACGGCATGATCCAGCGACGGGTCAACTGACGGATGAGTATGCACAAGGTGTTGAAGAATTCATGACATATGCGATAAACAATAGGATGTTGTCGGAATATGGTAAAATATATTGTACTTGTACTAAATATCGGAATCATAGATTAGTCTCTATTAGGGAAGTATGGAATCACCTATATAGGAATGAGTTTATGCCGGGTTACAAGATTTGGTATACGCACGGAGAAACTGATTCAATGGTGCAATATTACGAAAATAGCAATAATTATTCGGGTAGGATAAAGGAACCAACAACGGAAGTAGATGCAAACGTAGGTACTGTTCAGATGGTGAATGAAGCGTTTCGTGAAAACGTAGCATCGTATGTTCATGATGGTATTAGAATAGAGGAACCTAATTTAGAAGCTCATAATTTTTTTGATTTGCTAGATGCAGCTAAGCATCCACTATATGAAGGATGTAGAGAGGGAATATCGCATTTATCAACTACAAGCAAGTTGATGACTATAAAGACCGATTTCAATTTGGTGGAGGATTGTGTGGATGCGATAGCTGATTTTGTGAAAGATATTTTACTTGAAGATACTATCTCATCGGCTTCATACTACGAGGTTCAGAAACTTGTAGTTGGCCTTGGATTGCCGTATCAGATGATAGATGTGTGCATCGACAATTGTATGATTTATTGGAGAAAGGACGAAAATCGTGTGAAGTGTCGTTTTTGTCACAAATCTAGGTATCAGAAAACGGGTGGCAGAGTACCTATTCCACATAAACGGATGTGGTATTTTCCGATAACGGAGAGGTTGAAGAGGTTATATCAATCCGAGTGCACGGCATGACCTATGAGATGGCATGCAGAACATAACTCAGATGGAGAGATTGCGCATCCCTCAGATGAAGAAGCGTGGAAACATTTTAAAGAGGTATATCCTAGTTTTTCGTATGAGTCAAGGAACGTATACATCGGGTTATCTACAGATGGATTCAACCCTTTTGGAAAACATGGGAGGCAATATTCATTATGACCAGTAATCATCACACCTTACAATTTGCCGCCTAGTTTGTGCATGAAACGAGAGTTTTTGTTCCTCACGATTCTCGTCCCAAGACCGGAGCATCCTAAGAGATTTCTTGATATTTTATTGCAGCCATTAATTTATGAGTTGAAAATGTTATGGAAAGATGGTGTTCAAGCGTTCGATGTTTCTCTCCAACATAATTTCACGATGCGTACGGTACTTATGTGGACCATAAGTGATTTTCCAGCATATGGTATGCTATCTGGATTGTCGACTCATGGAAGGTTTGTGTGCCCGTATTGTCAAGATAACATTGATGCATTCCAATTAAAGCACGGTCGAAAGACTTCTTAGTTCGATTGTCATCGATGATTTCTACCGCATGATCATCCATATCGTCGGAGCACGACATTGTTTAAGAAGAACAAAAAAAATTTCTGATGGTCCACCTCTTGAGACAGATGGAAATTATTACATCATCACTCAGTTGAGAGATTTTGGTGCTGAGAAGACGGTTTCATGTGGTGGTGGTTATTTTCCCGTAGACGATTGTGGCGAGTACCACAATTGGAACAAGAGGAGTATTTTTGGGGATTTTCCATATTAGAATAACCATCTGCTGCGCCATAATCTAGATGTCATGCACATTGAAAAAATGTTTTCGACAACATCATGAATACTGTTCTAAATGTGCAAGGGAAGATGAAAGATAATTTGAAGGTCATATTGGGCTTGCCAGATATTTGTTCGCGGAAGGACCTCCATGTAATGGCGAACGGAAAATCACCCCCCCCCCCGCTTTCCGTTTGGATGAGCCTTCAAATGAGGAGTTCTTCGACTGGATTATGCATAGTGTTAAATTCCCAGACGGATAGCATCTAACCTTCGTAATTGCATTAATATTGAAGAAGGGAAGTTTTATGGGATGAAGAGTCATGATTGTCACGTTGTCATGCAACGCCTCCTTCCATTTGCCTTTGCCGGTCTTATACCTAGAAACGTTCATGGAGCTATTGCAGGTACATTTACAAAATTCTATATAGTTCGATATATATTATCTAAATTTTGCTAAATATTTTTATTATTTATGCAGGGATCGGTGTTTTCTTCTGGGATCTATGCACGAGATCACTATAGACGGTATCTGAAACATGGAAGAGAAGATACTGGTTCTCCTTTGCAACCTCGAGAAAATATTTCCACCAGGATTTTTTGATGTTATGGAACATCTTCCTATTCATCTCCCTAGAGAAGCATCACTTGGCGAGCCAGTTCAATTTCAATGGATGTATCCTTTTGAGCGGTATATGTTCCACCTAAAGAAGGTGAAAAATCTTGCAAGAGTCGAGGGTTCTATTGTTGCACAAAGCATTAATGAAGAAGCATCCAAATTTGCGAGCTACTAATTTCCATCTTCGGTCCAGACTAAAAGTAGATGACATGCACGGTATGATGATGGAGGAGAAACACCTAGTTATTCGGTCTATGTCCCAAATCTATTTGCAGAAATTGGAAGGCTTAGTGGAAAAGGGAGGACCCAGCGACTAACAGAGGAGGAACAAATGCATTTGCATACATATATTCTTAGAAATAGCGACGACGTATTCAGATTTTTCTCGGAATACCGTCGGAAAATTTCCGACAACTATTACCATCGGAAACTGGTCAGAATTTTAGTACCGTCGGTAAACTGTCGGGAATTTTCAGACCAATGATATCCGTCGGAATCCGATAGGTCAATTTATGTCGTCGGAAATCCGTCGGAAATTCCCGACTGATTTTCGACGGATTTTCATTTCCGACAAGATAGTCCCAACGGGTCAAATCGGTCAGAAATTTATCGGGAAAGCCGATTCCCGACGGGTTCCCGATAGATATGGCCGTCGAGAATCGGCTGTATTCTTGTAGTGTAAGTTTATATTTGTGTGATGTTGTTTATTTTTAATAAAGAGGTTAAGACTTTTGAGAAGAGTATTTTCTATTCCGCTACATCATCATGACCCTGCATTGCCTTAGGTCCGAGTTCCAAAAAGCTTGTCTAGTTCATTTCTCGTAGCCGATGGCCTCGCTAAATTTGGTTTTTATAGGTTTCTAACCTTTATTTTTGTGTATTTTATCGAGCAAAATAGTATCTTTGAGTAGTCATTTCAGGTTTTACATCGTTTTAAAGGAAGTGAAGTCATTTTGGGTGCAAATTAACATCAGATCCGCATAAATTTTCCAGAAGCCTAATAGATCGATCGATCAACTTCCTTGACGAAAAAGGCAGTTTTAAACTTCATGTTTTGCACTGGTATCATCCTAACTCAACCAAATCAGACCCTAGACCTATATACATTATACTTATTTTAAGCCACTTTTTTAGGCTAAGCGACAACTTTTATTTTTTTCAATTGTATGTTTGAGAGAAGATCTATGAACCTCTTTTGCCAATTTGAAGAAGATTTATGAACCCTCTTATTACTTTTGTCAATTTAATTATGTCTTTTTTTCATCTCCCGTTCTGGTTATTGATATGTGTGAGTGGCTTTTCAATTGGGTTTTAGGGTTTTAAAGGGATTTCATGAATTGTTAGTTTAAGATTGTTAAATAGGGAATTATGGATTGGTTTATAGAATTTATACCCTAATTTTCTTTTTAGACAAAGGAGTTATAGTACTAATACAAACATGTTTTAATCCTATTAAAAAACTACTCCAAGTGCGTAACAAATGATGTGTGATCCTAAGGGTCGAACCCACAAAGACAAAGTGTCACACATAAGAATGTGAGAGTAAAGTAAAGCTAAGAATGTATGAGATTGTTTGTTGGTTTATGATGAACTAAAAATTAGAAATGACAAGTAAAACGATGTAAGTTCGACTGATGGAAACGTTACTAAGAACGTTATATAACTCAAATCACTGTTTTATAACTAATCTAGTGTCGTAGTATCAATTACTATGTCTAATAACATAAGATTCTAAACTGTTGTTTGACTTTAGAAAATTAAACATGCATTAAATTCAAGTTTGTTATGTTCACAAAACGCCTTAACATAAGCTTTCGTTGGCTAATGATGTTTTGCTCATATCTATGCTCTTTCATGCTTTTAAACAAACATTTTTGATGCGTTAAACAACCTAAAATCATAAAATAGATAGCTAATCTAGTTTCAACAATAAATGAACAACTAAAAGATAGATCCTTATTCTAATAGATCCGATTCAGCGATTCATGAGATTCTTTTGATATCGTAAAACATAGAAGTAGAGAAATCGCAGAAGGATAAATGCCAAACGAATGCCAAATTTCTAACGCCTATGCATGATTCTGCGTATTTATATGATCATTTGCACCTAAAATGACTCAAATTTTTCCGAAGCAATCTAAAACCTGAAAAAACACGATAAAAAACTATCACATCTTTGATATGGTAGCAGACTGTAAGTGCAACGCGTGATGTGTTCAATGCTCTAGCAAGGAGGCATTGAGAAAGATAGAGAAAGAGAATTGGTAAAGAAAAAAAAACGCTATTGACTGCATTTGGTTATCTACCATATAGACCGACTAATAAATGTATTATTTTCCAAATTTCTATAATATTATTTAAGAAGACATTTTTTAAAATGAACTTTAATTTGTAAGTTATTACATGAAATGTGATTACAAATAATAGAAAATAATTGAAATAGAAAATGATATAATAGTCTTTTAAAATCATTGATTAGAATATGGAAAGTATATATTTTGCATTAAAAAGGTTATTTATTATTTATTTATTTTTTATTTTTTTTAATACTATATATTTTAAAATAATAATCAATTTATATATATTCAAATAAACAAAAATCTATACAAAATCTTGCTATGTTTTTCACTATAATTTATTGTATTTTATTTGAATATATATCAAAACAAAAGTTGAAAAATATTTGACTAATTTTATAAAAAGTTAGACACAAAAAATTATTTTTTTTAAGAGTTCGTAGACTAACCACAAAAACTAAAGTCATTTAACGGTGCATATTAGAGTTATGTTTTCAAGATTATAAGTTTTTGCGGGTTAGCTCGAATAATATTTTAGTTCACTGCAAAACGGGTTATATAGATAAATTATTACAAATTGACAGCTTTATCTATAATTATTATTTAGATGTATTGTAAAATTCAGATAAAAGTAAATTTCTTAAATTTCAAAACAATTTCTTTTTAAAAAATTATTATGCGCTATAATTAGCGCGGGTTAAATCCTAGTTATCTTACATTTGTTTCGTTAGTAAGTTTTACGATGAAATACATCTTTTTTTTTTTTAGGACACTTGTTTAAAGACATTATTAGGTAGTTTTCCATCGTAAATAATTGATCATTTTAACAAAATAAATTAATAGTTTGGTGAGAAAACTCTGTCACGAATGTAATTCATTGTTGATGAAATAAAAACGATTAATCATTGAGAAAGTTGAAGGTAAAAAAGCAACGACCAACAATACACAATCCTTATTTAGACGAATACATGAAATGAAAGAAATTCCAAAACACAGGTTTAGTCATTATATCATGATCAGAACTTGTTCTGTAGATCCATGACAACCCTAGGATCCAACTGGAATGCCCTAGCAAGAACATTCGGGTTTATCGGTGGGTTAGACCCAAACACGGTGTTGGCAATAGTGACAACACCTGGGTTTTGGCTGCTCAAGGCAGCGAATGCAACCGCTGGAGATCGTCCCGCATTGAACTGGAAATGAATGAGTCCCTCTGGAAACACAAAGACATCACCATTGTTGAGTGTTTTGGTGAAGAGACGATTTCCGTCTCCGTTTGATGAGACAAAACCTACGAAAAGTGTTCCTTCTTGGACAACCAAGATCTCGGTGGCACGCGGATGGGTGTGAGGCGGGTTCTGTCCGTTGACTCTATAATCAATACGGACAAGTGAGATTCCAAGGGTGTTTAACCCTGGAAGGTTATTAACATTGACGGCTGTCACATTCGATCCGACTGCATTAGTTACGGCTCTTGCATTGTGAAGCCCTGCGAAAAAGAAATCATCCGCGGTCGCGAGCTTTGGGTCCTTGCAGAACTTTCCGTTTACAAAAACTGAACATAGTAACCAAATAATCGAAAAGAGTGTGAGAAATGAGAAATCAATAGAAAATGAGAGTAAAAATCTACATGTACATATATACCGCCATTTGCTGGGGTGTTGACGCCAATACAAAAGTCTTGAAGCGGGCTCGGGTCAGAAGAAATGACTAATGGGAGTGTTAATGCCAAAAGAGATAGAATTGCAAGAAAGGAGATAGTCTTCATTGCCATATATTAAATGAAATGGTTCGTGGAAGAAGAGAAGTGTTTTCGTTTCTTGAGTATGGTTTTATAATTAGTCGAGAGGTAAGAAATATATGAGTCATTGAGCTGAATTTATAGATGAGTTTAGGTTCTGAACTAGTCTATAGAAATGTGTGTATATATATATACACCTGTAAATCTAGAAAAAAAATTGGAAATTTCTGAATTATGCCCAAGAGGTAGTGGGCTAGTGGTAGGGCGGGTCCAGCAAAGGGTGCAACTCCCAAATCTGGGTTCGATCCTCCTCCCAAGCCATTAAACACTATTTCTTGGGAAGTCTGTCAGTTGGGCCTTGTTCCAATTGGTTTACCTGGTAGTCCAAAATGCAGGCGACCGGGCTACCCTCTGGTATTAGTCGGAAAGCATCCAAACTCGGGACAGGCGGTGTGGTGGCCGACGGATCTCATGGATCTTATGGTCTGTTGACAACCTAGCATAGCTGTGAAGCTCATGGTGTCCGTTGAACTATTGTGGGAGTAGTACACTTCGTAGCACATCAGTGCATTCCTACCGGGGCTGACCGGATCAGCCGATAGAATATATCAAAAAAAAAAAAAAAAAATCTGAATTATAAATTTAATATGGTTGAGATGTTTTTTTAAAAAAAAAATCGTGCTCCCACCACGACACAACATGTTTATGGATTGGTTATAATACTTCAACTACAAAAAACTATGTTTTTATTGGTACAATGCTATTGGGTAGGGCAGACTGAAGTTTTTATTTCTAATTGAAAAATGATCCAACTGAAGTTTGAAATGGCAAGTGTTGGCAAGTTTTACATAAAATGTTCGTTTAATAATTATCTTCCCTCAATTTGTCATTATCTTTAGGCAAGTGAAGCATTAAAACTGGGCTGTGTCATTCCCGGGTCTTATCCGGGAGATTACTCTGGACCTATTTCTATATGAGATTACTTCCTAACACCGAAAAGCATCCAAAAAAGAAAAATTGTCATTAACTTCTTCTTTTTTGACATCGTTTGTCACTAACTAATAGCGCTCATTTTATAGTATTTCATTTGCACATGCAGCTGATTTGACTCAACCAAATGTCAATGTGAAACTGTTTGTTTGGTTTGATTGTTTATGTAAATCTAAATCGATATTAAGAATTTAAAAGAGATAAAGCCTCTAGTGTACCAAGGAATATTCAACTTTGTCACAAAATATGAATCCATCGATCGTGAAACTATCGTTAACTTTTGCCATTTGCTCTTCGGGGTTTTCAACAAGATATTCGGATAAGACGCTCTCGTTTAGATGTGTCGGATTAAGGGCAGGGCTGACTTCGTTCGTCGCACTTGTTTGATCCCGCCTTTAAAGAACAACAAGGCCCAGGATCCGGGTGTCCGATTCTCTCCTTTTGCGACCTCGGTTTAGTTCCGGTTTTTCGATTTAAATTGTAATTGGTTTAGCTTTCCTAACCAGGCTTATCTGGGTTTGTGGTTCGGTTCTTTTATCCGGTTATCTATTATTGTAACAAAATCAAAAAACACAAAAAAAAAATTAAATATATGTACGAATTTGGTCAAAACAAAAACAACATCACAAAAAATCTTAAACTTTCATAAGCATTTGAGACAGCAATGGAATTCAAACAATTCACCAAACTCGCACATTTCGTAGTAACAATATAACTCAGTGCCAATTCAAAAACGTGGGTGATTTCCTAATTAAGGAAAAAATCTTAATTGGGAAGGAAAAAAGAAAGGCAAAAATAATATTTAGACACTAAATTGAAAACAATCCATTTATAAAACGGAAAATTATTTAGACTCTAAATTAAAAAAAAAAATTAAGTTCAACTCTAAACTAAAAAAAAAAAAAACCGAAAAAATATTTAGACTATTTTTTTCGCAGATTTTCCATTTCGTCTTAATAACATATATATAAATGTGGTATCATGAATCTATTCTTTATTTAGTGCTGACCAAATGTGGCTCCAATTTCATATTAAAAAATGAGACAAAGTCCTTCGACTCGTTTAATAACACGATGTACTAATTCTTTTTTGTTAAAGAAAACTCCATCACAAAAGATATATCTTTTCGTGAATTTCCAAGATGATATTTAAAACATTTTTCCATTTTTGAAAATATAAAAACATTATTTCATTTAGAATTTGATCAAGGTAAAAGCAACGAAAACATCATGTCATGTTAACAATAAACTGATAATACAAGATCCTTATTCAAATNTTTATTTTTCACACATTAATTTGAACCCTTTGGTCGTAAATCAATTTGTCGAGCACAAGTGCATGTGGTTTCATTTCAGCCGTAATCCCGTAACATCACTAAGCCATGAAGTCTCCGCTTATCATTCTTTTCCAAATTTATATTTTTGGTTCCAATGCATCAGTAGAATGAATGGCCTCAGTCTTGGCCCAAATTCGAAAATGAACATATACATAAGCAGTTGGGTTTTAAGTTATGTTGATCCATTCACATGAGATGTTACAAGTCGGCTAAGGTTTTGAGAAATTAAGAGAAGCGATGCTCTGATATAAAAGGAAGAAGGAATCGAAGACCTAATAGCACACAAGAACATAGCCAAGAGAGTTTAGAGAGATCGGAAGAGAAGAAACCTAGCAAAAGAGACGTTGTTCAAGTCATGTCTTTGCGACAGAGAGTTTCTTTGATCTTTCTTCTTCTTTGTAGTGTTCTTCCATTTGGTGTTACCTATTACACAAGGAAAGCGTTTAGAGCTTTTGTTACCTATTATAAATATCTTCGTTGATTATAAAATATGCAAACGAGATGAAGAGTCTTTTAGATCTAAGACCATCTCCATTGCACACTTTTATAAGTGTCTTTAGAATATTTTATATTAAAACTTTAGCAAACACAGTGTTTTGGTGTTTCTGGGAAGACACCCACTTTTCCATAGAATTGCCACGTGTCGCGGCGTGATTCGCTGAGGAAATAAAATATTATTATTTAAAAAAAAAAAAAAAAAAAAAGGGAAGACACCCTGTGAGGTATGAGCGATGGTGATGCTCATGTAGCACAAAATAGGGAAACATATGAGAGATAGGTATGAGATCTTGCATGATTACACATGGTAGTGCATAATCAATTTACACTGTAGAACAACTTGTCTTATTAAAAGTCAAAAGAGTTCGTCAAATGAGATCTTGCATGATTACACATGGTAGTGCATAATCAATTTACACTGTAGAACAACTTGTCTTATTAAAAGTCAAAAGAGTTCGTCAAATTACATTTTTAAAAGACTCGTTCAATGAAAAGAGAGAGAGTGGTATATATGAACTTTTTTAAAAAAAAGTAGCGTTAATCCCGGTAAAATAATTGTTTCGTGACAAAAAAAAAGGTAGAATCTGGTAAAGTGGCCCATGCAGGTTTCGAACCTGCGACCTTCGCGTTATTAGCACGACGCTCTAACCAACTGAGCTAATGGGCCATTTGCTTGAAAATTACAATCATTTCTATTTAAGGTTTGAATCGTTTTTACACAGACTGTTAGTCTAAGGAGATGATGTCAATAGTTGTTGAATGATGTCAATAGTTGTTGAATGATTTTTATCTAAAATACTATTGGGACTTGTCTCTCCTTTAGAGGTTCACGATCATCTTCCTCCAATCTTTTCCAGGTAAACCCAGAAAATACTTTAGATCATATAATACACATGTGCTTAGAATTGTACAATTTGGAATGGATCGTTCTTACCTTTAAAGACTCTAATCTGAAAATTTTCATCTAAATAAAAAATCTGAAGCCTAATTAATTCCATTTCTTGAATTTGTTGTTTGATCAAAATCTGAAATTTGTGTGATTTAGAGAGTTTGGTGTTGCAGATGAATCAAGTTTAGAGATTTTTCTCTCTGAACCAATTACAACCCCAAAAATCCTAGAGAGTCCAGTCTAAAGAATTTCAAAGGCAGTTTTAAAGATGAAACTTTGATGTGATTAAAATGTGTAGAAAATTATGTGGTTTGAACAGTTTTGGACCCTGTGTGAAAGTGAAATTGAAGATCAAGTTCCTGTCTTTGTTTTGGTTCAGTCTCTGAAATTTGATTCCATCTGACAGAACAATATGTAGTTTGAACAATTTGGATCCAAGTGCCCTGTTGTCTGAAATTGAAGATCAAGTTTCTGACTTTGTCTTTGTTTCAGTTTCTGAGTTAAATGGATTCTTGAATTCTTATTTGTGACTGAAATTGGTTAGAAAGATCTCCCAATGGCTGAGTCTGCGAGCAACACCGCTTCGAAAAAGCTCATTCAAATCGATGTAAGCTCAGATACGGTGTGTCCATGGTGCTTTGTGGGGAAGAAGAATCTTGACAAAGCCATTGATGCATCTAAAGATCAATACAATTTTGAGGTTAAACTCTCACTCTCTTTTGTTTACTTGAGAATGATGAAAATGGTTATGGTATTCAATTTGTGACAATGTAGATTCGATGGCATCCGTATTTCCTTGATGCATCTGCACCCAAAGAAGGTGTGAATAAGAAAGAGTTTTATCGACAGAAATTTGGAAGCAGAGTTGAAGGAATGTTCACAAGAATGTCCGAGGTTTTTTAACTTACAATTCTTTAAGAAAGCTTATGTTCTTGTTGAGAAAATCTTGAAATAATCTTGCTTCATTACAGATCTTTGGAAGTATTGGGTTAGAGTATGACACATCCGGTCTCACGTAAGCACCAAGAAGAGAGATTTCTTCTGTTTTTTTGTTTTTATCTAAATGTTTTGGTGATATGAACAGCGGCAACACTCTGGATAGTCATAGGCTTATACATTATACCGGGAAACATGCACCGGATAAACAACATAGCCTTGTTGAAGAGTTGTGTATCGGTTACTTCACGCAGGGAAAGTTCATTGGTGACAGGTATATACACTGTTTTTTTTTTTAATCACAATGCTGAGTTCTTGATTTAGTGAAACAGTTTGCTGAGTTCTTGATTTAGTGCTTGTGATGAGTTAGCCTAAAGTATCCTTAGATGTTAAACTGCAAAAAAAATTCGGTAATCTATTTAGTGCTTGTGATGATTTAGTGCTTGTGATGATTTAGTGCTTTCTGATGAATTCAGGGAGTTCTTGGTTGAGACGGCCAAAAAGCTTGGCATAGAAGGAGCAGAAGGATTCCTCTCAGAGCCCAACAATGGAGTCACAGAAGTTTGTTTTTTGAATCTCATTATCATTTTTCTATAGGAGAGTAGTATTGAATGATCTGTTCTGATTCTTTTATATAATGAAGGTGAAAGAAGAGATGGACAAGTATTCGCGAAATATCACCGGAGTTCCACATTACACTGTAAGTTGATGCGCTGAAGATCGATTGCCACTATAATATCTTCTAAGTCTTGAGTCTTGTGTCTCTATTTTGGTCAGATCAACGGGAAGGTGAAACTGAGTGGTGCGCAACCGCTCGAGACGTTCCAGAGTGCGTTTGAAGTGGCCTCGGCATAAAACACAAAACAGTGAACTCAAGATTTGTTGAAGTGTTTTTTTATAAGATCTGTTTTGTTGTTTGAGCTCTCAAACTTGGTGTAATAATCAATACATATATGGTATTTGATGGTTTGTCTAATGGTTCCAGAGTGCGTTTTGAAGTGTGTTTTTTTGTCCCTATAACATTAGGCAAGTGGTCCATTATTAAATTTTACTATTTTAATAGTTAATCTTTAATATCTAATTTGTTTTCGTCTTTATATGTGAGATTTAACAAAGACTTTTGAGTTTTGATTGAATAGAAAAAGAGACGTGAAAGAAGGATAGGTTTGAGATCTCAGATCCAGTTTTTCTTCTTCTTTTTCATTCTTCCCAATGTCGTAGTACTACACGACCATGGATTCTGATGAGGGAGTGTTACTACCAATCCACAACCATCCTATGGTGCCTTGGAGTTTTGATCGGCGGTACGGTGATTGCTGTTTTGGCGTGGAACCTATCAGTGATGGCTTTTATTGCAAGATCTGTGAGTTTTTCGCCCACAAGAAATGTAGTGAGTTCTCTCTATTTATCGAACACCCATCTCACCCCAATCACACTCTTGTGCTTATATATAATCACGGCACACACCATTGCGATTTATGTGGAAAGGATATCGCAAGTCTATGCTATTCTTGTGTGACTTGTGACTTCGACGTAGATCTACATTGTGCCAGTTACCCACCATCAGAGGTTATCTACGTTTCCGAGAAGACGCATCCTCACAAGCTCACACTTGTCAAGGAGCGGAACCAGTTCGACTGTGCTGCTAAATGTGGCAAGACTGGTGCTTTTGAGTTTCCTTACAAATGTCTTGAATGTGATTTATCCTTCCATGTGGATTGCTTATCATATCCCTTGGAGGTAAACCACTCCTGCCACTCCTTACACCCTCTTAAGCTCCTAACGGGTC
>PKML01008550.1:328298-359909 GCA_002933935.1 Eutrema yunnanense | reverse complement strand
TGTAAACTAAAACAAGTACGAAATTAAAAAGGTTGTAAATCAATGGAGGAAATATATGCCCAGGGTTTTTCTCAGGAAATCAATGAATGCAGACTAACTAACTAACAGGATTCAGATTACGCACGGTTCTTGAACTCAAATCACTAAGATATAATTAACCAACTCTCGTTGCGAAAACTATCTAAATCTAAATCCTAGGAATTCCAAATCTCTTTGCGAATCCTAAATTCTAAATCAGCTTTAATATCAGGTTTGATATGTTCACAAATCAATTAAACCAAATCTCTTTGCGAATAATCAATTTGCTCACCTAGGTTCTATCAGGTAATTAATCGCACTGTCGTGCCTAATCAATTATCCTAAGATCTAAGTTCCAGATTCGTCAACCTAGAATTAGCTATGAACACAACCTAAGCGAAGAACTATAATTCAGATGGTGAATCCTAAACAGATAATTAACCTAGCATTCAAAGAAATCCTTTGTGAGAAACCCCTAAACCTAAGGTGGATCTACTCAGACATAGAGAATGAAACAATCAATATGCTTGAATAAATCATCAATAGAATAATAACAAGAGGTTCTTGAGATCTGATCTCGGACGAAGGGAGATTCAGACTTGTCTCAAACCAAAGTATAAAGCATAAAAAGGCATAGCCTAAACAAGTGGCTGTAAAATCCTATTTATAACCTAAAACACGTTTTGGGGTCTTCTTGTAATTATTAAAGACTTTTGGGCACTTTTGCAATTTTTCAAGTCTTGGAAAACTCGCGGGTCGTGTCTTGCTGCGATGGGTATCGATCGATACCAATGGGGTATCGATCGATGCTTGCCGTGAAATCAGGTACTCAGCAACACGGTCTTTAGCTCTGCTCCAAACTGCTTCAGAAAGCTCCAATACCTCCAATAATCCTCCAAACGTGCTAAGACCTGTAAAAGACTCTAAAAGACTACAAAACACTAGAAAGACTCTATAAAAAGGACTTATATCATGGTCTAAATAGGGTAAAAACCATGATATATCAGCAAGCCAAGGAGCTGAATCTTATCCCTCAACACCTCAGAGATCCTATTTCTCCAAAGCAGCTGCATGGCTTTGAGAAGATGGTACAAAGAATTCCACTCACACATACTTTTGAAGAAGCGCTAGAGTGCCACCCTCTGCTGAGTCACTTCCGGGACTGCAGAGAAACTGAGGAAGAGATTAAGGCACTTTTCGCCAAGGTCAGAAATCCACTGCCTCCACTGAAGCGGTTGACTAAGAGGGAAGACCCATGGATATTCTCAGTTCCATGCCATATCTCTGGTGATGAATTCAAAGAGTCTCTCGTTGACTCAGGGGTTAGCGTCAATGTCATGTCAACGGAAATTGCAGAAGGATTGGGAGCTTATATCCGACCTCCAAAGGCATCTATCACATACGCAGATTGTTCCACCTCACTTCCCTACGGTACAATCCCTAATTTGCTGGTTAACGTAGCAGATTGTCTGGTTCCTACTGATTTTCAGGTTATGGAGATGAGCACACAATCTCGTACGCAGTTGATTCTTGGAAGACCGTTCATGGCTACGGTTGGTGCCATTATGGACACACCCAGCAAGCACATCTCGTTCTCATACATTGACAAGGAGGTGTACTACAAAGCCATCCCTAGAGGAACTCCCACACATATATCTTGCATCACCGTTGTTCCAGATGAGACATTGGTAATTGATCTTTGGAAGAGCCTCCTGACGAGCCAACTGTCACAGACATTCTAGATAGTCCTTCTGTCATCACCAAGAAAGACTTCAAATCAGCTAAGGCAGAGAGGACGGTAAAGAGCAAAGGAGTAAAAAGTTTTCCCCATGTGACTTTAACCCCTCAGAAGTGCGATGGAGATTCAATTGAATATAAGGTGAAGTGCAAGGGAACTTCGAAACCATTCTCTAAGGTTAGAGTCATTCTCACTTCGGAGCTGAAAGAGAGAGGACAAGAGTTTGTGGAGAACATGATGAGCAAAACTCTGCAGCTGGCGATGTCAAATTGTGGAACTTGTTTCCGCGCAAGTTCTCATCCTTCTCCTGACTGAACGGCCGTGTAGTCAAGCTCGTGACGTAAAATAAGCGCTGAGTGGGAGGCAACCCGCTGGTGAGTCTGTACATAACTCTTTTATTTTTAGTTTTGTGTCTTGTGTCTTAACGTGAAGCAGATTAAGCGAGGAGTATCGATCGACACCTCTCAGTATCGATCGATACCACGCGGAGAAAAGGAGGAATTGTCAATAAGTATTGATCGATACCATCTTGTATCGATCGATACCATGCGGGAAGGTAAGTTCTCTTTCAAAACCCTCGGGTTTCTTTTTCTCCTCCTTGTTCTCCATCGATCGATACCGCCCCCATCTCTCTCTCAAATCGCATATTTCTCATTTCTACACCGATTTTGGTGATTCAAGTGCCTAGATTCATTGGATTTTCATCCTCTGCCCGTTTCTAGCACTTATTTCTCAATCCAACAACGGTATGATCTCTAAATTCAACATTTTATGTCCGAATTTTGGGTTTAAGGTTTGTGCCTGTTTAGCACCATCTAAATTCCACTCTTTAGCACCTGTTTTTCTTGACAAATGTCATTTGCTGAGATGCTCTAGACTAGTTTCGCACCTTGCCTTATGTTCAAATGCCCTTAATATCTACTTTTAGATGATTTGGATTCTGGAGATGCGATGAAACTGAATTTTGCTCAGGTGTCGATCGATACCCTTTGGTATCGATCGACACCACTCGTGTCTGTCGATCAGATTTTGCTGTGATTGCTGAGAGATGTTGGATTTATGCTGTACCTTTTTTGTCTTTGTTTGCAGATGGCATCTAAGTCGAAACGAGCAAGGACCACAGATGCATCGAGCTCTAACCCTTCTGCTACAGATGTTCATGTGGCTCCACGCAGAGGTCCTTGGCCTAAGCTGAACGAGAAGGCCAGGATCCCTTGTCATCTAGATTGGAACGGGACGGAGAGAGCGGTTGCGCTGAGTGACGATTGCACTTACAGACCCATTTTGGAGGAGTGGGATGATTATGACACGCTGCACTATAACGCGTGGTTGAGAGTGGTTATTGAACCTACTCGGTTTGTTGATGGAGTCTCCATGCGTCGTTTGGGCCTTGACACAGAGCTGGCCCGTTTGTTTGGGAAGATTGGTCTGGGCCGGATGGCCACTCAGCAGTACGATCTTTACCCGGACTTGGTTCGTCAGTTCATGGCGACAGTCCGTGTCTGCTACCAGGACGAGGTTCTCCGGGATGCACAGGAGGGCACTTTGACTTTCATGACTTGTGGAGTGAGGTACATGTTACCACTCCCTGATCTCTGTGACATCTACGGTTTTCCGCGGGATTGCAGGAGAGTTGCTCTTCCCGCGCAGCATCCCGACATGCAGACATTCTGGGAGCACTTCCGGAACGGAGCCTATGACTCCAAGACATCCACTTAGATGGATATACGGCACCCAGTCCTGCGCTGTTTGGTTCGAATCCTGAGCACCACTCTTTTGTGCAAGATGGAACCGAACAAGATGAAGGTGACCGAGCTTCTACTCTTGTGTCTGGCTATCAGAGACATTCTTCCTGAGGAGGATTTCACATGGCCTGAGCGTACAGAGGTCAACCTTGGTGCTATGTTTGCACATCATTTGGTCTCATTGAAGACCAAACCATTCACAGGCACGAGCACGAAGATGGAGTCATTTGGTAGTCTTCTGACACCTATCTTCCAGCACCTCGGGATCAGTACTACGAGCTGCTCGATAGTCACTGCGCGTCGGTATATGGATGAGAGCCATCTGAGGAACCTTAAGTGGTTAAATCCCGAGAGGCGTTGGTTCTTTACTACTTCTGCTGGAGATTTTCTGGTGTCGCTTCGTAACGATGAGCTGACAGATATTCTTGAGGATCCTTCTCAGCATCGTTTCGAGCCTCCACCACACATGTTGATTCGCGCACATGCGACTAGACGGCGAGCTCCTGTGCCTGCACCTGCTGATACTGACATTCCATCTACTTCGCGTCAGGGAGGACGCGCCCAGCAATCCCAAGCAGCAGCTTCCCCTATCCATACACCATCATTTTCGTCTGATTCGGAACTTCCGATGGAGCCAGCCGCCTTTCAGAAGGTGATGATTGAGAGCATGCGGAGCATCTGGACTGCTATTTCTCGTTGCCGCTGCATGACTGCCACGGACGCTGGACCTTCGCCTCAGCCTGTCGATCCTTCTCCTGTTGACGATTCCGTTTCTGATGGCGATTCTGAGGAGTCGCAGGATTAGTCTTCTCTCTTCACGTTTGTATTTTTCTTTCTTTTTCTTTTATTTTTCTTTTCTGTTGAACTTATGGCAGTTCTTGTTTTTGCATTTGGATTTATGTTTGATCTACCATGTTGATTTTAACCTGTTTGTGAGTGTTCCTAACAGTGCTAACATCTAACACAATGTAATGCTTTCTCTGGTTAAGTGACTCGACACCGCTAACATCTAACACAATGGAATGCTTTCTCAGGTTAAGTGACTCGACACCACTGATTGAAAATCAGTGTGTCGACATACGGCTGGTATCGATCGATACCTTCCAGTATCGATCGATACCCTGTAAAGGTACGGTTTCTGGTTTTCATAATCCACTTGGTTCATTTGTTTTCTTTCACCAACTCTAGGCTAGATAACACTAGGGACAGTGTTGTTTAAGTCTGGGGGAGGTAGTCGCTGATTTTGTTTTTGTTTTTCTTAGAGTCAGTCTGTTTTTGAGTCATTCGTTGTTTTATTGAGTCAAAACTTTGTCTGAGACTGTGATCTTTTTCTTGAATCTTTTGATCTGACCTTGCTTCTGAGTGACCATTGTTACAGAATTAGTTCTAGATCGACTAATGAAAAATCAAAAGGCTAACCAGTTAACTAGAAGACACTCATGTTTCCAGCAAAGTTCCTTAAAGCCTGAGCCAAATTTTTGCACTTCATCAATGTGGTTAGTATCTATAGAGCTTGATTCCTAATTCGTATCTGACAAAGGAACCCATGTGTTTTAAAATAACGGTATTTCTCTCCCTATTACAAGTTAATTAATAAGTGCATTAAAAGATGAAATGATTTTCTTCTGAGTAGAGAGTTAGGAAAATTTCCAACAATCCTATTATTCTACTCGAGAGGGAATGATCAAACAGAGGATTGGAAGCGAGGCTAGAATTTTCCTATGATGCCATTATTCGCATACATCCTTTGATACGTTGAGAGGGAAGAATCGAGGATTCGGTGGCAAACACTATCAATACTCGCGTCTCGTACCTTAATATGTACATGCAAAGCTAAAAACAAAAGAGAGAACATAAAAATAAATAAGTCTGGGGGAGAGAAATGATACCAAAAAGTGTGAAAAATGGTGGTTATTTGTTATGATATTGTATGGGAAGGAATCTAGAAGGCTCTTGATACTAATTCACAGCGTTGAAACTGGCGAGGATGGCTTGATTAAACAATGCTATGAGATAATGTGTGTAGTCTGGGAAGCTGCGAATGTCTACGGAGAAGTACATGGTGGTTATATCAAAAGCTGGTTAGGTGACATTTGGGTGCTTGGGAAATTGGTCATTTCCACGTTTCAAGAACATGTGAGTCTCTACGTTTTCAAACCTCTTTCTCTGGTTTAGTCTTCTATTTGCTTGAGGGCAAGCAAAACGCTAAGTATGGGGAGTTGATATATCATGGTTTTTACCCTGTGTAAGCCATAATATAAGTCCGTTTTATTGAGTCTTTATTCTATTATAGAGTCTTTTAGGATCTCTTACGGGTTTTAGCATGTTTGGAGCATAATTGGAGATATTGGAGCTTTTAGGAGCATTTTGGAGCGAAATGGAATTGAAGCGACTAAGTACCTGATTTGAAGTCAAAGCATCGATCGATACCCCCTGGTATCGATTGACACCCATCGAAGCAGATACGAGTCGCGACTTACACAAGTCTTGGAGAATTGCAGAATTGCCCCAGAATACTTTAATAATTACCAGAAGCCCCAAAACGTGTTTTAGCTTTATAATTAGGTTTTTCAGCCACTTTGATGGCTAAGTTTTTATTACTTTGATTCTACTTTTGGTTTTTGGAGAGACAACTCTGAACTCCTTTTTCTATTGATTTCTTTGATGATCTATTCAATCATGTTGTTTTCAATCTCCATGTCTGAGTAGATCCACTTTAGGTTCAGGGTTCTCATAAGGGTTTTCTCTGAATGCTAGATTGATTATCTGTTTAGGATTCACCATCTGAATTAGTTCTTCACCTTAGGTTGTGTTCAAAGCTAATTTTAGGTTGACGAATATGGAACATAGATTTTAAGATAATTGATTAGGCACGACAGTGCGATTAATTACCTGATAGAACCTAGGGTGAGCAAATTGATTATTCGCAAAGAGATTTGGTTTAATTAATTTGTGAACATATCAAACTCGATATTAAAGCTGATTTATTCTTAGGAATTTGCAAAGAGATTTGGGATTCTGAAGTTTAGATTTAGATAGCTTTCGCAACGAGAGTTGGTTAGCTATATTTTATTGATTTGAGTTTAAGAACCGCGCTAAATCTGAATTCTGTTAGTTAGTTTGTCTACATTCATTGATTTTCTGAGAAATACCCTGGGCCTATATTATCCTCCATCGAATTACAACTCTTTTAATTTACGTTTTGCTTTCAATTACATCTATTGGTTTAGCTTAATTCTCTTCTATATAATCTATTGTGTGTTTCTGTGAGTCCTTGTGTTCGACCCATAGCTATATTATAAATACTGCTTTAGTATCTAAATAGGGTATTAATTTGGGCATATTAATCAAGAGCAAATCCCAAATACCGAGTTGTCTAAATCTATTACACCGCACCAAGCTAAGGTAGGTGATCACTTGAACAAATTTATTTGTGATGATCCAAAGGATGTGATGATGCACTTGATGTGTCCAAAAGAGCTTGAGGAAGATTTAGATACAATGGAGAATCAACCAGAACCCTATCCACAAGTTCACTTCGGAGGAGAAGCTAATGGAGAAACAAATTGTGAAGTAAATGATTTACCAAAGGAGGCTACCTTTCTGCCGAATGAAGTCAGTAACAAACCATGGAGAGGAGTCATTGCTTCCATGCTGATTAAAAATAAACCACCAGACGCTCAACGCGAACTCCATATGGGCCACAACCGAAATATTAACCGAGGTAATTATCTAAACCCTCAAAGAATTCAAGATACTAACTTGAATTATCTCTGTACAGATCCTACAATTTTGAGGACAAAATTCAGTCAAGGGGGGAGGCCATCAGACCAGTAGCTGAACAAGAGCTCCATCAAACATGCCACACAAGCCGCATAGGAGTCAACAAGGACATATGTTCCTTTCTTGGAGCATACGGAATCAACCACAAAGATTCAAAACATGAGACCAATTGGAAAATTTTCTCAGCTCACCCAGAGCACAGTACGAAGTGGAATCAGTCCATTTGGAGCTCAAACGAAGAGTTATTGAATTTACAAATCGGGTAATTCCCAACTTACCCGATTTGGACATACACGTCTTAAATGGAGGTTTACAACCCAACCATGAGGATTTAAGCTATGAATCAAATTTCTCTACAATCTTGATCCATCAGAGGCACACGGCGAATTAGAATCAAGTCAAGACCAGTTTTCGTTTGGAAGATATTAAATTTCTACGTCAACGGATCCTCTACTTACTTTATTTGGAGGCCTCAACTTCTTAACGAATCTATTGTCAAAGCTGCTGCGATTTGGACATCTTTTATGTCATCCAGGATGTTCCCAAGAAGCTCACTTATTCCCTCAAACCGTCAAGGTACAAAGAAGGCCCAAAAAAATCACTAAATGGGTATGTGATATATTTGTGCTGTTTTTCCCTTGTCCAAGTTTTGTCCCAATGGGTTTTCTTAGAAAGGTTTTTAATGAGGCAAATAGTTCACATTATCATTGGCCCATTTAGTTGATCTTCCTCAAGCCCAGCAACATGGAGATTTCGACCATAGGAAGATCAAGAGCCATATTTTCAAATTCAAACTCAGTTTAATTTCTTTGCTTATTTTCGAGGGGAGTTATTGTTTCTCTCTCCCTCATGTAGACTTTCTTATTTTCTTTTATCTTCCTTTGTATCCAGAGCTCTTTATAACCTCTCTCTTGTTTCATTTGTAACCACGAATTATGTTTAAGAAGTTTGAGTTTGATTCTTAAGATCATTGTTTCTTTCACAAAGTATGCGATTTTTTGTGTTTGATTGTTCTTTAGATTCTAAGTGTGTGATTCACTTTAAATCTATTGAAACCAGCGGATTAAGAGTGCTTGAGTGATTCAGCTCTCTTGTTCGTCCCATTGATTGAGTGAGTCAATCACCTATCCTTCCATCTCCATCTCTACATCGACCCCCTTCCGCAAGGCTAGGCTTGGAATCTCTCGATCATCGAGTGATCATAGTATTGGAGTGATTCCGATCCTGTATCAGACCTAAAACGGCAATATATGGCCGAAATGCTAAGAACAGACCATTATTGAGTAAAACAGACAATATGGAGTGCTGAGACTAGAAATAGGAACTAGAGCCTCCTAAAAAAGGAATGAGAAGCATCCATTAATTGTTTACTCATTTCGTGGAAGCAACATCAAAGTCCATATGAAAATTTGAAAAACTGGATTTCGTCAAGTAAACGGTCCGATTTAGACCCAAAAGGACAATATATGTCCGAATTGCTAAGTACATACCGTTATTGGTTAAAACAGACAATATGGATTGCTGAGACTAGAAATAGGAACTAGAGCCTCCTAAACGATGAATGAGAAGCATCCATTACTCGTTTACTCATTTCTTTGAAGAAACCTCAAAGTCCATATGAAAATAAAAAAAACGGGATTTCGTCTGGTAAACGTTCCAATTTAGACCCAAAATGGCAATATATGGGCGAGCTGCTAAGAAATGACCGTTATTGAGTAAAACATATAGTATGGAGTGCTGAGACTATAAATAGGAACTAGAGCCACCTAAAGGATGAATGAGAAGCATCCATTAGTTGTTTTGTCGTTTCTTTGAGGAAACCTCAAAATCCCTATGAAAATACGAAAAATGGGATTTCGTCTAGTAAATGGTCCAATTTAGACCCAAAACGGCAATATATGGTCAAAATGTTAAGAACATACTGTTATTGAGTAAAACAGACAATATGGAGTGTTGAGACTAGAAATAGGAACTAGAGCCTCCTAAATAAGGAATAAGAAGCATCCATTACTTGTTTACTCATTTCTTTTAGGAAACCTCAAAGTCCCTACGAAAATTCAAAAAATGGGATTTCGTCTAGGAAACGGTCCAATTTAGACCCAAAACGGCAATTTATGGTCGAAATGCTAAGAACGGACCGTTATTGAGTAAGACAGGTAATAAGAACTCCCTAGACTCGACACTCTATGCGGGGTAAAAGTCACCGGATAATCCTTGCAAGCGACGAAGCTTCAACGCGTGGGGAAGACGAAGGGTCGCACAAAGGATTGCGGAACTCCTTTGGTATACCTTGTCAGTCTAATCTGGATATTACGCACCAAAGGAGAGACGACACACTGTATATTACACACCATCACTAAGGAGAAGAGAATCACTCTAGACACCAAAGGAAGAAGAAGAAAACGTTTTTGATAAAAGATGAAAAGTGGCTGCGACAAAGGAGTGTTCTAGGGTTTAATAAGGAAACAACAACAAACGAAAAATAGATAGGCCAAAACAGATGGGCCTAAACAAAGAAAAGACAATTTCGAAAATAACAGCTGGAATGGGCCTTGTAGAAATCGCAGCTGGAATGGGCTTCAGGTTGGCGAGTGAGCTATGGGCGTGATCTAGTTTTGCCTCGTTAAAAATATATCTCCGTAAAACCCAGTGGGACAAAAACGGGGATACGGAAAAAGAGCACAAAACTAGACCATAAGCTCACTAACCTTCTTGAGTTTGGATCATCACTAGTGTAGCTTCATTTTCCATTTGATTCAAGTAGTGTGGCTGCTTCTGGATTTGATGAAGTATTCCCGCAACAACTTCCTTGAGCTTTTTAAACTTGGAACGCGTCATTCGTCCTGTCGGAATGATCAAGGATTCCTCGGAGACAATTCTCTCGGTTCCTTCGGATCCCTCAGATCCCTTGATTCCCTCTGTTCCCTCGGATCCCTCGGGTCCCTCGATTCCCTCGGTTCCCTTTATTCCCTCGGATCCCTCAGTTCCCTTGGATCTCTCAGTTCCCGCAGCTACTAGTTCGTCCATGATCATATCATCCCCCTCCTCTTGAAAAGGATTTGACCTCAAATCTAGATCATCTGCAAGAAAATGAACTAAGTCAGAAACATTGAAACTGTTACTAATATTGTACTTACCTTGAAGATCCAGCTTGTAAGCGTTGTCAATGATCTTCCTCGTGATTCGGAAAGGGCCATCGACTATAGGCTTTAGTTTGGACTTCCTTTGATCTGGAAATCGCTCCTTCCTCAAGTGCACCCAAACGAGGTCTCTTTCCTCAAAGACCATCTTGCGTCTGCCCTTGTTGGCGTGCTTAACGTATTGCCTCATCTTCCCCTCTATGTTTGATCTTGCTTTCTCATGAATCTGCTTGACAAGTTCAGCCTTCTGTTTTCCGTCTAAGCTTAATCTTTCACTCACATGTAGAGGAGTTAGATCCAACGGGGATAAAGGATTAAAACCATACACAATCTGAAATGGAGAAAACTTAGAAGCAGAATGCATAACATGATTGTATGCAAATTCGATATGAGGCAGACATTCTTCCCAAGTTTTCAAATTCTTTTTAATCAAACAACGCTGAAGTGTTCCTAGAGTCCTATTAACAACTTCTGTTTGACCATCAGTTTGTGGATGACATGTAGTAGAAAATAATAGCTTAGTACCTAACTTAGACCATAACGTTTTCCAGAAGTAACTAAGAAACTTAGTATCACGATCAGATACAATGGTCCTAGGCATACCATGTAGATGCACAATCTCCTTAAAGAACAAGCTAGCTATATGAGATGCAGAATCAGTCTTTTGGCAAGCAATGAAATGAGACATCTTAGAAACGCGATCTACTACCACAAAAATCGAATCCTTTCCTGTTTTAGTTCTAGGCAGCCCCAAAACAAAATCCATCGAGATATCAGTTCAAGGATGAGAAGGAATAGGGATAGGAGTGTACAGACCGTGAGGTTGAACTTTAGACTTAGCTTGCTTACACGTAACACATCTGCTGCATATTCTCTCCACGTCTCTCTTCATGTGAGGCCAATGGAAGTTATCTTGCATCACTTTCAGCGTTTTATCGATCCCAAAATGACCCATCAAACCTCCTCATGAGCTTCCCTGACAAGTAAATCTCGAATAGAGTAGTTAGGCACACAAAGACGATTATCATAAAAGAGAAATCATTCATTTCGATAGTAATGACCAGTAGAAAATTTCTCACACGATTTGAACACTTCTTGAAAATCAGAATCAGAATGATACAAGTGCTTAAGTTGTTCAAATCCCAGCAGCTTAGCATCAAGAGTAGAAAGGAGTGCGTACCTTCGAGATAGTGCATCAGCAACTATATTATCCTTACCTTTCTTATACTTGATGACGTATGGGAAAGTTTCAATGAACTCCACCCACCTGGCGTGTCTCTTGTTAAGCTTTTGTTGACCTTTTAGATGTTTGAGGGATTCATGATCAGTATGAATAACGAACTCCTTGGGCCACAAGTAGTGCTGCCACGTTTGGAGAGCTCTCACCAAGGCGTACATCTCCTTGTCGTATGTGGGATAATTAAGAGTGGCTCCTCCAAGTTTTTCACTGAAGAACGCAATAGGCTTCTTGTCCTGCATCAGAACGGCACCAATACCTACACCAGACGCATCACACTCAATTTCGAAAGTTTTAAGAAAATCTGGTAAAGACAAGAGTGGGGCGTGAGTGAGTTTGTCTTTCAAAGCCTGGAATAACTCTTCTTGGGCTGCTTCCCATCGAAAACCAACATCCTTTTTGATCACTTCAGTAAGAGGAGCAGCTAGAGTGCTAAAATCCCGTACAAAACGTTTATAAAATCAAGCAATACCGTGAAAACTGCTCACTTCTCCTACTGATTTCAGACAAGGCCAGTCTCTTATTGCTTTGACTTTTTCTTCATCCACTTTGATTCCATCTGCACTCACAACAAAGCCTAAAAGGACCAAGTTATCTGTGCAAAATGTGCATTTCTTAAGATTGACAAAAAGCTGTTCCTTTCTAAGCACATCTAAAACAGATTGCACATGATCTATATGCTCTTCAAGCTTTTTGCTATAGATCAGAATATCGTCAAAGTACACAATAACAAAAACACCTATAAATGATCTCAGAATGTGATTCATCAATCTCATGAACGTACTAGGTGCGTTTGTTAGCCCAAATGGCATTACTAACCATTCATAAAGTCCATGTTTAGTTTTAAAAATAGTTTTCCATTCATCACCTTCTTTCATCCTAATTTGATGATATCCACTTTTTAAATCAATTTTAGAAAATATTCTAGAGCCATGTACTTCATCTAACATATCATCAAGTCTAGGAATAGGGTGTCGATACTTCACCGTGATATTATTGATGGCTCTGCAATCGACGCACATACGCCAGCTTCCATCCTTCTTAGGCACGAGTAAGACGGGTACAGCACATGGAGTCATGCTCTCTCTGATGTGTCCTTTCTCCATGAGCTCACTGACTTGTCATTGCAGCTCCTTAGTCTCTACAGGATTGGTTCTGTATGGACGGTTTGGAAGTGAAGCACCAGGCATGAAATCGATATGATGCTCAATGCCTCTTATTGGCGGTAATCCCTTGGGATTGTCTTCGGGAAACACGTCCTCATATTCCTGAAATAGAGATTTCATTTCACTCGGTAGCACCGGTGCAAGGTTAGTTAGGCTCCTAAGAATCTCTTTAAAAACAAATAGAAGTAGAGGTTGCTTAGAAACGGAAGCTTGTTTGACCTCACCCGACGTTGCAAAGAAATTGGATTATGGGGGAAAGGATCGATCGGTCGATGCTTTGATCGATCGATCGTTTGGTCTTCTGTTTGATCGAGATTTTTTTTATCGATCGGTCTTGGGTGAGATCGATGAGGCGTTTTGTCTTCTGGTTTGATAGAGATTTTTCGATCGATCGGTCATGGGTGAGATCGGTCGATCGTTGTGTCTTCTGGTGGTCCATTTCAACTCGATCGATCGATCGGCTAGTGGATCTATCGGTCGGTCCCTCAGTGCTTGAATCGATCGATTTTTTCCTTTGCTTTTGAGCTGTAGTTGATCTTGATGAACTTCTCTGGGGGACAGGGGAACAAGCACGGTTTTCTTGCCATCAAACTCAAAAGAATAACGGTTAGTGAAACCATTATGCATTACCTTTCTATCGGATTGCCAAGGTCTTCTGAGGAGAATATGACCAGCTTCCATTGGCAAGACATCGCACATAACTTGATCTTCATATTTCCCAATGGCTAAAGGAACCAGCACTTGATAGCTTACTTTCATCTCTCCATCTCCAATGAGCCAATGTAGTTTATAAGGTCGTGGGTGCCTTGTCACACTTAGTCCAAGTTTCTTCACCATCACTTTGCTTGCGACGTTAGTACAGCTACCTCCGTCGATAATGAGACTACAAACTTTTCCTTGAACCAGACATCTTGTATGGAACAAGTTTTCCCTCTGTTCTTGTTCGTCATCCTTTGTTTGCAAGCTTAGAGATCTCCTGGTCACAAGTAACTCTCCACGAGCCGGTAACTCTTCATACTCGAATGAGGATTCATGATCAAACTCTTCGTCTTCTGATTCTACGTCACCATTTTCCAGCATGATCATCACTTTCTTGTTGATGCACTCATTGGCGTAGTGACCTCTGCCTTGACACTTGAAGCATTTGACGTCACGAGACCTTGTAGTATGTTCAGCCTTGCCTTTATAATCTGGATTTGCTGCGTAAGGCTCAGTCTCTGGTTTCGGTGTGTCATGATTTGCTTCCCTTCACGTTGAAAGACATTAGGCCTTTCTTCTCTTTGGTAACTCGGTTTTGCACTAGTTGATCCATTTCCAAAGCTTCGTTTGGAGTGAACTGATCCGATTACATAGCTGGTTTAGAACAGCTTCTTCTCTTTAGTTGTTGCTCAACGAGAATAGCTTTGTGAAGCATGTCTTCTAACTCCACGTAGTGCTGCATCTCTAGTCTATCTTGTATGTCACGGTTTAGACCTCCTAGAAATCTTGACATAGTTGCTTCACGATCTTCATATACGTCAGCACGTATTAGGAGAGTTTCAAGCTCTTGGTAATAATCATCCACACTACGGCTTCCTTGAGACAGCTTTCTGAGCTTGTTGTGCAGCTCACTGTGGTGATGACTAGGCACAAACCTTTTCCTCATGATATTCTTCATCTCAGTCCAGCTCTCCACGGTGGTGATAGTCTTCGAGAAGTAAAAAGTTGATCCCACCAGCTTAATGCATAGTCGTAGAACTCTGTAGCTGTCACTCTCACTCTACTGTTCTCGGTGTAATGTTGACAGTTTAAGACGAGTTCTATTTTCTTTCCCACTCCAGATACGCATCAGGGTCATTCTTTCCATGGAAAGGAGGGATTCGGAGCTTAAGACCTCTAAGAGAGTATCGTGGCTGTGCTCTTCCTTCTCTAGCATTTTTGTTTCGCCGTTGACTGTCTTGAGTTGATTCACTATCATGGCTGTAATAATTTGCAGTCTCATCATCTCTGCGTTGCCTAGGTCGATCGGTTTCTCTTCTAGGTGCTCTATGAGGAGCTCTTCTCTGCTGGTTATCACTGTGAACTTGCTTTACATTAGGATGTAGTTCTTGACGCAGAGCGTCCATCTTGGTGTTCATCATCTACTCCATACGATTCATCATAGCTTCCATCAGCACTTTAGTTTGCATGACACTGGTTTCTGCATCATCCTCAGCCATCTCTACCTGAAGAACAACACAAAACAAAAAGCCAGTAACTAGTTCTTCACAAAAACAATGACTTGAAACATACACAGCTTACTAAACATAAACAAGAGATCGAAACACGAACTGCTGCTTCTGAAAATGACTTTAGGAGACTAGCAGACCCTATAGACTCGATCCAACAACGAACTGAAGCAATACTCGAAGAACTAACACACTAATACTCGATCTAACATTTAGGAACTCTAATTTTTTTTTTCTTTATATTTTTGATAGAACAGAATCGACAACAACACTAAAAGCAAGCTAATAGTTGCAAAAATCACACATGAACAAGAACAGACAAATTTGAGAAAGAAATGAGAGAGATGTGAAGGAATGAAGAACATGAGAGATTTAGAGAAAGAAGGCGATTTGCTTATCAAAAGGGGGAAGATGAGTGGCTGGCAGGCGGGTTGGTCGCGCAGGTGGGTCAAGACAGCGGGCAGACCGTTGAACGAAGACTCGGACCGCTGGTCCATAGATCTGGTTTGACCAGATTTGAATTTGGTCAACACCGATCACCCTTTTCTCGGTGCAATGAGCCGGTGCTCATCTCATGCCCCCACACCGGCCAAGTGCACCGGCCAAGGGCTGGCCGGTGCTCTCCTTTTCGAAACAGACACCGACCGTGCTTGAGTCGGTGTTGTGGGGCGGTGCTGGTGGCGAGTGCAAGCATTTTCATCTCCCAACTCATTGGTCGTGACCCATGATCAGTTAGATCACCAAGAAACCTTTAAACACTCAACAAAACATTAAAAAGATCTAGAAAAGATTGAAAAAGATAAAAAGAAAAGTATGTACAAGGATAGACATGGGAATATCTCCCAAGTGTACTTTGTTTAACGCCACTAAGTTCGACGTTTGTTACCCTTTTTAAGCTCGAGGATCATCATCGAGAGGTAGTGAGACCCCTTCCCCAATGGATTCATGAGCTAGATACGGTTTAAGTTTTTGCCCATTAGCAACAAACTCTTCTCCATTCTTGTTCAAAAGCACAATAGCTCCATATGGCCTCACTTCCTTGATTGTGAACGGACCGGACCATCTAGACCTTTGCTTTCTAGGAAACAACTTAAGCCTTGAGTTGGAAAGCAACACTTGATTTCCTTCCTTGAAGTCTTTGTGCAAAATCTTCTTGTCATGAAAGGCTTTGGTCCTCTCCTTGTAGATCAAGGAACTCTCGTAGGCATAAAGTCTAATCTCATCAAGCTCTTGCAATTGGATAAAAACACCTTTCTTGAGCCGTCTTGAGATCAAAATTGAGAAGCTTCACGACTGATATGCTCAAATTAATACCCTAAAAGTACTAAAGCAGTTGTTGTAGTATATGTAGGGGTCGAACACAAGGACTCACGGAAACACACAATAGATTATATAGATGAAAATTAAGCTAAGCAATTCAGTTGAAACAAAAAAAAGCAATAGACAGTAAACGAGTTGTAAAATCAATGGAAGAAAGATATGTTCAGGGTATTTTTCAAGAAATCAATGAATGCATATAAACTAACTAATCAGTGTTCAGGTTACGCACGGTTCTTGAACTCAAATCACTAAAGTATAATTAACCAACTGTCGTTGCGAGAATTATCTAAATCTAAACTTCAGAATCCCAAATCTCTTTGCAAATTCCTAAGAATAAATCAGCCTTAATATCGAGTTTGATATGTTCACAAATCAACTAAACCAAAAATCTTTGCGAATAATTAATTTGCTCACCCTAAGTTCTATCAGGTTTCTCAATTGCACTGCCGTGCCTAATCGACTAACCTAAGATCTAAGTTCTAGGTGATCAATCCATAATTAGCTTTGAGAACAACCTATGGTGAAGAACTAATTCAGATTATGAACCCTAAACAATAAATCAACCTAGCATTCAAAGAAATCTCTTATGAGAACCCTAAACCTAACAGGAGATCTACTGAGACATGGAATTTGAAGCAATAAACATGACCGAATAAATACTCAAATAGATAATAAGAAAGAGTAACAAGAGAGTTCGAAATCTTCTCTCGGACTAACAGAGTTTCAGACTTGTCTCCCTTCAAAAGCTTTCTCACAAAACCAAAGTAAAATAAAGGATATCCATCAAAGTGGCTGTAAAATCCTAATAAATAACCTAAGTCACGTTTTGGGGCTTCTTGTAAATAATAAAGTCTTCTGGGCAATTTTGCAATTCTTCAACTCTTTGCAAAAGTCGCGACTCGTGTCTGCTGCAGTGAGTATTGACCGATACTAGTCAGTATCGATCGATACCGAGGCTTCAAATCGGGTACTCAGCTACACGAACTTCTGCTTTGCTCCAAAATGCTCCAGAAAGCTCAAATATCTCCAATTATGCTCCAAACGTGCTAAAACCTGTAAAAGACTCTAAAACACTACGAAATAGTAGAAAGACTATATAAAACAAACTTATATCATGACCTAAAAGGGGTAAAAACCATGATATATCAACGACCCACAACGCCTTGTACTCAAGCTCCATCAGTAGATGACAAGACTTCCCATATAGAAGATTGAAAGGAGTTGTTCCAATGGGGGTCATGAAAGCCGTCCTATAAGCCCAAAGAGCATCGTAAAGTTTCTTTGCCCAATCTTTTCTTGAACTTGATAACACCGTATTTTTACCTGTTTTGCTATATATTTTAGAACAATTTAATAAGTGTTCCACTTGGTTTTCTATTCTTTTATTACGGGTTTCGCATGTTTGCGTTTTTAGACTCTTTTCAGGTAACTCGAGATTAAAAAGTGCATTTCGGAGCAAAAGTACGTTTTTGAATAAACTTTGACCGTCAAGAAGTCTTGCAATCAAAGAAGACCTTTTCACCGTCTGATCATCACCAAATTATGACACAACAAAGTAGAGACAACCAGATTTCATGATGTAAGAACCGGTGGTGGCTCTCACGTCAAAAGGATAGATGCGGTGAGAAAGGCAGGCGGTCGCCCTTTCCTTGGCTCCTTTGATGATTGAATATGGAAGTAATCTGACACGCAGGCGGTCGCCCTCTCGTGTGGGATTAAGATGTGATGTGTTGATGGAGTGAGTTCACGACACAAATATTTGACGAGCCTTTGATACGGTGAAGGATCTAGGCTTGCTTGAATCTCACAAACAAGATGAAGAACAAGATAGGTTACTCAAGATGATACTTGAAGAACTGCGTTATTTTATTGATATGCAAAAAGGTGATGAGCTACAATGCCGCAAAGGAACCTTATAAAGGGGCTCGTCGGCTTGAACCTACTAGGGTTCGACTCAAAGAAAGCAAAGACTCAAAACAACAGGACTTTGAAAGAAAAACAACACGCAGTTCTAACACAAAACAAGAAAACCGTAAGCTAAAAACTAAACAAAGCTCATCGTTTCATTTAATCCATAATAGGAAAGTTTATGAGCGACTCTTAAAAATAAACTAAGGACGACGATTTGATGAAGGCCTTAGTCGTTGATCATGTTGGGAACACCTGCAAGCCCAATAGAATAATTGAAAAGCTTACATTGGTGAGTAGATGTCCAAGAGGCCGCTTGCGTGGTCTTTAAGGATGATTCTGGTGTAGGTGCGTCTTGGTCACGTAGCTGGTCGTAGGAGCCTCCTTTGGTGTTCTCTAAGTCAGAAGACTCTTGATCGTCGAGTTCTTGCTCTTCCTCAATCATGATCTCCTCTTCTTGCTCCATTTGGCTTCTCTCGGCTACGAGGGGCTTGTTGTGAAGGGTCTTGGTTCCTGAGCTATTTCCCACCAATCCAACTGGACCATTAGTCTTAGAATATGTGTTTAGTCGATGAAATTTACCTGCCTTGGCGAGACCAGTGTTTTGGAGGCTTTCTAAGCTAATTGGATTCTTCTCGGCTAAAACTGTCTCGACTAAATCTTTCTCGGCTAAAACTGATGCGGTGAGATTTCTATCGGCTAAAACTGATTTGGTCAGGGTCTTCTCGGCTAAAACTGATGCTGCCTGATTTCCCTCGGCTAAACCTCTTTCCTCGGCTAAAACTGATTCGATCAGTTTTTCTTCGGCTAAAACTGGCTCTAAGAGGTTGTTATGTCCGAATATGACATTTAGGTCAGGTAGCAACGTATCTGTAGGTTCTAAGGAGTTAATATAGGTGTGTAGGGCCTTTTTGTATCTATTCATCATTTGTTTGATCCTAGAACGCGTCATAGCCCCTTCTTGGACTGTCGGCATGATGCTTGGAATGTCCTTTGGATCGATGTCCACATCATTCCCTCCTTCTTCAGAAGGTTTTGACCTCAAAACTTGATCTCCTGCGTCAAAATAAGATAAGTCAGCAACGTTGAAAGTGTGAGAGATGTTATACTCACCTGGCAAGTCAAGACGATAAGCATTGTCATTGATCTTGCTTAAGATTTTGAACGGGCCGTCGCCTCTAGGTGAGAGCTTGGAGGCACGTTTGTTTGGGAATCTTTCTGGTCTCATATGAAGCCACACCCAATCTCTCGGCTCAAAGATCATCTCCTTCTTGCCCTTGTCTGCTGCCTTCTTGCAGCTATCCGTCTTTTTCTCAAGATTTGTTTTGGCCGTCTCATAAAGCTTTTGGAAGAGTTCTCCTCGCCTTAGGCAATCTAAATTAACCTGTTCTACTTGTGCTATAGGCCTTAAATCAATTGGAGACAAAGGGTTAGTGCCATAAACAACCTCGAAAGGGGACAACTTAGTAGCTGAATGCCTTGCGCGGTTATAAGCAAATTCAACAAATGGAATGCAATCTAACCAAGTCTTCATATTTTTAACAAGGGTTGCTCTAAGCATAGTGCCAAGAGTTCTGTTTACTACCTCAGTTTGGCCATCTGTTTGAGGATGGCAAGTTGTAGAGAACAAAAGCTTTGTTCCTAGCTTTCTCCACAATGTTCTCCAAAAGTGACTCAAGAACTTCGTGTCACGATCAGAGATGATGGTCCTTGGGACTCCATGCAAGCGCACCACTTCCTTAAAGAACAAGTTAGCAATCTGAGTTGCATCATTTGTCTTTTCACACGGGATGAAGTGTGCCATCTTGGAGAACCGGTCTACTACTACGAAGATGGAGTCTTTGTGTCTGATCTTTGGCAAACCTAAAAAAAAATCCATCGAAATATCTACCCAAGGGGAGTTAGGTATAGGCAAAGGCATGTAAAGACCGTGAGGATGTGACCTGGATTTCGCTTTGTGGCATTGGACACATCTTGCACAGAATCGCTCCACATCTCTCTTTAAGTGAGGCCAATAGAAATGTTCCATCACGACTGCCAGAGTCTTGTCTACTCCGAAATGTCCCATTATGCCTCCTCCATGTGCTTCACTAAGCACTAGCTCTCTCATAGATCCCTGCGGAATACACAAACGTTTATCTCGAAAAAGAAAACCATCTTGCAAGTAAAAAAAACCGTGAGGTCCTTTGCAACACTCTAGATAGCTTTCTCCAAGCTCCGAATCATCCTTGTACTGTTCTTTTATGTGCTCAAATTCAAGAATCTTGGCCTTCATGGTAGCAATGGGTGCAAATCTCCTAGACAATGCGTCGGCCACCACATTCTCCTTGCCCTTCTTGTATTTGATGACATAGGGAAAAGTTTCTACAAACTCTAGCCACTTAGCATGCCTCGTTTTAAGTGAAGTCTGGCCTCGTAAGTGCTTCAAAGTCTCGTGATCAGTATGTATAATAAATTCCTTGGACAGAAAGTAGTTCTGCCATGTCTCTAATGCTCTAACCAACGCATAGAGCTCTTTGTCATAGGTAGGGTAGTTAAGTGTAGCTCCACTCAGTTTCTCACTGAAGAAATCTACTGGCCTCCTCCTTTGATGAAGCACAGCTCCAATCCCCAATCCGGATGCATCACACTCCACTTCAAACATCTCATCAAAGTCCGGGAGTGCAAGAACCAGTGCTTGGGTCAATCGGTCTTTGAGATTGTTGAAAGCCATCTCTTGAGCTGTTCCCAATGCAAATGGAGTGTTATTCTTGATCACAGCTGTGAGGGGTGTAGCTATGGTGCTGAAATCCCTAACAAATCGCCTATAGAAACTCGCCAAGCCATGAAAACTCCTAACATGTCCAATGCTTGTTAGTGTAGGCCACTCTTGTATAGCTTTGATCTTTCCCTCATCAACTTGTAGTCCTTCCCTGCTAAATACAAAGCCTAAGAATACAAGCTTATCAGTACAAAACACACACTTCTTTAGGTTAGCAAATAAGCCTTCCTTCCGAAGCGTTTTTATAACAAGTTCAAGATGAGATAAGTGTTCAAAGTGATCCTTACTGTAAATCAATATGTCGTATAGTAGACAACTACAAATTTACTAATATAGGGCCTCAAAACCTGGTTCATAAGTCGCATGAAGGTTCTAGGCGCATTGGTAAGGCCAAATGGCATCACTAGCCATTCATAGAGGCCTTGCTTTGTTTTGAAAGCTGTTTTCCATTCGTCTCCTTCTCTCATGCGCACTTGGTGATATCCACTCTTTAAGTCGATCTTAGAGAAGACAGTAGCTCCACTTAGCTCATCAAGCATTTCGTCTAGACGTGGAATGGGGTGTCGGTATTTAATAGTTATGTTGTTGATTGCTCGGCAATCCACACACATCCTCCAACTCCCATCTTTCTTTGGCACTAGTAGGACCGGCACAGCACAAGGACTAAGAGACTCTCGGATATAACCTTTATCCATGAGTTCTTGCACTTGTTTTTCCAACTCCTTAGTCTCTTGCGGATTCATCCGGTAGGCTGCTTTGTTTGGCAAGGGTGAGCCCGGCACTAGATCAATCTGATGCTCTATGCCTCTTAGTGCAGGCAAGCCAGGAGGAATCTCCTCAGGGAAGATGTCTCGAAACTTATCTAACACAACATTGACTTCCGGGGGCAGTTCCAATTCCATAGCACCTGTGCTTAAACATTCTTTATAGATCATTATTAATATAGTGCCATTGTGACGTAGCTCTCCCTAGATCGAAACTCCAATTCTGGTAAACTAAAGGATAATTCCTGCAAGCTATTGCTCCAAGGCGTGGGGATTGAATGGTGTCGCAGAAAGGTAATGTAAAACCTCTGATATACCGTGGGAACTACTTAGGATATTACACACCTAACTAGATCACCAAGCTTAGATATTACACACTAAGCAGAATCAAAGAGATGAAGAACGGTGAAGAACTCGTCTCTTAGAAACAAAGAAGGCTGCGCCTCAAAATTATGATAAAAGGTAGGGTAATGTGTCCAGAGACCTTACATGAGTTTATAAAGGGAAAAACGTGCCCTTAAGTTTAAAGAATTGCAAAAATAACCCAAAGAAAAAGAAAATAAAAGAAAGGCACAAAACAGAGGTCTTTTGCGCAATAAGAGTGAAAAAGGAAAGATAGAGAATAGATGAGGCTATGCTGGTCGAGAGTGTGCATCTTGAGCCTCGGAGTGACTACTGAACTAGGTGTGGTGGTCTATCCTTGCCTCATTAAAAACCTATCTTTGCAAAACCCAAGTGGGACAAAAACAAAGACAGGGAAAAAGAGTGCAAAGATAGACCACAAGCTCACTAGCCATCTTGTACTTGGATTAGGACGAGTGTTGGAGTTGTTTCGTTGCTTTCTTGGTTTAAGTAGTTGGGTTGCTTCTGAATGCTATTAAGAATGCCAGCAACAGCTTCCTTGAGCTCCTTAGTCCTTGCTCGTGTCATAGGACCAGTTGAGATGATCTTAGTATCCACGGCTACCAGCTCCTCGTCTTCAAGTTCTTCTTGTGCTGATTCAAGCTTCTCGGCTACAAGTTCTTCATCTGTTGGTCCAATGCTATCCATGATCACATCATCCCCTCCTTCTTGATAAGGATTTGACCTCAAATCTGGATCATCTACAAGAAATGGAGCTAAGTCAGAAACATTGAAACTATGACTGATGTTATACTTACCTTGAAGGTCCAGCTGGTAGGCATTGTCATTGATCCTCCTTGTGATTTTGAATGGGCCGTCGACTCTAGGCATTAGTTTGGACTTCCTTTGTTCTGGGAATCGATCCTTCCTCAAGTGCACCCACACAAGGTCTCCCTCCTCAAAGATCATATTGCGTCGCCCCTTGTTCTGATATTCAGCATACTTCTTCGTTTTTGCTTCTATGTTGGTTCGAGCTTCTTCATGAATCCGCTTAACTAGATCAGCTTTCTGTTTCCCATCTAAGCTTACTCTTTCACTCAAAGGCAGAGGGGTTAAATCCAAGGGAGATAAAGGACTAGATCCATAAACAATCTGAAACGGGGAATACTTAGAAGCAGAATGCACAACATGATTGTATGCAAACTCTATGTGCGGTAGACATTCTTCCCAAGTTATAATGTTCTTTTTAATTAGAGCACGCAGAAGAGTCCCTAAAGTTCTATTGACAACTTTTGTTTGTCCATCAGTTTGGGGGTGACATGTAGTAGAGAATAACAGTTTAGTTCCTAGCTTAGACCACAATGTTTTCCAGAAATAACTAAGAAACTTAGTGTCTCTATCAGATACGATGGTCCTAGGAATACCATGGAGACGCACAATTTCCCTAAAGAACAGACTTGCTACATGAGATGCATCATCTGTTTTATGACAAGCAATGAAATGGGACATCTTAGAGAATCGATCTACTACTACAAAGATAGAGTCCTTCCCTGTTCTAGTCCTAGGCAGCCCTAGTACGAAGTCCATGGATATGTCAGTCCAAGGATGAGACGGAACAGGGAGAGGAGAATACAAACCGTGGGGCATAACCTTTGATTTAGCCTGTTTGCAAGTTGCGCATCTGTCACATATTCTCTCCACGTCTCTCTTCATGTGAGGCCAATGGAAGTGATCTTGCATCACCTTCAGGGTCTTATCTCTATCGAAATGCCCCATCAAACCTCCTCCATGTGCTTCCCTAACCAGCAAGTCTCGAATAGAACAGTTAGGTACACACAAGCGATTATCATAGAAGAGAAACCCCTCACTTCTATAATAATGGCCAGCAGCAAACTTTTCACAAGATTTAAATACTTCTTGAAAATCAGAATCAGAAGCATATAAGTATTTAAGCTGCTCAAAACCCAGTAGTTTTGCATCTAGGGTAGTTAGTAACACATACCTTCGAGACAATGCATCAGCAACCACATTGTCCTTACCTTTTTTGTACTTGATGACATAGGGGAATGTCTCAATGAACTCGACCCACCTGGCGTGCCTCTTATTGAGCTTGTGCTGTCCCTTTAAGTGCTTTAGCGACTCGTGGTCAGTGTGTATGACAAACTCCTTAGGCCACAGATAGCGTTGCCATGTTTGCAACGCTCTCACTAGTGCATACAGCTCCTTATCATACGTTGGGTAGTTAAGAGTGGCTCCCCCAAGTTTTTCACTAAAGGACGCAATGGGCTTCTTATCCTGCATTAAAACAGCTCCAATCCCTACACAAGAAGCATCACACTCAATCTCAAAGGTTTTAAGAAAGTTTGGTAAAGATAAGAGTGGAGCGCGAGTGAGCTTGTTTTTCAGGGTCTGGAATGCTTCTTCTTGTGCTGCTCCCCATTTAAAACCAACTTCCTTCTTGATCACTTCAGTAAGTGGTGCAGCAAGAGTACTGAAGTCTTTAACAAACCGCCTATAGAACCCAGCAAGGCCATGGAAGCTTCTTACGTCGCCCACTGTCTTTGGGACAGGCCAATCTCTTATAGCTTTGACCTTCTCCTCATCAACCTGTACGCCATCTGAACTCACAACAAAGCCTAAAAAGACCATGTTATCTGTACAAAACGTGCACTTCTTAAGGTTGGCATAAAGCTTCTCCTCTCGAAGTACATTTAAAACAGATTGCAAATGTCCTATATGCTCTTCTAAGTCTTTGCTATATATCAGAATATCATCAAAATACACTACAACAAAGACTCCTATGAATGATCTCAGAACATGATTCATTAATCTCATAAACGTACTAGGTGTATTTGTGAGGCCAAAAGGCATAACTAACCATTCATATAACCCATGCTTTGTTTTAAATGCAGTTTTCCATTCATCTCCTTCTTTCATCCTAATCTGATGATACCCACTCTTTAAATCGATTTTAGAGAACAACTTAGAGCCATGGAGTTCATCTAGCATATCATCTAATCTAGGAATAGGGTGTCGATACTTCACCGTGATATTGTTTATTGCTCTGCAATCAACGCACATGCGCCAACTCCCATCCTTCTTAGGTACGAGCAGAACCGGTACAGCACATGGGCTCATGCTCTCTCGGATGTGCCCCTTTTCTATGAGCTCATCAACCTGTTTTTGTAACTCTTTATTCTCCACAGGGTTGGTTCTGTATGCTGGACGGTTTGGTAGTGAAGCTCCTGGCACGAAATCAATCTGATGCTCGATGCCCCTAACTGGTGGCAGTCCCGTTGGGTTGTCTCCTGGAAACACATCTTCATAGTCCTGCAAAAGAGTTTTCATTTCACTCGGTAGCACCGGTGCAAGATTAGTCAAGCTCGTAAGAGCTTCTCTAAAAACAAACAGGAGTAGAGGTTGTTTAGAAGCTACAGCTTGTTTGATATCACCTGATTTGGCCATGAGATTGGTTCGTTGCGCCAATTCTGGGCTCAGCTCGGGTTGTTGTATTCCTTGGGAACTTGCATTCTGTTTCATTCTCTGCTTGAGAGTCACCTGGTCTTGATGAACTTCACTTGGTGTCAAAGGAACCAAAACGGTCCTCTTACCCTTGTATTCAAATGAGTGGCGATTTATGAAGCCATCATGCATCACTTTGCGATCAGATTGCCAAGGCCTTCCAAGTAGAATGTGTCCAGCAGCCATGGGAAGCACATCACACAGTATCTCATCTTCGTATGCACCAATGGTGATAGGAACCAGCACCTGCTTGCTCACCTTCATCTCGCCATCTTCATTAAGCCATTGCAGCTTATATGGTTTTGGGTGCTTTGTCACTCTCAATCCGAGCTTACTAACCATTGTTTCACTTGCCACGTTAGTACAGCTTCCTCCATCTACGATGAGGCTGCAAACTTTTCCTTGGACTAAGCATCTAGTGTGGAACAGGTTCTCTCTCTGTTCTTGTTCATTAGAAGCAGTTTGCACACTTAGGGATCTCCTTGTAACCAGCAACTGTCCTTGTGCAGGCTGTTCTTCACACTCAGATAAGTAATCAAGGCCTGTTTCTTCTTCATCTTCTGTTTCTATTTCCCCACTGTCTAACAGAACCATTACTTTCTTGTTGACGCATTCATTGGCATAGTGGCCTCTCCCTTGGCACTTAAAACACTTAACATCACGGTTTCTGGTTGTTGTGGTTTCAGCTTTGCCCTTGCCCTTGTTGTGGTTTCAGCTTTGCCCTTGCCCTTGTTGTCTTGGTTGATCATATAAGGCTTCATTTCTGGTCTTGGCGTCACTACTTGCTTGCCATCACGCTGAGAAGTGTTTATTTTGTCCTCCCTTTGATAGCTTGGTTTAGACACAGCATGTCCACTCCCATAGTTAAATCGTGAAGGGCCTTTGCGTTTGAGCTGTTGTTCTATCAGAATTGCCTTATGAAGCATCTCCTCTAGCTCAACATAGTGTTGCATCTCCAATCTGTCTTGGATGTCTCGGTTTAACCCTCCTAAGAAACGTGACATGGTAGCTTCCCTATCTTCTGATATATCAGCACGAATCAAGAGTGACTCCATCTCTTGATAATAGTCCTCTACGCTGCTGCTCCCATGGGTGAGTTTTCTTAGCTTGATGTGCAGCTCACGGTGATGGTGACTTGGGACAAATCTCTTTCTCAAGACTCTCTTCATCTCTGTCCAAGTACTCACCGGTTCTTCGTCATTACGTCTTCTAGAAGTGACAAGCTGATCCCACCAGCTGAGAGCATAATCACTGAATTCTGTTGCAGCTACTCTCACCTTGTTGATCTCGGTATAGTTTTGACAATTAAAGACTAGCTCTATCTTTTTCTCCCACTCCAAGTATGCATCAGGATCACTCTTGCCATTGAAAGGTGGGATTCTGAGCTTAAGACCTCCAAAGTTGTCTCTACCTTCTCCACCACGTCTATGCCTCCTCTGGCTTCCCCTAGTTGAATCACTCTCTTCGCTGTAGTAGCTGGCTGTGCCATCGTCACCAGGCTGTTCTTGTTGGTGTCGACCTCCCCTACGAGCTCCCCTGGGCTGATTAACGCCTTGGACTGGCTGTTGTTGAACTTGTCGAAGAGCATCGAGCTTGGCATCCATCATCTGGTCCATACGTGCTAGTATTGCATCCATTAGGAGTTTGTTGTTTCGCATGTTGCTGGTCTCCTCTCCATCTTGTGACATCTTGACCTGGAAAACAGAAATAAAAACTCACCAGTAACAGGTTCCTTGCAAAGATGAAACACAAAACAAAGCACACAAGTAAGCAAGAATTAACAGGTTCTAGGATGAATTTAAACACGTTTTCTGGCATTAGCAATGGTAATAACTGAGTCTAGGTGCTCAATCAACTAACTAGAAGCAAATTTAACACAAAAATTTTCGGCAGACCTAAGAACACCGAAAAGGAAAGTTTGATCTTCCCCTAAAAACCCTAGGTGCGCCGCGAACAGCCTCTCTTCCTCCTACGATATATATATATATATATATATTTTTTTTTGGATTTCTGAATGAAACTAACTAGCAAAGCAGGTTGCCAAGGTCGAATTAACACAGGAACTAAAGAAACAAGACTCCCCAAACACGAAAAAATCAAAGAAACAGTGCTGCAAAACTCGACAGAGTTGAAAAGAAAGAAATAAATAAGAACAGAGTTGGAACGAGATTACCAAGGGACTTAGAGCTTACCTCTGATACCACATGACGTAGCTCTCCCTAGATCGAAACTCCAAGGCTGGTAAACTGAAGGATAATCCCTGCAAGCTATTGCTCCAAGGCGTGGGGATTGAATGGTGTCGCACAAAGGTAGTGTAAAACCTCTGATATACCGTGGGAACTACTTAGGATATTACACACCTAACTAGATCACCAAGCTTAGATATTACACACTAAGCAGAATCAAAGAGATGAAGAACGGTGAAGAACTCGTCTCTTAGAAACAAAGAAGGTTGCGCCTCAAAATTATGATAAAAGGTAGGGTAATGTGTCCAGCGACTTTACATGAGTTTATAAAGGGAAAAACGTGCCCTTAAGTTTAAAGAAATGCAAAAATAACCCAAAGAAAAAGAAAATAAAAGAAAGGCACAAAACAGAGGTCTTTTGCGCAATAAGAGTGAAAAAGGAAAGATAGAGAATAGATGAGGCTATGCTGGTCGAGAGTGTGTATCTTGAGCCTCGGAGTGACTAGTGAACTAGGTGTGGTGGTCTTTCCTTGCCTCATTAAAAACCTATCTTTGCAAAACCCAAGTGGGACAAAAACAAAGACAGGGAAAAAGAGTGCAAAGGTAGACCACAAGCTCACTAGCCATCTTGTACTTGGATTAGGACGAGTGTTGGAGTTGTTTCGTTGCTTTCTTGGTTTAAGTAGTTGGGTTGCTTCTGAATGCTATTAAGAATGCCAGCAACAGCTTCCTTGAGCTCCTTAGTCCTTGCGCGTGTCATAGGACCAGTTGAGATGATCTTAGTATCCACGGCTACTAGCTCCTCGTCTTCAAGTTCTTCTTGTGCTGATTCAAGCTTCTCGGCTACAAGTTCTTCATCTGTTGGTCCAATGCTATCCATGATCACATCACATTGGCACTCATGACACGGTTTAATCCACTAGTAGTAATGTATAAAGAAGATTTAGAGGACTTAGTCTCTTTGTTCATCATGCTTTGAAGCTCATGAACTTCTGATGGACTTAGAGGAGCTAAGTTGAACTTGCGATCCGAATGAGTGAAGCTATAGTAGTTGGTTCTCCCATTGTACATAGTGGCTTTGTCAAATTTCCATGGACTGCCAAGTAGTAGATGACCAGCTTGCATTGGCACCACATCACAAAGCACTTGATCTTGGTATCTCCCCACACTAAATGGGACGGTTACTTGCTCGGTCACTTTGAGCTCCGTTGCATCATTGAGCCATTGTAGCTTGTATGGTCTCGGGTGTTTAGTCTTTTCAAGACCTAATCTGTCCACCATAAACTTGCTAGCCACGTTAGTACAAGATCCTCCATCTATAACCAGATTACATACCTTGTTCTTAATAGTGCATCGCGTGTGAAACAAGTTTTCACGTTGGACTTTCTCTTCTGGTTGTATTTGTACGCTTAAGACTCTTCTTGTCACCAACAAGTAGTGACCAGTATCAGGGAACTCCACATCTTCATGCTCCTCATCAAGTTCTTCTTCCCCTTCATCATGTGACTCTCTGATTTGGGCAATCTCTTGCATAATGCCCTCGGCCCTGACACTTAAAACAAGTAATGTCACGAGCTCTAGCTTGACCAGTATTAGAGAACTTACCTTGCTCTAGTCTTGTTGTCTTTGGGGATTCATTAGTCTTGCTCTTGAATCGTGAATCGATCTCAATAGCCTTGCCCTTGTATACGGACTTGCTGCCACTTGCTTGCCACGGCTAGTTGCTTTTGTTTCTGTTGGATAAGGACGTCTTTCTGTTGATTTGTTGCTCCACTTGCACATCCAAGTGTAATAGCTCATGGATCCCACTGTACTTGGTCCTCTCCACCTTTCGGGCTATGCGTTCTTGCAAGCCATCTATGAATTGTGCCATTAAGGCTTCTTCTGATTCTTCAAGCTCCAAGGAGTGCATCAGCTTCTCAAACTCCTCAAAATACTCCTCCACGCTCCTTGTTCCCTGTGCCAACTTACGAAAACGCTTTTGCAAGTCTCTATGATAGTGTTCAGGCACATACCTTAACCTTAAAAGGTATTTCATGTCGTGCCAAGTTTGAATGGGTCCAAAGACTTGGCGTCTCCTCTCACCTACGGTCCTGTCCCACCAAGCTAGTGCATTCTCAGTGAGTTGAGCTGCGGCTAAGGCCACCTTCTTGAGTTCTCCATAGCCATAGCATTCAAAGATATACTCCAAACGCTTCTCCCAATCAAGATAGACCTCCATGTTTGATTTCCCTGCGAAAGTAGGTGGAGTTAATTTCATATCATTGTTTCCTTCTCTACGCTCACCTCTAGGTCGGTTGCCTTGTAATGGGTCTTGTCTCCTCGGGTTTCTCCTTCTTAGAGGGTCAGGAGGGGGATTCTCCTCCATCTCTGGCTCATAGTCCGAATCATACTCCTCGGACTCATCGTTGTGATTATTAGCCGGTGCATTCCTCCTTGCTTGTGGCAAGTTTTCTCCGGCTGCTCTAGGCTGTTCAAGCCTGCCTAGACGTTTCCTCGTGTCTCTCATGTCCTCTCTCATGGCAGTGAGTGTAGCCATGATGTCTTGCATCGGCACGTTGTGATTTGCCTCTTCTTCCATGCCTTATGATCTGTTGAATCTTGTAAACTTACAAAACAACAATTCGTCAAAAGCAACGAGTGTAATGAAAAGGAAAAAATCCAAAAAAGAAAAAGTGACTTGAAACAAATGCTACACGTCTAATAAAATTACTAGCAACTTAACAAAAACCTCTAGCAACCCGCAACGCTTGCTAACGATTTAAGGACAAGTTCCAAAATTTCTATTTCAACGATAAGTTAAACTTCTTTTTTTTTATTTTTTTTTTTGATTTGCGAATGGTTTAAACAACTAATACGATCTAATAAATTTTTTTTTTTTTTTTTTTTGCTTTTCTTAGACAAGAACAAAACTACGAACTTAAGCTAACAAACCCTAGGTATTATTTTTTTTGATTTTCTTTCGTACGCTAACTAAACAAACACTACAAGAAAACATCGATTTAGCCACTCCATTTTGCGACTACACTTGTAGTCACAAAAACTTGCGACCAATTTGTGACTAATGTGCGACACATTTGAGACTCTCAAAAACTTAGTCGCATATTAGTTGTAATTAGCGAACAAAAACATTAGTTGGAGTTTAGTCGCTTATTTGCAACGTTTTTGCGACTCTTTTACGGCTAAATTTTGGAGTTGCAAAATATTCGCCAAAGAACCACGAATTTGCGACTACATTTGTAGACACAAAGACGTAGTCACAAATTAGTCACAATGTTTCCTAAAATAGTTTTTAGTTTTCGCACTGTTGTATTTTTCAAGACTTTGCGACTTATTTGCGACTACATTTGAAGACACAAAGACGTAGTCACAAATTAGTCACAATGTTTCCCAAAACAATTATCGATGGAGTCACAAAGTAGTTGCTAATTTTGTGACTACTTTGTGACTAACTTGATTTAAATTTTACAAAATTCACATTTTAACAATGTTTGTGAATGGTAAACTATGAATTTAACTTGATAAATCATATATATCATTTACAATTTATCAAAGTTTTTAAAATTTGAAAGATTCATAACTTTTTCAGATATCCTCGTTATCTCCACACTTATATCAAACATTAGTATGTAATTAAAGAGTAAATTTATTGATTTGATTTGGAAAACATTTATATTAGCTCTTTTTTAACAAAAACTCTTGTAAATTTCAATATCTACGTATGTACATATGTTTATTTTATCCCTAAATGTTAAAATTAGCATATATGGTCTAC
>PKML01008550.1:291795-326732 GCA_002933935.1 Eutrema yunnanense | reverse complement strand
GCGGAGGAGCAGAACACGCTGGCGCCGGCGACGGAGAAGAGGATCGAAGATCTACTTTTTTTTTTTTGTATTTTTTGTTTTTTTTTTCGTTTTAATAAATTTAAATAATAAATATAATTTTTGTTTTTTTTTAATTTTTTTTACACGTAGACGCAAAATGGTTACTCCTTTTTTTTACACGTAGTCGCAAAATAGTTACTCTTTGTTTTTACACGTAGTCGCAAAATGGTTACTCTTTTTAAAAATAATTAATTATTTTTTACACGTAGTCGCAAATCGGTTGCAAAATATGCAACTAAACTGTGACTCCATTTTTATCAACTACATGAGTCTCATGTTAGTCGCAAAAAAAGTTCGGATTGTGACTATCAGTGCAGTCTTAATTTAGTCGCAAAAATTGCGACTTATTATGGAGTCGCATATTAGTCGCAATTGTGCCACTTTTTTGCGACTCAGAAAATTAGCGACGAGCGTTTTGCGACTACTTGGTGGAGTCACAAAATAGTCTCAAAACCATGATTTGCGACTACTTTGAGACTATTCTAACAGTGGCAAAAACGATGTTTTCTTGTAGTGAAACCACTTAAGCGAATGCAAGAACAAACAAATTAAAGAGATAAGGGTAATATAACCAAAGGCAGAACCTTTGGCTCTGATACCAAAGATGATGTAAGAACCGGTGGTGGCTCTCACGTCAAAATGATAGATGCGGTGAGCAAGGCAGGCGGTCGCCCTCTCCTTGGCTCCTTTGATGATTGAAGATGGAAGTAATCTGACACGCAGGCGGTCGCCCTCTCGTGTGGGATTAAGATGTGATGTGTTGATGGAGTGAGTTCACGACACAAAGATTTGATGAGCCTTTGATACGGTGAAGGATCAAGGCTTGCTTGAATCTCACAAACAAGACGAAGAACAAGATAGGTTACTCAAGATAGGTTATTTTATTGATATGCAAAAAGGTGATGAACTACAATGCCGCAAAAGAACCTTATAAAGGGGCTCGTTGGCTTGAACCTACTAGGGTTCGACTGAAAGAAAGCAAAGACTCAAAACAATAGGACTTTGAAAGATAAACAACACGCAGTTCTAAAACAAAACAAGAAAACCGTAAGCTAAAAACTACACAAAGCTCATCGTTTCATTTAATCCATAATAGGAAAGTTTATGAGCGACTCTTAAAAATAAACTAAGGACGACTATTTGATGAAGGCCTTAGTCGTTGATCATGTTGGGAACACCTACAAGCACAATAGAATAATTGAAAAGCTTACATTGGTGAGTAGATGTCCAAGAGGCCGCTTGCGTGGTCTTTGAGGATGATTCTGGTGTAGGTTCGTCTTGGTCACGTAGCTGGTCGTAGGAGCCTCCTTTGGTGTTCTCTAAGTCAGAAGACTCTTGATCGTCGAGTTCTTGCTCTTCCTCAGTCATGATCTCCTCTTCTTGCTCCATTTGGCTTCTCTCGGCTACGAGGGGCTTATTGTGAAGGGTCTTGGTTCCTCAGCTATTTGCCACCAATCCAACTGGACCATTAGTCTTAGAATATGTGTTTAGTCGATGAAATTTACCTGCCTTAGCGAGACCAGTGTTTTGGAGGCTTTCTAAGCTAATTGGATTCTTCTCGGCTAAAACTGTCTCGACTAAATCTTTCTCGGCTAAAACTGATTTGGTCAGGGTCTTCTCGGCTAAAACTGATGCGGCCTGATTTCCCTCGGCTAAACATCTTTCCTCGGCTAAAACTGATTCGATCATTTTTTCTTCGGCTAAAACTGGCTCTAAGAGGTTGTTATGTCCGAATATGACATTTAGGTCAGGTAGCAACGGATCTATAGGTTCTAAGCAGTTAATATAGGTGTGTAGGGCCTTTTTGTATCTATTCCTCATTTGCTTTATCCTAGAACGCGTCATAGCCCCTTCTTGGACTGTCGGCATGATGCTTGGAATGTCCTTTGGATCGATGTCCACATCATTTCAAATGCAATTGGATTGGACGCAATCCAATGGTTGAATCCTAAAATATAACCGAAGCACCGAAGACCGACGAAGCTGCCGAGAAGCAGTTCACCACTCCTGGAGAGCACGGACCGCGGCCAAACACCAGTTCGCCACTCCTGGAGAGCACGGACTTGCGCCCTGAGCCATGTTCGCCACTCCTGGAGAGCACGGACCCGCGGCCAAGCCAAATTCGCCTGATTCAAGTCGTTTCTTCACCCGAGACCAAAACAGTCTTTTACCGTCAAACCCTAATTAACTCAACCAAAACGAGTTGAAGACCTATAAATACTTGTTTTAGAGCCACAATTTTGTGGTCTCCTCTTGTTACACTTTTAGACTTGTTTTGCACCAAACTTTTGCTCTTGTTCTTTTTTCTTTGTTTAGGGAGATAGAGATTTCTCTTGAACCTTTTTGTTCGATTCCTTATCTATTGATTGTGCAATTCAGAAGCTTGATTTTGTCTTGCATGGTCGTAGCTGAGTATTTTTCTCGTTGGGTATAGGGGTTTGAAGGGGAGCTTATGGTTCGATTCTTATTAGGTTTTTAGTATAGGATACCGATTAATTAGGGTTCTTCGTTCTATCCTTGTTGTTTATGCGTTGCTTGACTAACCGTGCTTAGCAATCGATATTAGGTGTTTTAGAGCCACATGAGTGTTGTATCTAATCGCTTGACCTATGATAGATGAGCAAATCCGTCGTAAGATTTTGAAAGTATACTTGCGGAGGAATTATGGGCGTAAACGACCGTTGAGAGTATCATTCACTACCTGCGCGGGTGTAGTCTGAAGCTACCGTCTGAGTATTGAAGTGAGTAGGTGTATAGGATTACGTGAGTAGACTACGCGCAGCGTACGCGTTCCAAGTTCAAGAACCCAAAGACGACAAAAAGTCGCTTTAGAAATCCTAGAAATTTCCTCGTAAAAATCGGCCAGAAACCCTAGAAAATCCCGATCGCCCAACGTTTCGTTAATTGATTTATAACCTCGAAATAATTATTACTTGGTACTGTTCACTTAGATTATATTTATTTATTCGGTTAGTTTAGCTTAGTTTAGTCTCGTTCGCATTCTTATTTTCTCGCTTAGTTTAGTTTAGTGTAGTCTAGTTTAGTATAGTTTAGATTCCTAGTTTCGAGTTCGTGACAAAACCCTATAAATATATATTCTTCTTAGGTGTATTTACTATACAGTGTCTAAGGTCTCGCAGAACAGCATTCCCTCCCTGTGGATCGTTACCTTAAGTATTACAACGCACATCTGTGGACTTGCAGGCTTTAAGGTTTACAAATTTAAAACCTGAAGTTTTGGAGACGAATCTGATACACATCAGAACTTCCCACTGTCTTCTCTAAAATCGTCTTGATTTGGTGGTTAGACACTTCGACTTGCCCACTGCCTTCTCTAAAATCTCATCGAGCTCATTCAGCTTGATCAATCGCTTCTCAGCAGCAGTTTTGATGTCGAAATTCATCATCTTTGTAGCCCATGATGCCTTGTGCTCAATTTCCACTATAAGATGGCATGCTTTTCCATACAGCAAGTGAAACGGTGTAGTCCCAAGTGGTGTCTTGAAAGCAGTCCTGTAAGCCCAAAGCGCGTCATCCAGCTTTACAGACCAATCCTTTCTTGTAACGTTCACTGTCTTCTCCAGGATTTCCTTGATCTGCCTGTTGGAAACCTCAACTTGCCCACTAGTCTGAGGGTGATAAGGAGTAGCAACACGATGGTTCACACCATATTTCTTCAGCAACCTCTCGAAAATCTTGTTGATAAAGTGAGAGCCACCATCACTTATCACAATTCGAGGTATTCCAAATCGAGGGAAAATGATGGTCTTAAACAGCTTAAGAACCACCGAAGAATCATTGGTTCTGCTAGAAATGGCTTCAACCCACTTAGACACATAATCCACAGCAACCAAGATGTATTTGTGTCCATACGACGAAGGGAAATGACCCATAAAATCAATGCCCCAACAATAGAAAATCTCAACCTCAAGGATGAAATTCTGTGGCATCTCAGGTCTCTTACTGATCTTCCCTATCCTCTGGCACGCATCGCATTGCGAAACAAAAATATGTGCGTCCTTAAACATAGTAGGCCACCAGAAGCCTGCTTGAAGAACCTTGGACATTGTCTTGAAAGTGGCAAAGTGTCCAGCATAATCGGATCCATGGCAATGAAACAAAACATTCGACACCTCTGATTCAGCAATGCATCTTCTGTAGATACCATCAGAACAGTGCTTGTACAAGTAAGGTTCATCCCATAAGTATCGCCTTATGTCTCGCAAGAACTTCTTCTTGTGATAGCTCTTGAGGTGCTTTGGTTCTGCATTTGCAGCGAGGTAGTTGGCGATATCAGCATACCATGGTTGATCAGAATCGGCTGCAGCTACTAGATACTCCTCTGAAACACCAAGGTGTTCAACAGTCATAACTGGTTCGGGAATCGCCTGGTATCGACCGATACCATAGGAGTGTCGATCGATACCAAGACCTGCAATTCGTGGGAATTGCTGAGTTTCTGCGAAGCCCATCCGAAATTCCGTCTCAATGAAGTAAATGGATTCTTCTGGTAGTTGGTCATCAATGTGGACGTCTGCATCGATCTGAATCCTCGAAAGATGGTCAGCGACCCCGTTCTCTATGCCCTTCTTATCCTTAATCTCTATGTCGAAACCCTGTTCTTGACATATCTCCTGAAGGCTGGAGAAGTCTTGATGGCGTCGATAAAAGGTAGTTCAACGATCAACTTATCCATAATTGCTTTGCATCTAGAGTCTTCTACCTCTTTCTTAATCTTCCCAGCAGCTCTGGGATAAGGTATCCTCGGTGTGTAAACTCTTGCTGCGACCACATTAGGCACTTCCTTCAAAACCTTAGGAGTTGATTCGGTTGCGGGATAAGTATCGACTGATATTGGAATAGTGTCAATCGACACTCGCGGTTTTGATTTGTCCCATGAAAGTATTTTGAGAGGTGTCGATCGATGCTGGCTAGTGTCGATCGATACTGGAGCGATTTCGGTATCCTCATCGTCAAGATCAACGAGAATATCTGCAATCGGGTCTATCTTTACTCCTGGAGTGACCTCTTTTCCACTACTTAAGGTGATTGCATTGATGTGAGCTCTTGGGTTCTCTACTTTCCCTGGAAGAAAGCCTTCTTACCTTTTCACAGCCTCTGAAGTCTGAGCTATCTGGAGTTCCAGCTTCTTCTGCTGAATATTGATAGCGTCGATCCTTTCGCTCAGATCATTATATAGGACATCAATCTTCCCATTTAAATCCACAGTTAGCTTCTGCTGTCCTGGAAGAAGTTGTTCAAACATAGACTTAATCTTGCTATCTGGAAGCTTAGCAGGTACAGGCTGATAAGATGAACTCTCATAGTTCCTGACATACCCACTGTTCTGAGATGGTTTCTGGCCAAACTGATTCGACCCTCCTTGCTGCGAGTTGTTGTTGAAGTTTCGGCTGTTGTTGAATTGATTTCTCTGACCCTAGAAACCAGAACCACCAATGTAGTTAACATCCTCTACTTCATCCTCGTTGAATACCTCGACATCTTCGGCGAAGTGAACAGCTTTCTGTGTCTTGCCCATCAGAAGACTATGCATAGAATCCAACTTAGCTTGAAAGTCAGCGATCTGCGAACCATCCACGTTACCAGCTAGCTTCTTGCGCTCAAAATCAGCATTATTGGTGCTATTGCTAGACGCCAAGTTTTCAATCAGGACATAAGCTTCATCAGGATACCTATTGTTGAAGTTTCCATTGCTCGAACCATCCAAAGTCATTTGGTACCTCCAATCAAGTCCTCTAAAGAAGAACCCCATCAGCTGAACATCAGAGTATCCATGATGTGGACAGTCTCTCTGATATAATTTGAACCTCGTCCAAGCAGCTTTGAACGCCTGTGTAGGTCCTTGAGAAAATTGTGAGATCTTGTTCCTCAGATCCTCAGATCTTGCATCATCATAGAAGTTGGTCAGGAAAGCAGTCTTAGTTTCCTCCCAGTTAGTCAGCGATCCAGGAGGTAACTGCTTTAGCCAATATGTTGCTTCCCCACCAAGAGAGTATGGGAAAAGCTTGCAGAAAAGGTAGTCATAAGACACTCCATTGCTCTTAATGCTAGTGACCAAATCCTTGAATCTCTCAATATGATCCATGGGATGCTCGCTGGAAAGACCATGAAAAGGGTGCTGTCCCACAAGAATGTAGTATGCAGGTTTCAGCTCAAAGTCAATCCTTGGAAAAGCACGAGGATGGATCGCAGAGCGATTTGCGTAAAACTGGTCAGGTCTGTTGCACTCACCAATCGTCCTACCACGATTAACCATAGTGTTCCCCGCATTAACTGCGTTCGCTTTCCCAGCGGCATTCCTAGCGACAACAGGAGCAGGTGGAATGATGTTCCCCTCTCCATCCAGACGTTGTACTCTCTCATTGCACAAACGACCCTCTAGGTCCCTGTAGGCACCAGCCTCATCTCGAACCAACTCTACTTGATTGTTGTTCATCTCTGCTGGTTTCTTTGCCTTTCTGTTTGTGCGTTCCACAAGTGCTAGTTGCTCCAATGACAGTTGAACTAGCTGAGTATTCTTGTTCCCTCTGGTTTTATGATTAGGCATACCCCTGAAAACATAAGTCAAGAACGTAAGTAATTGGTAACACGATGAGTATCGACCGATACCAGATGGTGTCGATCAATATCAACAAAAGAGAGCGGCGAGTATCGACCGATACCGACGAACTTAGTCGAAATTCACAAACGTAATCTAATGGCGAATTGAGTCCCCGGCAACGGCGCCAAATTTGATATGCTCAAATTAATACCCTTAAAGTACTAAGCAGTAGTTACAGTAAAGTAGGGGTCGAACACAATGACTCACAGAGACAGACAATAGATTATTAATGTGAGAATTACGCTAAGTGATTATTGGTATTGAAAACATAATGCAAATTAAAACGGTTGTGAATTCATTTGGAGAAAGATAGGTTCAGGGTCTTTCTCAGGGAATCACTGAATGCAGATAAATTAACTAACAGGATTCAGATTTAACGCTGTTCTTGAACTCAAATCACTAAGATATAGTTAACCAACTTCCGTTGCGAAAACTATCTAAATCTAAATCCTAGAAATTTCAAATTTCTTTGTGAATCCTAAAGTCTAAATCAGCTTTTTAAATCAGGTTTGATATGTTCACAAAACAACTAAACCAAATTCCTTTGTGAATAGTTATTTTTCTCACCTTAGGTTCTATGAGGAAATTAATCGCACTTCCGTGCCTAATCTATTATCCTAAGATCTAAGTTCTAGGTGATCAATCTATAATTAGCTTTGCAAACAACCTATGGTGAAGAACTAATTCAGATAGTGAATCTTAATAACAAATCTATCTAGCATTCAGAGAAAACCCTATTGAGAACCCTGAACCTAACAAGAGATCTACTCAGACATGGAAATTGAAGCAATCAACATAGCTGAATAAATCATCAATAGAATAAATAAGAGTAGAATAAAACAGGGGTTCGAAATCTTCTCTCAGACGAACAGAGTTCTGACTTGTCTCCCCTCTCAAAAGCTCTCTCAGAAATCCTCAAACAAAACGTAATGAAAAGTACACAGCCAAAGTGGCTGTAAAACCTAATTAAATAGTCTAAACACGAATTGGGGTCTTCTTGTAAATATTAAAGTCTTCTGGGCAAGTTCTGCAATTCTTCAAACTTCATTAAAAGTCGTGACTCGTAATCTCCTCGATGGGTGTCGATCGATACCAAGGAGGTATCGATCGATGCTTGACGCTTTGATCGGGCACTTAGTCACCAGACTTCAGTTTTGCTCCAGAACGCTCCATAAAACTCCAATATCTCCAATAATGCTTCAAATGTGCTAAAACCTGTAAAAGACTCCAAAATACTATAAAGACTCTATAAATGGGACTTATATCATGACTTAAACAAGATAAAAACCATGATATATTAGGAAATCATCCTTAGCACCAATGGGCAACACCGGCGTATAACATCGGTGTGTCTCACACAAACACCAAGCAATTTCAAGTTCAACACCGAGGTCACAAATCGGTGTACTTCATCGGTGCACAAACCCATGTCAAACACCGAGATGTTGCATCGATGAGAGACATCGGTGTTGACCTCAGAACCACTTTTACCCAACTCAACCGGGTCGGTACCCGGTTTGTCCCGGGTCGACCAGGTTCGCCCCTATTTACTATTTAAATCCAAAAACCTAATTTTCATGGGTTAAGTCTTTTTTGTCGACCCTATTTACTATTTAAACCCAAAAACCTAATTTTCATAAGTTAAGTCTTTTTTTAAGCAAAAACCCTAGCTAAGTGTGATCTAGAGTGATTGTAAGAGATTGATCATTTTTATTTATGCAAATTTGAGAATTGTTTTGTTTGATTCATTCTTCCTATCTTCTATTTTCTAATCACCAAATCATTTGATCATGTGTTTTAACTCTTCTTTTATGAGATTTGTTGAAACCATGGTGATTAGTGAGTATTTGATTAAATGCTTTGATGAACTATTTAAGAGATATTCATTCCTAGCCTATGAATAGTTGTCTAGAGTGTTTATTTGGTTGATCTTGATTGTTTACACCTAATGCTTGCTAATTGATAATTCACAAATGAGAGTTTGATCTTGGATTAGTAATTAACATGGTGATTAATGCCTTGAGAGAGAATTAGTCACACTTAATGATCATTGCCTTGGGATAGCTTTGTTTGAGTATTGAGCGTCATGGATTAGCCTTGGATCATCTAGAACCAATTACCCCATTCTTGAATTTGTTTATATTTCTTGCATTACAACTTGTTTAGTTGGTATTTCTTGTTCTTATTTTAAGTTGCTTAGTTCACTAGTTAAACAACAACTCTTGCTTATTTTGTTTAACTTAAGAAGTGCCTTGTATTCTTGTTGCCTTGAAATCTTACCCATTGGATTGAACCTCTTACTCTAGCAATAGTATATCAAGTAATTGATCTCGAGACTTGCAAAACTCATTCATCAATTGGGCGCCGTTGCCAATTGGGTTTTGATTTCAACATTGAGATTTATGTTCTTTTTGAGATTAAGTATCATTTTCTCTTTGATTACTAATGTCTTTCACTTTCCATTGCTATCTCCAAATCTTATAGGTGTATGCATACACGTTTGATATGCTCAATTTAATACCCTAACAATACTAAAGCAGTAGTTGTAATATTGCTAGTGGTCGAACCACAGAAGACTCACAGAAACGCACAATAGATTATATAGTTGAGAATTAAGCTAAGCCAAACAGATGTAATTAAAAACAATGCATAAATTAAAAGAGTTGTATTCGAATGGGAAAATATAGGCCCAGAGTTTTTCTCAGGAAATCAATGAATGCAGACTAACTAACTAACAGGATTCAGATTTAGCGCAGTTCTTGAACTCAAATCACTAAGCTATAATTGACCAACTGTCGTTACGAGAATTATCTAAATCTAAATCCTAGGAATTCCAAATCTCTTTGCGAATCCTAAAGTCTAAATCAGCTTAAATAACAGGTTTGATATGTTCACAAATCAATTAGACCAAATTTCTTTGCGAATAATCAATTTGCTCACCTAGGTTCTATCAGGTAATTAATCGCACTGTCGTGCCTAATCAATTATCCTAAGATCTAAGTTCCAGATTCGTCAACCTAGAATTAGCTTTGAATACAACCTAAGGCGAAGAACTAATTCAGATGGTGAATCCTAAACAGATAATTAACCTAGCATTCAAAGAAATCCTTTGTGAGAAAACCCTAAACCTAAAGTGGATCTACTCAGACATGGCAATTGAATCAATAGACATGTTTGAATAAATCATCAATAAAATAATAACAAAGGTTTTAAGATCTGATCTCGGACGAAGGGAGGTTCAGACTTGTCTCAAACCGAAGTATAAAAAGCATAGCCTAAACAGATGGCTGTAAAATCCTATTTATAACCTAAATCACGACTTAGGGTCTTCTTGTAATTATCAAAGACTTCTGGGCACTTTTGCAGTTCTTCAAACTTCATAAAAAGTCGCGGGTCATGTCTTGCTGCGATGAGTGTCGATCGATACCAAGGGGGGTATCGATCGATGCTCGACGTGAAAACAGGTACTCAGCAACACGACTTCTGCTTTTGCTCCAAACTGCTCCAGAAAACTCCAATACTTACAATAATGCTCCAAACGTGCTAAGACCTGTAAAAGACTCTAAAATACTACAAAACACTAGAAAGACTCTATAAAAAGGACTTATATCATGGCTTAAACAGGGTAAAAACCATGATATATCAACTCCCCCAGACTTAGCCTTTGCTTGCCCTCAAGCAAATGAAAGACTAAACAGAGAAAGAGGTTTGAAAAGGCGGAGACTCACCTGTTCTTGAAACATCGAAGTGACCCTTTTCCCAAGTACCCAAATGTCACATGATCAGCTTTTGATCTAACCACCATGTACTTCTCCGTAGACATTCGCAGCTTTTCCAGACTCCACACAAAATCCCACTGCATTGTTCAAGTAAAGCCCTCATCGCCATTTTCATCTCTGCAGCTAATATTCAAGAGCCTTCTAGACTCTTTACCAGACAATATCATGACAAGGAACCACCTTTTTTCACACTTTTGTATCAATTTCTCTCCCCCAGACTTATTTCCTATTATGTTCTTTCTTTTCTTTTCAGCTTTGCATATACATATCAAGGTATGAGACGCAAGTATCGATGGTGTTTGCCACCAAATCCCCGGTTCTTCCCTCTCAATGTATCAAAGGATGTAGGCGAATAATGGCATTATAGGAAAATCCTAGCCTCGCTTCCAATCCTCTGTGTGATCATCCCCTCTTAAGTAGAATAATGGGATCACTGGAAATTTTCCTAACCCTCTACTCAGAAGAAAATCATTTCATCTTTTATGCTCTTATCTATCAACTTATAACAGGGGAAAGAGATACTATTAATCTAAACACATGGGTTCCTTTATCAGATATGAATGAGGAATCAAGCTCTAAAAACACTAACCACATTGATGAAGTGCAAAAATTTGGCTCAGGTTTTAGAAGAACTCTGCTGGAAACATGGATGTTTTCTAGTCAACTGGTCAGTCTTTGGATTTTTCATTAGTCGATCTGAAACTGATCATGTATCACTGTGCACTCAAAAACAAAATCAAATCAATAGGTTCAAGCACATGATCATCATCTCCAACAGGTTTTGACTCAATAAAACGACAAATTTTTTTTATTTTATGACTCTAAGAAAAACAAAAACAATGTCAGCAGACACCTCCCCCAGACTTGAACAACACTGTCTCCAGTGTTATCTAGCCTAGAGTTAGTGAAAGAAAACAAAATCACAGAATAAAATTGGGAAAAACAAGAAGTTACCTTGCTGGAACATTGAGTATCGATCGACACACAGCCTGGTATCGATCGATACCAGGCTTAAATCGACTTGATGAACCGTATTTTCGCGATCGGTGTCGATCGATACCAATAGGGTATCGATCGATACTGAGGCGATTTTGAGTCTGCTCCTTGTTTATCCTGACTCAAACATAAAACGAACGAAAAATAAAAAGAAAAACGAATCAAAAACAGACTCACCAGTGGGTTGCCTCCCACCAAGCGCTCGTTTAACATCAATTGCTTGACTGTAACGCCCTTCAGGCTAGATAAGAGTGAGAGCTTGCATCAAAACAGGCTCCACAACTCGACATCGTTATCTTCAGAGTTCTGCTCAGCATGCCTTGCACAAACTCCTGTCCTTTCTCTTTCAGCTCCGAAGTAAGAAGGATTCTGGCCTTAGAGAATGGCTTCGAAGCTCCTTTACACTTGACCTTATACTCAATCGAATCTCCATTTCACTTATGAGGTATCAAAGTGACATGGGGATTCTCGACCTTTTTGCTCTTGGCCTTCTTCTTTGTTGCCTTGGCCTTCTTGGCAACTTCCTTGGGAATGCTGGATGATTCAGCTGAGACGTCTGCGATGGTTGGTTCATCAGGAGGCTCTTCCAAAATATCAATGGCTAGCGATTCTCCTGTGATGACCTTGATGCTAGAGACATGTGTGGGAGCAACTCTAGGGGGAATGGCATCATAGTAGACACCTCCGTCAATGTAAGAGAAAGAGAGTCTCTTATTAGGTGTGTCTATGATCGCGCCAGCAGTAGCCATGAACGGTCGTCCCATGAGTAGAGAAACCTCAGATCCCTTGCTCATCTCCACAACCTGAAAATCAGTAGGCACCAAACAATCTCCTACTTTAATAGGCAAAGCATGGATAGTACCGTATGGAGGTGAGGTGGAAGAGTTTGCAAACGTGAGAAGCAAAGTAGGGGGTCTTATATCAGCCTTCAATCGTTCAGCAATTTCCTTCGACATCACATTGACGCTGGACCCTGAGTCAATGAGAGACTCTTTGAACTTGACTCCAGAGATAGAGCATGGTACTGCGAATTTACCTGGGTCTTCCCTCTCTATCAATTTCCGCGGCTGTAGTGACTTGCGAACTCTTTCTCCGATCACCTCACGTGTTTTCTCAGTTTCTGGCTCTTTCTGCGAGGGGTATCGATCGACACCAGGTAGGGTATCAATCGATACTATGCCTTTTGAATTGTTCCTGGCAGGTACATCTTCATCAGAAGGAAGCTCCATATTCTGCTTACCCAGCAAAGCTTTGCATCTAACAGCCTCCCATTCCTCACTTGTTAGCTTACGAAGTATAGGATAAGGCATCTTGGGTATATACACTCGTTCTACAACTACCTTAGGCACCACAGTCGAAGTTTCAGCTGTCTCCTCAGAGATCGCCTCAGTATCGACCGATACCAATGGGGTATCGATCAATACACGGGTTTTTGAAGTATCTCGTTTCAGAATTGTAACTGGCATCGATCGACACTTGGGGGTATCGATCGATGCCCTGGCGATTTCAGACTCTTCATCGAAATTTCCTGCACTCGAGGTGATGGCATTGATGTGCGCTCTTGGATTGTCAGTTCTCCCTGGAAGAACACCTTCCTGCCTCTTTACAGCTGCTGCTGTTTGAGCGACCTGAGTTTCCAGCTTCTTATAGGAAAGATTTATGGCTTCTATTTTCCCATTCAGATCGATATACAGAGAATCAAACTTCCCGTTGAAATCCACTTGTAATTTCTGTTATCCCAGAAAAATCTGTTCAATCATGGATTCCATCTTGTTATCTGTTGATTTGGGAGATGCTGGTTGGTACGAAGAGTTCCCATAGTTGCGAGTGTTGTTGCTGAAGTTCCTGTTGTTGTTGTACCCAAATTGCTGACCCTGAAATCCAGAACCACCAACATAGTTAACATCTTCCACTTCATTCTCATCAACAAAGTGGACAGTCTTCTTCGACTTCCCAAGCAAAATATCTAGCTTTGCTTGAACTTCAGCAATCTGAGAACCATCAATTCCTGCAGCTTGCTTCTTCCTGTCAAAGTCAGCATTCTTGGTGCTATTGCTAGACACCAAGTTCTCAATTAGCACGACTGCATCGTCTGGATATCTGGTGTTGAAATTCCCATTACTCGCAGTATCTAGAGCCATCTGGTACCTCCAGTCGATCCCTCTGTAGCATATGCCAAGCAGCTGAACCGGATTGAACACATGGTGCGGACAATCTCTCTGATAAGACTTGAAACGAATCCAAGCAGCTTTGAGTCCCTCTGTTGGACCTTGAGAAAACTGGGAAATTTTGTTCCTGAGCTCTTCAGATCTCGCATCTTCGTAGAAGTTGCATAAGAATGCTTTCTTCGTCTCATCCCATGTAGTTAGAGAATCAGGAGCTAAATGCTTCAGCCAATAAGCAGCATCCCCACCAAGCGAGTATGGGAAGAGTTTGCAGAACAGGAACTCATTGGGCACTCCATTGTATTTCATCCCAGTGACCAAGTCCTCGAACCTCTCGATATGATCCATGGGATGCTCATGAGGTAGGTCATGGAATGGGTTCTGACTTACGAGAGCGTAATATGCAGGTTTCAGCTCGAAGTCATTCCTCTGAAAAGTCGGGATGCGAATCGCATCTCGATTGGCGAAGAACTGATCAGGCCTGTTGTGCTCAGCAAGTGTTCTACCTCGATCACCTGCAGCATACCCAACGTTGTCGCGCCCAGCTGGCGCGATAATCTCAATAACATGAGCAGGGACAACGACGTTTCCAGCCTCATCGAGTCGCTGCCCTCTCTCATTACACACATGACCCGCTTGGTCTCTCAGAATTCCACCTTCATCAGCTCTTAAAACCACTGGGTTGTTCATCCCTGATGTTTGCTTGGTCTTTCTGTTTGTGCGTTCCACAAGTGCTAGCTGTTCCAGTGATAGTTCAACTAGCTGTGTGCTCTTGTTGCTTCTGGTTTCACGAACAGGCATACACCTGCAAACAAAACACTAGGCAAAATTAAAACTATCCTAACACCTAAGAAAATCGACTATAACCTAGACCTAATGAAATCGATAACTAAACTACTTTTACGGACTCATTTGCTAAATTAAACTACTAAAGACGGTTGTAACTATTCTAAAACGTCGCTGGGTCGAGAGGAATATCTCGGGGTATGATCGATTCAATCAAACGGCCCCTAGCTCATTAGTAATTGGTATTTCTATATTATAACTCCACAAATAGGACAGAATAATGACGTAGTCTACTTCCGTATAACCTACGCCCTACAACCTATTCACTCGACCAGTAGCTTTCGTCTTTGGCCGCACGTAAGATTGTGATATGCTTGTGGGTCTATAGGTTCACGGCACTCCGTAAGTTTATTTCCAAAATATTACGACGCGCACGCCTTGTGGATGAACTTTGCTGGTGATTAGATGCAACACTTCCGTGGTTCTAAATTTCCCCTATCAGCCTCCAGTTCATGAAACTAGATTCATGCATTAACAACTTTCCACAAGAAGAGCTCTAGAAATCGGCAAGGGTTTACCGAGTGAAATCCTTATCGAACATAGAATTCCCATTGATAATCCTTTAAACCCAACAATCTAAACTACTTAAACATACTGGAAAAATACATAATTAAATTAAGCATGAGATTGATGAAGAAGCCTCACGAACAAGAACTAACCTTGGTGAGAAACCTCCTCACCAATCTTGATGCAAGAGTACAAGAAAGCAAAACTAATGTGAAGAATGGTGTCTAAAGTTGGGATCCTCAAAATTGTTGTCTAAAACAAGTATTTATAGGTCTTCAAAAAGCTTAGGTCGTTTTAGGGTTTGACGGGAAAAGACGGTTTTGGCCTCGGTGAAGAAACGGATCGTTACGGGCAAAAATAGGCTTGGCCGCGGAAAACTTGCTTCTGGCCGCGGGTGGAGTGGCTCAAGGGGTGGCAGAACGGTGCTTGGCCGTGGCTCCGGCTTCTTGACCCGCGGTGGCCGCTTCTTCGGGCACCTTCATCGGACTTCAGTGCTTCGGGTATATTTGAGGATCCAACCATTGGATTGTCCCCAATCATATTGCATTTGAAAGCTGGTTGTCTCTTCTTTGATGTCTCCAAATTTGGTGATGATTAGACTGTAAAAAAGGTCTTCTTTGATTGCAAAACTTCTTGACGGTCTAAGTTTATCCAAAAACGTACTTTTGCTCCGAAATGCACTTTTTTATTCCGAGTTACCTGAAAAGAGTCTTAAAATCGTAAACATGCAAAACCTGTAATAAAAGCATAGAAAACAAGTGGAACACTTATTAAAGTGTTATAAAATATATAGCAAAATGGGTAAAAATACGGTGTTATCAGCATGAAATGATGAAACGCAAGGAGGTGACTGAGAAGTGTCAGGTTCGTCTTTAGAAGGTGAAGGATCATCATGCTCCTACTGAGCAGATGAAGAAGCCGTTTCTTGTACTCAACCAGATCTACGGAATCCTCGACTTATGTGATGTCCTCGAGAAGAAAGAGAGCATCGTCGTACCGCTGGCTCGCATCGAAAAGCTGAAGAATCTCAAAGCCGAGAAGTCAGCCGAATATGAGGCAATCGTGACTTTTGAACTCGCTGAAGGGGACCTTTCGGTGTCACCATTTACCGAGACCGTTCATCCGGAGACTCCTTGTCGATTAGGGTGGATGTCCTGCTGGAACTTGACATTTTTGGCTTGAATCATCCAACGATCTCTAGTGACCAGGAAAGTGTCATAAGGGATCAAGCCACATGATTGATTCTGAGTTTTGGTTTTTGTACTTAATCGATTTTATATTTTCTTTTATTCCAAGTTCGGATTTTGTGAGGTTGTAAAATGATACGAACCTCTTGGTTTATCGTTGATAAAATTGGGGCCGTAAATAATACGGTCTTAGACGGGGTGTAGATGATTAAATTGATTTCACGATCTACTCGAGATCGGCGATCGTTAGGAGATCGGATTATTTATTTGCGATTGTTTAGAAATCGTCTTAGTTAATTTGCGATTGTTGTGAAATCAGTTTATTAGTATTGCGATTGTTGAAAAATCAGCTTTAAATTTGCGAGAGAAACGTTCGCTTTACCTTGGAGCTCAGCATACGAGTGCATTGGTAGCTTGTCTTAAGATACTCCAGGTCGTCTCAGATCGAATCGAAGTGTGCGAGACGGACTCGGCTTATTCAGCTCTGATGATCTGAGAGCAAATATAGTGCGGGACTGGTCCTGGCTTAATATGGAAGGTGTGTTATCCATGGCATCATGATGATGCGTGCGAGACGAAGGTCGGCTTGTTTATTTGTATCGATCGTCTGGCCAAGACGTCAATGTGTGAAACCGTGCTGGTTTTAAGTGCAAGCTATGCGAGTTTGGCTTTTCTAAGATTACTCAAGTTTGTTCGATGATACGAGTTGTTTTGAATTAGGCGAACTGTTTGAGTTCGGTTTTTGCGGATACGAACTGTTCGGGTTCGACAAACTTTTTGAGTTCGGCTTTGAAAAATACTTGGAGAAAATAAATTTTTATTATAGTCATAGTTGAACCCGAGGTGGGCTGCCTACGTACCTTCGAAAGAAGGATAAAACCATTCGTAGTTCATATTAAATCAGAGTTAGAAGCGAGCTTGTAAACACGGAGCTCGGTGATATTTTTTTTTTTGATTGACTCGTTTCCGAACTTAATAGTAGTAACGTTTGAGGTTCATTAATTGAATTCCATGACCTCGGGATCGGAGTTCCATCTATCTTTATAAGTTCATAGACATCGGATTTGACAACCCATATTATCTGGTAAGAACCTTCCCAATTTGTATCGAGTTTACCTGCATTCTTTTCTTCGGTGCCTTGGAAATCTTTTCGTAAGACAAGGTCGCCGTCCTTGAAATGTCGACCTCGTACTTTCTTGTTATAATATTGTGCCGCTAAGTTTTGATAATTCGGAGTAACGCATGTCCGCGCTGTTCTTGGAGTGTGTCTAGGATGTCAAACATCATTTCATCATTGAGGTCGGGATTCTGTATCAGCATTGTTCGGCATATGGTTGGGATGTTGATTTTGGTTGTACATAAGGCTTCCATTTCGTAAGTTAAGAAAAAGGGTGACTGTCTGGTGGATCGCCGAGGTGTAGTTCGGTGAGACCAGAGGACTCCATCAAGTTCGTCGGCCCAACGTCCTTTCTTCGTATCTAATCTTTTCTTGAGTTCGTCGATGATGGTTTTGTTGGTTGCATCGGCTTGGCCGTTTCCTTGTGGGTATTTCGGTGTGGAAAAACTTAGTCGAATTTTCCACTTAGCACAAAAATCGCTAAATAATGTTGAAAGTAATTGTGGCCCATTGTCCATTACAATCTCATACGGTACTCCATGTCGGCATATGATATATTTCCAAACGAATTTCTAGACGTCGAGAGTGTGTATTTCGGCGTATGATTCGGCCTCGACCAATTTGGTGAGGTAATCGGTCATGACGAGGATAAATTGCTTTTGTGTGGTGGAACGTTACAGTGGCCGATGATGTCCATTGACCATCGTATGAAGGGATAGGGTGATGTTGACGTCGTTAATAGTTCGGTCGGTAGATTGATCATCGGACCATGTCGTTGGAATTTTTCACATTTAGCCACGAACTTTTCACAGTCTGCCAGCATGGTCGGCTAATAGTAACTTGCCTTCTTTATTTTCAGGGCTAGAGACCGACCTTCGGAGTGATTACCACCTGAGCCTTCATGTACTTTCTTTATGACTTCTTGAGCATCTTTGCCTGACACGCAGATCAATAGGATGCCTGAGGCACTCCATCGGTACAATTCCCCCTTGTGAACGATGTACGAGGCATCTCTCATTTTAAGTAGCCGAGCTGCCCACCTGCTCATTGGGACTTATCCTTCCCATATGTACATCTTAAGCTCGAGTTTCCAATCTTCGGGTTCTTCTTCCTCTTCGGATTCAATGTCCATTGGAACGTGAAGTCCTTCAGATTCCTCGTCGGATTTGTTTCGTAGATCGGGGCTTGTGCTATGTTAAGGTAAGGATCAACGTTAAGGTCGGTCTGCCGAGTTGAGATTTTTCTTACCGTCATTGGTTCGAGGTCGGCGACTGGTTGCTCCTCGTAATTATGTATGTGTGTTGTCACGTGACATGTCTCTGGTTTCTCGATACTTGGTTTGGGGATGCTTTCGACCGGGATGGTTCGCTTCTAATGAGGGTTCGAGCTGGATGCGATGGTGGCGAGTGCGTCGCCTGGCGCATTTTCTCCTCGTGGTATTTTAGTCAGGTTAAGAGATTCGAACTCGGCGGCGAGCTCCTTTACGAATTTGAGGTATGCATCCATTCGTTCATTCTTAGCGCTGTACTCTCCACTATATTGGCTCGCAACGAGTGTATATGAGTCACTCGGATGGCTTCGGGCAAACGTAGGCCAGCGAGTAGTGCTTTGTATTCGGCTTCATTGTTCGATACGTTGAATTCTAGTCAGAATTATTGTTCCAAGATTTCTTCAGTTGGGGATTGAAGGTGTATGCCTACTCCCGACCCACGATGAGATGACGAGTTGTCTACGTGTAAGATCTATATCTCAGTACTTGGGATTTGGCACTTGTTCGGGTTTTTATAATCGATATCGTATTCGCTTAACTCAATTGCCCATTTGGTGAGCCTTCCTAACTGACTTGAACTGCGTAGGATAGCTCGCAGAGGTTGGTTGATAAGTACGGTGATTAATTGTGATTGGAAGTACATACCAAGTTTCTGAGCTGTGGTTATAACTGCGAGGGTGAGTTTTTTTAGCGTGGGGTATCTAGTCTCTCCTCCATCCAATGACTTGCTGTTGTAGAATATATGTTCTTGTTCACCTCGGTCTTCCCGAACTAGGACCCCCGTTGACTGTCGAGGCGGAAACCACGATGTAAAGGTAAAGAGTTTCTCTGCCTTCAGGTTTCGCCAAGATTGGGGGAGTTGACAGATACTCTTTGAGCTGTTTGAATGCTTCCTCGCATTTGTCGTCCCATTCGAGGTGTTTGTTTTCTCGGAGCAGCTGATAGAAACGCAGACACTTGTCGTTCGATCGGGAGATGAAACAGTTAAGTGCGGCTATACGACCAGTTTTGTTGTTGGAGACGAAATTTATAAGATTGCCAAGATCTACTTGCGGTTGGCTTCGATTCCCCTATGAGTCACTATATAGCCAAAAAAAACTCCCCGGATGTTACTCCGAACATGCATTTGGTGGGGTTATGTTTCATGATGTACTCGTTAAGTATATCGAAACACGTATTGAGATGGCCGATGTGGTCCTTGGCGATTAGAGATTTAACGAGCATGTGCTCGATGTATACTTCCAAGGTTTGGCCGAGCTGACTGGCGAACATGCGATTTACCAGTCGCTAGTAAGTCGCGACGGTATTCTTTAGACCGAACGACATGACTTTGTAGCAATAGATGCCACGGTCGGTGATGAAAGATGTCTTCTCACGGTCGTCGGTGTGCATGAGTATCTGATTGTAACCCGAAAAGGCGTCAATGAAAGATAGGAGTTCGTTCCTGGCATTTGCTTCGACTAATCTATCGATATGAGGCAGTGGAAAACTATCTTTTGGGCATGATTTGTTGAGATCCTTGAACTCAACACAAATTATCCACTTGTCGTTCTTCTTTTTTACGACGATTAGGTTGGCTAACCAGTCTGGATATCTAACTTCCGTGATCGATCCCGCGCCGAGAAATCGTTTGATCTCGTCGTTGACGGCTTTATTTTTCTCTAGACCGAGCTTGCGTCGTTTTTGTTTAATCGATTCGAAGGCCGGGTCTATGTTGAGCTCGTGACACGTGATTTTCAGGTTGATTTCGGGCATTACTTTGATAGACCAGGCGAAAGTCGAGACATTTCTTTTGAGTAAGCGGATAAGATTGCCCTTGATCCCCTTGTCTAGCTCGGCTCCAATCCCGACACATCTTTCGGGATTAAGCTCGTCAATGTTAACTTGGATGATAGTTTCCCGTCTCAGCCTATCGGGGTCGATAGTTTGGCTTAGTGCATCCTTTGAAATTTTGCTCGTGCTGATAACACATGTCCGGGATGCCGTCCTCAGTTTACATTCGGTTATATAGCATGTTCAGAACATTATTTGATCACCTTTGAGGGTAAAGACTCCGAATGGCGTTGGGAGTTTTAAACACTGATGGTAGATCGAGACAACGACCTTCATTTCGTATATCCAGTGCGTCCCGAATAAGACATTGTAGATTATTGGCCTATCGAGGACCAAAAATTTGACCATTTTTACGAGTGTGCCGACGTAGATGGGTATCTTGATTGTTCCCGCGGTCATGGTCTTTTCTCCCGTGAACCCAGTGAGAGGTTCGATGTTTGTTTTGATCTCGGAATCCGGGAAGTCCATGTCTCTTAAAGTTTGTCTGAATATCACGTTTACCGAGCTGCCGATATCAATTAGGATTCTCCCGACAGCAACATCTCAGATGAGTAAGTTGAAAACTAAATGGTCGTTGTGCGGCATGTGGAGCCCTTCTGTATCGGCCTCAGAGAAGGTTACTGGTATTCTGCCGGTTACGACTCTGTTTTGTCGTCATGCCGAGATCACATCTCTGTTATGCTCTTTGATTACCCGAACTAAATAGTTGCAGGATTCGAGTGCCCCCATGATCATGTTAACTCTCTTTCGAACCTGCGGGATGTTCTGATTTTTGAGTTGGTCTTCCCGATCTCGTTTTGGTTGTTCCATAGTAGCCTTGGTGTTCATTTGTCTGGGATTTCCGATGGTGTTCGGTCGACGACTTCCATTGTTATCGTTACGGCGAAACCTCTGTTCGGGGCGGAATGCGCCTTCAACCGAGACTTTGCCTTTTCTGTATTTTAACAAAAAGAAATCCTTGAGATGTCGGCATTCTTCGGTACTGTGATCCTTTGTGTTGTAAAATTGGTAGAACGGTCCGGTGTTACTAGCCGACTCGTTTGAATCCTCGGGTCGGACCCAAGTATTACAAGATTGCTGTGGTTGGTTGGTATTGACTTTGATGAGTCGTATGTCGTCTTTCGTAGTGATTACGAGTCTCGCAATATTCTTCTTTTGGCTTGTCTCTAGGAGCGACATTCTTTGAAAGGGCGTACTTGATAGTAGACTTTTCGGTCTTTCTAGATATCAATTACTCTAGACACTAAGTAGTATAAGAGGTATCGAATCCAATGGGTTAAGTTCCAAAACACCAAGAATACATAAAACTACTTAAGTTAAGCAACAAGATTGGTTTGGTTTCAATCCTAGCAATCCTAATTCAATTCAAGCAAAACAACTAAGTAAACAAGCACTAATCGAGATTTAACAAATGATTAAAGCAAGCTCTTGATACAATATATTTTGGTATCTATAGAGTCAATTCTCTAAATGCAATTGTAGCATAAGAGGTTATCGAACCTTATCGGAATTTATCCTAATCACTAAGAATGCAAGGAACAATTGTAAGTTAAGCTAAACGAGTGTGTTTGATTAAGTATCCAATTCGAATTAAGCAAAAGCACTAAACAAGATTGTAAATCAATAAATAAAAACGGAACTAGAGATGAGGTTATTGATGTAAGGTGATCCAAGTCCAGTTAGTGGTGTTCATTCACTCAAAGAAGCTAATTCCTAGGGATAAGACCCTTAATTTTGACTAATTCTCTTTCAAACAACTAATCACTATGCCAATCACCTAATTCATTAACAAACGTTCATTTGTGAATCATTGATTAGCAAGCATTAAGAATACAAACAAGGTCAACCAAAAATACACCCTAGACAACTATTATCATAGGCTAGGAGCACTAATCTCTTGTCTAGTTCATCAAGGCATTTCATCAAACACTTGATGTGCATGAAATGCCTTATGATATAGATTCACTCTTTCAAGCTAGATCTAGCATTAGGGACACTAGACAAGAAGAAATATAAGATTATCTCACCTTAAACACCACTAATAAAACCTTGGATCACTCTAATCTACCCCATCTCAAGATCCTAAAAGACTACTCAAGACCCATTAAAAACATCTCAAAATCGATGGGGATAGGAGATGAAACCATGGATGGATCTTCAATAATCAAGGTAGAAAAGAGATAGATAGAAGAGATTGATAGAAATCAAAACTAGATTGCATAAAACAAAGGATCCTTCTTACAAATCTCAAGTTCTCTCTCAAAGGTGAGGGTTTTTTTTACTTAAGAAAAACATAAGTGGCAAAAATTAGGTAAAGTTGTGTTTATAGTGAATAGTGTTCGACCGAGTCGACCCGAAACAAACCGGGTTTATTTCAGGTTAATTCACATGTTTCCATCAAGAAGTCTGATAAACCATGGACATGATCAGACTGAAATGACAGTCTGATAAACCCTAAACTTGATAATTACTAGTTAAATACCATCATATTATATAGAAAACTTATAACAAACATCAAACTCGTTTAACTTAGTCACAAACTAAGCAGTATATGTAAAAAAAACATTATGAATTAAAAATTTAGAAACTCTCAATCTAACCCTACAGATAAGAACATGATATCCAACTTCATATGTCGAACATAGACAAAACTCTTGTTTTCCTTGTTATTTGCACAATGCAATTTATAACTCGATATTCACACTCTTTTATAGTTAATTACACTCCAAGGGCAAACTTTGAACCCTAATCCAACAAATATTGAGCCCGTAAACCGTAAACTCTTACCTACATGGTTTTTATATCCAAATTTATCTCATACACACTCATTTTGACAAACTTTTATGTAATTTAAATTTATATACATCTACAATGATTATGTTTAATTTATGTATCAAAAATTTGTATGAAATTTTTTTTAATTATTTTTTTCATTTAAATTTTCATATTAAATACAATTCAGACTTCTCGGAGAAGTCTGAGAAACCGCAAACTTGTGTTTAGATCCAAATTCATCTCTAATGATTTAATTTGATTAAATTTTATGTACTTTTAATTTATATACAGCAACAATGAGTATGTGTAATTTATGTAGTAAACATTTCTAAAAACTAAATTTTTAGTATTTTTTAAATTTAAATTTTCAAATTAAATACGTTTCAGACTTCCCTGAGAAGTCTGAGAAACCCCGATTTTCTGAGAAGTCTGAGAAACCACGACAACCACCATCGTCGACGAGTAAATGCAGTAACTAACCCGTTTTTCTGCCATTAAAGCTCAAGAATAGAGCTCTTAAACACTTTTCGTGACTTGTATCTCCGATTTCTCCCATTTTCCCACTGATTTTCCGATTCAAACGTACCGAAATCAGAAATTATGGCATAAAAACGGTAAAACACGACTGCGCTTGTGGGATTTCGGTGATATTAGACGTTATGGGCGCTCGATGAGGGTGAAAACAAATTCTAAACATATATAGGTACGAATTTTTGCATATTGTCGATTTTCAGATATGAGTTGTATACTCAAACTGCTTGAGAAGTCTGATGAAACCCACATGGTCAACGAGAGGGTAGTTTTGCAATTGACTTTTAAATACTCAGATTAAAATTGAAGTCTGGTAATTTCCTTTGAAAATAAAAAAATCAAGAAAAATCCTCTAATCGAGGCATAGGGTAGTTTTGCAATTGACCGAAAACTTGACTTTTTATTCGGACTTCTTATCCAGTATGAAGGAAAAATGAGCGACTTTGACCGGAAGTTGACTGTTTTTTCAGATGGAATCAGAAGTGTGAAAAAAAAACAGGGTACTGGTAGTAATTGAACGAATTTTTTCAAAAGTTGACCAAAATTGGGGAAAAGGTATCAGACTTCTTTGGCAGTCTGAATAGGAGGGAAAAATTTTCAGACTTTTATGGCAGTCTGAAAATGATGAAATCTTTCAGACTGCTAAAGAAGTCTGATATCGAAGATTTTGGTCAACGCAAAAAATACACCAATTTCTGTCAGACTTCTATCGCGGTCTGAAGGATTTCTTCAGACTACCCTGGAAGTCTGGGAACGAAAGTCAAACTTTGGTCAATTGCAAAACTACCCCATAATTTTTGCAGACTTCTCCGTGAAGTCTGACAAAAAAGTCAAAATGTTGGTCAACTGCATAAATACCTTTTTCTTTTTCTCCGACATCTAATGCAGTCTGACAAAAAAGTTAAAGTTTGGGTCAATTGCAAAAATACCCTTTTTGTCAGATTGCGATAGAAGTCTACTTTGATAACTTTTCGTCAGACGGCATCCGAAGTGTGCTTTGTAACATTCTAATTGCAAAAATACCCTCTTTTTCATACTGCCATAGAGGTCTGACGTACTGTTTGTCAGACTTCTGTGGCAGTCTGCATTGACAAATTTTTTAAAACCAATTTTTTTTTGTATATTTGTGATGAATTTCGTTGATTTTAAATTTTTTATATGTGTGTTAGTTGTATATGTTCCTCATGCGTTAGTTTTATATGCTTATGTTCGGTAATTATTTTAAAATAATTTTTATAATAATTCTGGCAATGTAGCTAATAGAATCAGACTTCACGAAGAAGTCTAATATTTCCATTAAGATCGCTAATGTTGTTTTTCCATGATTGTTTTTACAGATAATGGTGCATCTACTTGTTAATTTTGGTGAATAGGTTGTGAGAGACCAGATTTGGCATTTTGTGGTGGATACACTCAAAGGAGGGCAGTTTATCACTTTGGGCGATCGTTCTACATATTGTGAACTTGTTGAGATGGTACAATATGATTATTTGCTGGACAATAAACCGAGTTGGTGGAGTTATCATATCCGTTACCGGAACCACTTTTGCAACAGATCGGTCCGGATAGCCCTCCTATTTATGTCATAAATGATAGGCAAGTAAGGAGCATGGTCGAGTTAGCTAGTGCGCATTTAATCTGTCTTTGTGTCTCGAGCCGATCCGGTTTGGCCTATTAAGATGCGGGGAATCCCGAGGTAAAAGATGAAGATGACGAAGACAAAGACTGGGAAGACGAAGATGTGGGCTCAGTATCAAATGATTCTATTTGTGGTGGTGGTGGTGGTGGTGATGATGGTGGTGTTGGTGGTGGTGGTGATGGGCCAGAGCAAGTTTTCAAGAAACACGCTGAGTCTTATTATGATGGTGTAAATTATAGCATGTATGGGAAAGTGGGAGATGAAGATGAAGATGATAAAGAAGATGAAGATAATAAGACTTACGAGTTGCAGCGTGTGGCTTAACGATTTGCTGGTCGAGGAAGAAATTGGTTCGACGGCATCTTTCTCGGAAAGTGTTTTGATAGCAAGCAAGATCTTATATCAGAGCTGCGTTTGACGGCGATAATGAGGAAATACGCATTTACAGTAGATAAGTATGATAAGAGCGTGTTTGTCGCTAAATGTCTTGTGGAATGATGCAACTGGAAGCTTCGAGCGGCTGTCAAGAACGAACCAAACAAGTTTTGGGTGATGATCTACAATAGAGCCCACACATGTTCAGCGCTGGACCGGAAGGCTAAGAAAAAACGTCATACTCCGCGTTATATTGGTTGGTTGTTTCTAGAATGCTTTGGAATAATTGAGAAGATTACACCAAAGCATGCCTTAATATCAATGAACAAGCAGTATGAGATTAAGATGAGCTACACAAACGCATACAGAGCGTTGTTGCATGCTCAAAAGTTGGTGAGAGGATCAGCGGAAGATGGCTATGAGAGATTGCATGCTTTATTGCATGGAATCGAGCAAACCAACCAGGGAACGCAGACTGCTCTAGAACTAGATGAGGAGAATAGATTTTAATATCTATTTCTAGCATTTAGAGCTTCCATAGAGGGATTTAAGTATCTTAGAAGAGTCATTGTGGTAGATGGTACGCATCTTACGGGGCCGTATGGAGGTGTTATGCTAGTGGCGGCCTCACAAGACGCCAATTTTCAAACATTTCAGTTGGCTTTGGGCATTGTAGACTCTGAGAATGATGACTCGTGGGAGTGGTTTTTCACAAAGCTTAGAGACTGCATTTCAGACCAATATCCTCTGGTCATAGTCTCAGATAGGCACACCTCCATCAAGAATGCTATTGAAAAGGTTCTTCCTTGGGCAAAGCGAGGGATTTGTTTTTACCATCTACAAAATAACGTAGTCACAAAGTTCAGGGGAAAACATCTTTTGTACTTGGTGAAAAACGCGGCGTACGCATATACGATGTACGATTTTAACTGATACATGGCCTCCTTACGAGCGGTAAATGCTTACCTTGCTAGATACTTGGAGGAGGCGGATCCAAGTCTATGGTCACGCGTTCATTTCGATGGAGACATGTATAATCTAAAAATGCATTTTTCTTATCAGACTTCTTGTGCAGTCTCATTCATCTTTATCAGACTTCTATTGCAGTCTGATTTTTATCAGACTTCTATTGCAGTCTTGTTTTCACTTGTGTTAACCGCGTTCACTTTTTTGGAGAAAGGTACAACATAAAGACGAGCAACATTGCCGAAACTATAAACTCCGTAGTCAAGAAGGCAAAAGGATATCATATCTCTTTCCTTTTGGAGTTCATACAAGAGAAGCTAGTGACGTGGTTTAGTAAAAGGCGGCTAGATGCATTGAATCTCACAACAAAATTTAGCCGAGGAGATGAATATTTGATGGCTATTCATGAATATTATGCGGACTTCATGACGGTGGAACGCGTTGATGGGTATCGATTCGTTGTTAAGGGAGGACATAGGGATTGTGTGGTCGACTTGCACAACCGAACATGTGAATGTAGTGTGTGGGATTACGAAAAAGATACCTTGCTCACATGCAATCTGCGCTGCACCAGAACTTGAGATACACCCATATCCGATGCCATGCCCATCATACGGTAGGGACTATCTGTTTCAGGCATACACAATGAACATCCTTCCGAAGAACTGTACTATGAAAGCTCTTGACACCGTACGTGTCCTTCCCCCGCATAATCCTCGTCCTCCTGGAAGACCTCAGAAGTCGAGGTGGCAAACTTGGCTAGAAATTGCCAAGACAAAAGGCAATAAACCACGAAAGCTTCCCAAGCAATATACTTGTTCTAATTGTAAACAACCAGGCCAAAAAAAAACCAAATTGTGTAAGCTAAATCACCTTACACTCACCTGTTTTATAGTTGTTTTCATCTATCTACTGTATATGAGAAGCTGCTGTCTTTTTCAGTGGAGACAGGTAACCAAACCTGAGAAGGATTAGATCTGGTGGAAGTCTGATGTACTGACGAATGCAATTTAGAAGTCTGATAGAGAAGTCTGAAGAAAGTCTTAGAGGAGTCTGTTGGTGTCTTTCCAGTACAATATTTCGTTTCCAAGTCGTTTTTTAAAGTTGTCTAAGTGTAAGAACATGTTGTGTTAATCGTTGGTTGTTGTTGTTGGCTTAAACTTAATTTGTAGTACTTATGTGTTTGCTGCATCTTATCAAGTCTAAATAAGTCTTAAGAAAATCACACCCTTTCCAAACTGCAATATAAGTCTAATAACATAAATTCATTACAAAAGATAGAAATAGAAGTCTGACACCAGACTTCTATAGAAGTCTTAAACCAATTACCCTAGAAATACCCTACCTATCCCCAACACACTTTTGACATCACAATTGGCATGGCACAAAAAAATTCCCGCAGAAAGTAAGCCAAAAGATGGATGAGTTTTTCTTACATCTACAAAAGATAAATATATGCAAGAATCCATTGTTATCGGGAATCCAAAAATTAAAGAGGAACTCTACTTCACCTGTTCGTAGACGTCTAGCAATTTATTCTCGGTGTCGGTACGAGTCTCTTCACCTGTTCGACAGAGCTTAGTTAATATCTCATACGCAAGCTTCTCTCTGCAAGTCTTCATGTTCTTATCACACAACCACTTCGGAATCAGCATCCCAAGAGAATGGAATTCAATGAACTTCAAACAAAACACCCCACAATCACCTGTCTGTATGTTTTGAGGAAATTATGGGCTCCTTACAATCGTGTAGGTGTATCGCTCAAGGGGATAATTCTACCTATCATCTACTGGGGCCAAACAATGCATCACGAAGGGAAAGATCTCACATATAGGTGCCACTGCTGCTCCTACCACCTCATCGGTTTTCGGTCCAATGATGCTGTCCCATACGGTTACGTGCCTATCCGGGATAGAAATCATAATAGCTATCCAACGATTTCCCCCAACGTGCAAGGCAGTGTAGATGTAATCAATTTCCTGCCCCCAAGTCTTGTTTGATTTCAGGAATAAGGGTAGTTCACCAGTATGGTAATCCGATACACCAGGTGGCAGCCTCCTTGCCGTGGGCATCACATTTTCTCCTTCGCCGCTCTTCACAAAATCATCATAATGATTCTTTTACAAATTACCCAGCAGTGTGTTAATGAATGTCAGCCTCTCGAACCTTAACCATTTCGGGTGTTCGTGTTTTCGAAGCCTCATCAGATCAATCCCATCATCTATTTGCTGCATTCAGTCAATATTGTGCAAAAAATGTCAGACTTAAACAGAAGTCTAAAGAAACTCTAATAGAGAGAACACCAATGTCAGACTGCAAAACAAGCCTGAGAAAAGAAATTCTTTCACCAGACTTGAAAGGAAGTATGACACCAGACCTCTAAAGAAGTCTCCGGAAGTCTAAAAGAGATAACAACAATGTCAAACTGCAAATCAAGTCTGAGAACAGAAAATCATTAAACCCGACCAGATTATATACTAACCGTGTCATGCAGCCATTCCTTGGGGGTGCGCAGATCGTAGTACCAAGATAGGGATGTGTTCGCCTCCCTCTTCGGATAACCTCTACAGAATATGTTACGCTTGTAGAAATCGAGCTAATTATTCTAGAATATAGGTAGAGAGTGTGATGACATACGACAGTTTTTTGGCGTGATCATTAAGTGTCTTCACTTCCGGCCTGGTTGCCGAAGCACAAGGATCATATGTCGGTGTGATCTGCACTTGGGTTGAGCTCTTTCTCTCCTTCTTATCCTGCTCTTTCTGTTTGAGTTCTTGAGCCTTCGCCTTTACATAAGCTCCAGCCGATGCCTGCTTAGTGTCTTGTTTCGACATATATGCAGCATCGAAGTTTACGCCCGTGGCCGCCTTATCGACGATAAGAACACTCTGTTCGCTGCTCACGATACTACTCTGCATTTACAAAAAAAAAAAAAAAACTCACCTCCGCCAGACTTCAATAAAAGTCTAAGACAAATAATCTAACACTATCCACGCCACCTACAGACTGCAATATAAATCCAAAACACAATCAGACTTCTTTAGAAGTCTGATATCAGTCTAAAGAAGTCTGACAGAGATTAAAATAACACCAAAATCAGACCTAAATCTCACTCTAATACCTAGTTTTTAGTTCACATCGAACACAACAACAAAGCGAAATAACTAGTTTTTAGTTGCACATAGGTTCAGGTTTTTACAAACAACTATCACACTTATACTGCATATTAAGCAACGGCTTTGTTCTTAAGTCTTCGACTACTTCTCCTTTCTTGAACATTTTTTGGTAGAGGGTTTGGGACACTAACCCCAACATCCACCACAGTCTGAATCTTGGCCTCAGACGGTTGGGCAGGGTTGTCTTCAGCCAGGGATTCCTTTGCATCCTCTAACGCTGAAGATTCTTTTTCAGGTCCTTTTTGGTCTGCAGCTTCAACAACTGCGGCAGGCTTAGGAGGCTTCACAACAATTTTTTTGGGTGTAATATTCTTTCGAGGAGCCTTTTTGCGTTTCCCGGCCCCAGCCTCACCACCATCTTCACCACCATCGACGCCAGCTCGGCCACCATCTTCACCACCCTTAGACTTCTTATCACCACCATCAGACTTCTTATCACCACCATCATCAACATTACCACCATCATCAGACTTCTTCTCAACACCACCATCAGACTTCTCAACACCAGATTTCCTCCTCTTTTCTCCCCGTAACAACCTAACTTCCTTCTCAAGTTCATTGATCTTCTTACCCACTGATATATCATGGTTTTTACCCTGTTTAAGCCATGATATAAGTCCTTTTATAGAGTCTTTTACATGTTATAGCACGTTTGGAGAATTATTGGAAGTATTGGAGCTTTCTGGAGCATTTGGAGCAGAAGCAGAAGATCGTGTCGCTGAGTACCTGTTTTCACGTCTAGCATCGATCGATACCCCCCTGGTATCGATCGATACCCAGCGCAGCAGACACGACATCGCAACTTAATGAAGAGTTGAAGAATTGCAACTTGGTCCAGAAGTCTCTGATAATTACGAGAAGACCCCAGATCGTGTTTTAGGTTATAAATAGGAGTTTTAAGCCATCTGTTTAGGCTATGCCTTACATGCTTTATTATATAGTTTGATTTTACTTTGGTTTTAGAGAGACAAGTCTGAATCTCCCTTCGTCCGAGATCAGATCTCTAAACCCTTCTTTCTATTCTATTGATGATTTATTCAAACATGTCTTTTGATTCAATTGCCATGTCTGAGTAGATCCACCTTAGGTTTAGGGTTTTCTCATAAAGGATTTCTCTGAATGCTAGGTTAATTATCTTATTAGGATTCACCATCTGAATTATAGTTCTTCACCTTAGGTTGTGTTCATAGCTAATTCTAGGTTGATAAATCTGGAACTTAGATCTTAGGATAATTGATTAGGCACGAGAGTGCGATTAATTACCTGATAGAACCTAGGTGAGCAAATTGATTATTCGCAAAGAGATTTGGTTTAATTGATTTGTGAACATATCAAACCTGATATTAAAGCTGATTTAGAATTTAGGATTCGCAAAGAGATTTGGAATTCCTAGGATTTAGATTTAGATAGTTTTCGCAACGAGAGTTGGTTAGCTATATTTTAGTGTTTTGAGTTCAAGAACTGCGCTAAATCTGAATCCTGTTAATTAGTTTATCTGCATTCATTGATTTCCTGAGAAAAACCCTGAGCCTATATTTCCCTGATTGATTTACAACTGTTTAATTTCTGCACTGTTTTTAATTACATTCGTTTGGCTTAGCGTAATTCGACACTTCATAATCTATTGTGTGATCTCTGTGAGTCTTCTGTGGTTCGACCCCTAGCTTTACTATAACAACTGCTTTAGTACTTTAGGGTATTAAATTGAGCATATCACCCACCTGCTTAAAACCTTATTTTGCTCGCTTCTTATCATCATCAACATCCTCACCATCATCATCAACAATCTTCCTCTTAACACCCTTTCCCTTTGCCTTCTTCAGACCACCCTCAGATTTAACCACCTCGGACTTAATAAGGGGCACCTCTTACTTGACAATGGCGAACACACCTTCAAACTTCCAGTGTTTAAAACTACAGCTCCAAGGGCGCTCAAACTCACCCAACATTGCTTTCACAGTGTTCACAACTTTCTCATCATCCTCACCATCGTCCCACTGTGGGAACATGTCCTCAAACTCCTTGATGACGAAGTTGGTGACGCGGGTCTGCAAGTACAAGTCAACGAGCAAAATGTATATTAGTATGTAAAAAATAAATAAAATCTACCAGACTGCATATCCCGTATGGTACAAAGTTTCAGACTTCAAAAAGGCCTGACTTCAATATTTCAGACTGCAAATTCAGTATGGCAACAACTTTCAGACTGCAAATTAAGTCTGGGAAAAATTCAGACCTCAAAATTAGTCTGATAACTTATCAGACTGAATTTGCAGTCTGACATAGAGCAATCAAAGGTGAATTTTAAGGAAAAAAGGTAAGTAAAATACCTGCTTGCGCAACTCTAAATCGACTTTCTTCTGATTCCTTGATCCTTTGTAAGCCAAGAGCGGTGGCGCTGGGTTATCTTGCAAGTGCATTCCATAAATCGTAGCAATCCCGGGACAGGCCCAATATACCCATACGTTCAAGACCTCAGCGAAGCCCTTAACCTGATAGTTTTTGTCATCTTGAAGTTTTTTGTTTGCCTCTGTTTTGACAGAGTCTACCAAGATTTTGCAGGCCAGTCTTCCCCATGGGTATGCTTCTAACGCCCCTGGAGACAGCAGTAGCTTAGTCATGTCAGCCCTTGCGGAAACTGACCAGTGTTGAGCCTCAATGAAGCTCGTGTAGATGGCTAGGTCGCCCAACCAAATCCTATCTTGCTGTTCCCAGCCTCGACATCTGCTGCAAACGTCCAGTAACTGGAAATAACTTGGCCCTACCTCGAAATACAGCCCAAGAAGCTCCCACATTGCTCTCATATCGGCTGTATACTCAACTTCCGGGTACTCCAGATTCTCAACATAGTCGCCATTGAGTCCGGTTATCTGTTGAAACTCATGGAGGGAAAACCTCACCGGTTGAAGGCCAAGAAGACACCAAAGCTCATGCTTCTGATCTACCTCTAGTTGGATAGTAAGCATGTGGTGCACCATCCTTGAACACCATACGAAGTTCAGCTCATGCCACTTAACAAAAACCCCAAAGGCTGAGTTGCGAAGCTCTTCCCACTCATCATCATCCAGCGCTTCTTGGAGAGCGTCCATGAGATCTCTCTTACCGCTGAAGTAGTGTATGCTTTTGTCTGGTTGAGGCTCATACCCGGTTGTGAACATCCTTGGAGGGAATTCACGTTCTGCCATTATGTCTAAAACCTGCATCAACCACAACCAGACTCCATTAGCAGTCTGAAAACTTAAAGTCAGACATCATATGCAGTCTGACTACTCAAATTCAGACTCTATTTGCATTCTGACGAAATATAGTCAGAGTAAACTACGAAGACTATTCATGAAGTAATCGGACGAATCCCAAAAATCCACATAACACAATACAACTCAAACTCAAAGATCTAAACATTATTGCTCAATTTGAATCTTTTACCCTCTATGGAAGACTTAAAGGAGCGGTGACAACGGCGAGGAGAGAGAAACCAGATCTGGAAATCAAAAAAGACAAGAGTTCAGCGCTGAGTTCTAGAAATCAGTATCGAGAAGTGACGGTTTGCGGCGAAGAGAGGAGTAGAAGAATCTTACCGTCGAATGCACATGAGACGATGTAAGCGACGAATTCCGGCAGCGACAACGAAGATGTCGGTTCAGTTTCTCCGAGAGAGAATAGGTGTTTTTTTTTTGTTATTTGCTTCGGTAACAGTAAAAATGAGGGGATAAAAAAACCCTTTTATATGTGTCCTAAGCGGCGGTTAAAAAAAAACAGTTTTACCACATAAAAATACCACTTTCGCAATCTGATGTCATACTTCTTAACGCAATATGATATCAGACTCTTTTATCAGTCTGATAGTGATGAGATAATTGAGAGAGATGTCTAGAAATTTTGGGCGGCAAAATTCCCGCTTTTTTCTGCGGTTTTTTCTAATATTTTTAATTCCCGCATAGAAGTATTTGAAAAATACTTCTACAGTCAGACTCGTTTTGCAGTCTGAAATGGTGATATTTTCAGGACCAGACTTGTGAAAATTTTCAAAATTTTATGTTTTTCAGACTTCGGATCTGTAACAGATAAACATGATCAGGACGATAATAATAGCACCAGCAAACGTCAAACTCTTCAACTCGACGCCACGCATTATCTGGCCACATGGCTTCTCCGTCAACCGCTCCTTGATATGCTCAATTTAATACCCTAAAGTACTAAAGCAGTTGTAATAGTATAGCTAGGGGTCGAACCACAGAAGACTCACAGAAACGCACAATAGATTATGAAGTATCGAATTACGCTAAGCCAAACAGTTGTAATTAAAAGCAATGCAGAAATTAAAGGAGTTGTAAATCTATCAGGGAAATATAGGCTCAGGGTTTTTCTCAGGAAATCAATGAATGCAGATAAACTAACTAACAGGATTCAGATTTAGCGCAGTTCTTGAACTCAAAACACTAAAATATAGCTAACCAACTCTCGTTGCGAAAACTATCTAAATCTAAATCTTAGGAATTCCAAATCTCTTTGCGAATCCTAAATTCTAAATCAGCTTTAATATCAGGTTTGATATGTTCACAAATCAATTAAACCAAATCTCTTTGCGAATTGGTGCTACTACTAGAGGCAAAGTTCTCAATCAACACAATAGCATCCTCAGGATATCTGGTGTTGAAATTACCATTGCTTGAAGAGTCCAGACCCATCTGATATCTCCAATCTACTCCTCTGAAGAAGATACCCAGCAGCTGCACATCAGAGTATCCATGATGTGGACAATCTCTCTGATACGATCTGAATCTTGTCCAAGCAGCCTTGAACGCCTCAGTAGGTCCTTGAGAAAATTGGGAGATTTTATTTCTCAGATCTTCAGATCTTCCATCATCGTAGAAGTTAATCAGGAAGGCTCTCTTGGTGTCCTCCCAATTAGTTAGCGATCCAGGAGATAGCTGCCTCAGCCAGTAAGTAGCTTCTCCACCCAGAGAGTAGGGGAAGAGCTTGCAAAAGAGGTAGTCGTAGGACACTCCATTGCTCTTGATGCTAGTGACCAAGTCCTCGAACTTCTCTACGTGGTCCATTGGATGTTCATGAGGAAGACCATGGAAGAGATG
>PKML01008550.1:263508-291406 GCA_002933935.1 Eutrema yunnanense | reverse complement strand
GACATGTTTGAATAAATCATCAATAGAATAGAAAGAAGGGTTTAGAGATCTGATCTCGGACGAAGGGAGATTCAGACTTGTCTCTCTAAAACCAAAGTAAAATCAAACTATAAAATAAAGCATAAAAAGGCCTAGCCTAAACAGATGGCTTAAAACTCCTATTTATAACCTAAATCACGACTTGGGGTCTTCTTGTAAATATCAAAGACTTCTGGGCACTTTTGTAATTCTTCAAATCTTGATAAAACTCGCGGGTCGTGTCTTGCTGCGATGGGTATCGATCGATACCAGGGGGTATCGATCGATACTGGCCGTGAAAACAGATACTCAGCAACACGACTTCAGCTTCTGCTCCAAAGTGCTCCCATAATCTTCAATATCTCCAATAATCCTCCAAACGTGCCAAGACCTGTAAAAGACTCTAAAAGACTACAAAATACTAGAAAGACTCTATAAAAAGGACTTATATCATGGCCTAAATAGGGTAAAAACCATGATATATCACTCCTTCAATTGAGCTATCTCTGCCTTCGTTACCTTGACGTCATCGAGCAACGTGGACAAATACTTGTCGCTTTGAGCATTAGAAACGAACATGCCATCAATTAGTTGACCATGTTGGTCAACATACAACTTTACATCTTTAAACTCCTCAGTCATAGCCTCATCCCACCACTTCATTATATGGTAAACACCATCCTACACAGCCACATTTATACAATCATATTAAGATCCCAAATTATAATAAGCAGAAAAAAAAAAACGAACCACATGACATATAGAGGCCATTACATCATAGTTACGACATCCGAAGAATCTTCTTCCCGGATTATCGGCACTAGTGGATGTTCGCATAACGGGCTCCATACCGCAAAAGCATTTCTTGGGGAATCCGTAGGATTATCCGGATCGACGTCGACCTGTTGAACATGAACTACTCGACGTTGGAAGGTGACTGAATCTCCCATCCTGTGTACCAGAAAACAATCGCAAAAATTAAAACAAATCTAAAGCCAGACTTCTAATAAAGTCTAATTTAAAATCAAGTCGAAATTCAGACTTCTAAAAGAGTCTAATTTGGAAAAGTCTAATTTTAGACTTCTTCTCAAGTCTAATTCGTACAAACTCGAAACTTTGTTGGAGACTGTGATCTTTTTCTTGAATCCATTGATCTGACCTTGCTTCTAAGTGACTATTGTTACAGAATTAGTTCTAGATCGACTAATGAAAAATCCAAAGGCTGACCAGTTAACTAGAAGACACTCATGTTTCCAGCAAAGTTCTTTAAAGCCTGAGCCAAATTTTTGCACTTCATCGAGGAAATTGATGTCCATAGAGCTTGATTCCTCATTTGTATCTGACAAAGGAACCCACGTGTTTAAAATAATGGTATTTCTCTCCCTGTTACAAGTTAATAAATAAGATGCATTAAAAGATGAAATGCTTTTCTTCTGAGTAGAGGGTTAGGAAAATTTCCAACGATCTCATTATTCTACTTCAGAGAAAATGATCACACAAAGGTGGAAGCGAGGTTAGGAAAATTTTCTGTGATACCATTATTCGCCCACACCTTTGATTACTTTTGAGGGAAGAACCAGAGATTCGGTGGCTAACACCATCAATACTCGCGTCTCATACTTTGATGTGTATATGCAAAGCTAAAAAAAAAAAGAGAACATAATACAAAATAAGTCTGGGGGAGAGAAATAATACCAGAAAGTGTGAAAAAGGGTGGTTCCTTGTCATGATATTGTATGGGAAAGAATCTAGTAGGTTCTTGGTATTAATCACAGCGATGAAACTGGCGATGATGGCTTGATTGAACGATGCTGTGAGATAATGTGTGTAGTATGGGAAGCTGCGAATGTGTACGGAGAAGTACATGGTGGTTAGATCAAAAACTGGTTAGGTGACATTTGGGTGCTTGGGAAAAGGGTCATTGCAACGTTTCAAGAACAGGTGAGTCTCTATGTTTTCAAACATCTTTCTCTGGTTTAGTCTTCTATTTGCTTGAGGGCAAGCAAAGGCTAAGTCTGGGGGAGTTGATATATCATGGTTTTTATCCCTTTTAGACCATGATATAGGTCTTATTTATGGATTCTTTCTTGTATTTCGGAGTCTTTTCGAGTCTTTTACAGGTTTAGGTACGTTTGGAGCTTAATTGGAGATATTGAAGCATTCTGGAGCATTTTGGAGCATATGAAGATGCAGATTCATGCAGAGACGTCAGAAATTTGGTATTCGTTGAAAAACTTCCCACCGATAGATTGAGTTCAAATTTGGACACAAGACAGATCCATGGATTAGCTTGCATTTGGAAGTGGTTTGAGGCCATTCCAACAGTGCGATCGAAAGTTATGTTTGTTTTCGTGAACACAGTCCAGTCTGGCGAGCACAGTGTACTGGTGTCAACCGACACCAACTGCAGACGGAAAAAAACGTGATTTTACAAGTTTAAAGACTCTGCAACTTGGTCCATAAGACTTTAATTAGCAGAAGCCCCAAAACGTGTTTTAGCTTTATAATTAGGTTTTTCAGCCACTTTGATGGCTACGCTTTCTTTACGCTTTCATTACTCTTGATTCTACTTTGGTTTTTGGAGAGACAACTCGAACTCCTGTTTTCTATTGTTTTCCTTGATGATCTATTCAATCATGTTGTTTTCCTTCTCCATGTCTGAGTAGATCCACTTTAGGTTCAGGGTTCTCATAAGGGTTTTCTCTGAATGCTAGATTGATTAGTTGATTAGGATTCACCATCTGAATTAGTTCTTCGCCTTAGGTTGAGTTCAAAGCTAATTCTAGGTTGAAGAATCTGGAACTTAGATCTTAGGATAATTGATTAGGCACGAGAGTGCGATTGATTACCTTATAGAATTTAGGGTGAGCAAAATAACTATTCGCAAAGAGATTTGGTTTAGTTGTTTTGTGAACAAATCAGACATGATTTAAAAGCTCATTTAGACTTTAGGATTCGCAAAGAGATTTGGAATTCCTAGGATTTAGATTTAGATAGTTTTCGCAACGAGAGTTGGTTAATTATATCTTAGTGATTTGAGTTCAAGAACCGTGCTAAATCTGAATCATGCTAGTTAGTTTATCTGCATTCATTGATTTCCTGAGAAATACCTTGAATCTATCTTTCTCCAATCGAACTTACAACTTGTTTAATTTACGCATTGCTTTCAATTACATCTTTTGATTTAGCTTAATTTGAATCTATTTAATCTATTGTGTGATTTATGTGAGTCCTTGTGTTTGACCCCTACATATACTGCAACTACTGCTTAGTACTTTTAGGGTATTAATTTGAGCATATCAGTCTTGCTTAGACATTTCAGGTGCAACTTTCTTGAATCTGGAATATATTTTAATATATTTTCCTTTGTCTATAGCTTTCGATGGTTGTTGATTCCAAGTAGACTTGCTTTTGCTTGTTGCGAGAGTCTTTCTATGTGCTGTTCGGCTTGAGTAGCAAGGTGCAACAATTCATCCATATCATGATAGGTCTGTCTCTCAACCTTTCTCGCAATCCTATCTTGAAGACCGTATACAAATTGTGCCATCAAAGTTTCCTCCGAATCTTCAGTTTGCAATCTGTTCTTAAGCATCTCAAAGTCATCATAGTATTCTTCAACAGATTTTGATCCTTGAGTAAGCTTTTTGAACTTCTTTTGAAAATCTCTATAGTAATATGCAGGAACGTGTCTCTTCCTCATAGCAAACCTCATATCTTCCCAAGTAGTAATATGTCCATGTCTATGCCTTCTTCTTTCAGACACATCTCTGTCCCACCAAGCTAAGGCACTCTCCGCGAGCTGAGCAGCAGCTAGGGACACTCTTCTTTTTTCTGAATAGTTGTAATACTCAAAGATATACTCCATACGTCTTTCCCAATCAAGATAAGCATCTGGATTCACTTTTCCCGCAAAGATTGGTGCCGTGAGCTTGACGTCTTGGTTTCCTTGTCTTGCTTCCTCTACTCTGCCTCTGTTTCGAACTTGCTGTCTCCCTTGTCTCAGATCAGGATCTGGTGGTTCATCATCAAATTCATGCAAGTCTTCTTCTTCTTCATTTGCTCTTTGCACATTCACGTTTCTAATAGGGTTTCTACGTTTGCTCTTTGCACAGGTGGAGGCTGTTCAAGCCGAGTGATGCGTTGTCCAAGAGTTTGAAACTGGTCTGCAGTTGTGTTTGAAGATCAGCAATCATCTGGGCAACGTTCACATCTCCTGGTTCTCCCATATCTCCTATCTTATACTCACACAACACAGATCAAGTGCAAGGAAGTGAAAAGACACAAAACAGTAACAAGAGAACTCGACACAAACGATTTAGAAGTTGGAAAGACAAAAACGAAACAGTGATGAAAATCGATGATATGGTGATTAGAAACACTCGTTCTACTTGTTTATATGATGCGACAACACAGATCTAACAAGAACAAGCAACGAAACTGAACTGTAATTTTTTAATTGATTTTCTTATGATTTACGAAACAACAACTAACAAAACGAAAGAAACTGAAACTAAAGGGATAGATAAACCTGATTTGGAGCGTTAAGCTCTGATACCAGATGATGTAGGAACAAGGGGCACTCGTTCATACAAAGCGGAAGATGAAGAAACTCTAGCTGGCCGTACATCACTCTCTAGAGGATCGATTGTAATGGTTGGTGATGAATAGCGATGGTGACTCTTCAACTGGCCATACAGCACTCTTTCAAGAACCGAAAGATGATTGATATATGGGGAATGATAGACGCCACACAGATCGATGGAAGAGATCTATGATAAGTCTGATACACTCTATACTTCAAGGAATCGCTCACAAGAAGGATAGAAGACAAGTATTTTCTTTCACAGAAAATAGCAAAGAGAAAACTCTCAATATTGTTGGACGACTTAAGGCATACGAAGAACGCATACACGATGAAGATGAGCAAGCAGAGACACAGGGTAACTTACTATTTACGAATTCTGAAACACACAGGAACTGGTCAAGCTACGAAAACTCACAAGGACGAGGTAGAGGTCGTGGAAGAGGTTTTCAAGGAAGAGGTCGTGGAAGATTTAACTCTCAAGACAGAGACAATGAGAAGAAAGACAAATCGCACATAATCTGTTACCGGTGTGACCAAGCAGGACACTTTGCCTCTGTTTGTCCTGATAGAAAACAGAAACTACAAGAAGCCAACAAAGTCGAAACAGAAGAAGAAGAAGCTCTCTATATGCACGAAATAGTTTTCCTCAATGAAGAAAACTTAATACCAAAGAAATATGAGACCAACAAGGACGAAGATGGAGTTTGGTATTTGGATAATGGGGCGAGTAATCACATGACTGGCGTAAAGAGTTTCTTCTCAGAGTTGAATGAGAATATCAAAGGAAGAGTAAAGTTTGGAGATGGGTCCTGTATTGATATTGGCGGAAAGGGATCAATTCTCTTCCAAGGAAAAACAGGAGAACAGAAACTCTTGACAGACATTTACTATATTCCGGAGTTGAAAAGCAATATACTCAGCCTTGGACAAGCTACAAAGTATGGATGTGACGTCAGAATGAAAGACGATTACCTAACTTTGCGTGATCCTTGTGGACAACTACTGGCAAAGGTAACTCGATCTCCAAATCGATTGTACAAGATAAACCTTAAAATTGGAAAACCAATCTGTTTGCACTCAAGAATTGAAAAGGAAACTTGGAAATGGCATGCAAGACTCGGCCACATTAGTTTCAAGACGATTCATAATATGTGGACACACGATATGGTTCATGGCTTGCCGAAGATTGATGGAGAGAAACAAATTTGTGAGTCCTGCCTAGTTGGAAAGCAAACTCGTCAAGTTTTTCCAAAGGCAACTCTGTTTAGAGCATCACGAGTTTTGGAGCTGTTACACGCAGATTTTTGGGGACCCATAACACCAGCCACTCTTGCCCGAAACAGGTACATTTTTGTCATCATTGATGATCATACAAGGTATATGCGGACGATTCTACTAAAAGAGAAGAGTAAAGCCTTTGAGAAATTCAAATCTTTCAAAGCTCTAGTAGAAAAAGACCTCGGGAAGATGATCTTGACACTGCGTACGGATAGAGGTGGAGAGTTGACATCACAAGAATTCCAAGAATATTGCAACTTAAATGGGATCAAAAGACAATTGACAGCTCCCTATACCCCCCAACAAAATGGCGTAGTAGAAAGGAGAAACCGTACGATGATGGAGATGACACGGAGCAACCTCAAAGCAATGAGGGTTCCAAATTTTTTGTGGGGAGAAGCAGTTCGGCATACAACATATGTGATAAATCGTGTACCTACAAGAGCGTTGAACAATCAAACACCCTATGAATGCATGAGGAACAAGAAGCCAAATATAGAACATCTCCGAGTCTTTGGTTGCCTCGCCTACGCTAGAATTGAATCCAAGCTTCTCAAGAAACTAGATGATCGTTCTCAAACACTGGTACATCTCGGAATTAAGCCTGGTTCCAAGGCATATAGGCTCTATGATCCAACAAGTAGAAGAATCGTAGTAAGTCGAGATGTATTCTTTAATGAGCAAGCATGTTACGATTGGAAGGGAGAGAATAAAACTGCAGAGAATGATCCAGGGATGTTTTGAATGGCTTGGGGAGAAGTGGTAGATGATGGGCATGGTCCATTTATGACTGGAAATCATCATGATGAAAACATACCCGAAGCAACTGAACTGGAACAAGATCAAGATCATCAAGACGAAGACGATGATGCAGATCAAGGTTCATCCTCTGCCTCGGATGATCAAGAAGAAATAGAACCGGCTGCACCTCCGATGCTACGAAGAACAAATCGGCAAGTAAAGACCCCAAATTATCTTAATGATTATGTTCTTCTAGCAGATGCTGAGTGTGAGAGACTTCTTCTATCTCTCAATGATGAACCACTAAACTATCGAGAAGCAAAAGACTCTGTAGAGTGGACGAAAGCTTGTCGAGAGGAGGTTGAATCAATCAACAAAAACAGGACATGGGTTTTAAGAGACAAACCAATCGGTGTGAAAGTAATTGGTCTTAAGTGGATCTTCAAAATCAAAAGGAATGCATATGGGACGATAAACAAGTTTAAGGCGAGACTTGTTGCGAAGGGATATGTACAACAATCAGGAGTTGATTTTGACGAGGTGTTTGCGCCAGTTGCTCGTATTGAAACTATTCGTATGCTTATCGGGCTGGCAGCTTCACATGGATGGGAGATTCATCATCTCGATGTCAAAACTGCTTTTCTACACGGCGAATTAAATGAGGAAGTATATGTCCCACAGCCTGAAGGGTTTGAAAAGAAGGGAGAAGAGCATAAAGTTTTCAAACTCTCAAAAGCTTTATACGGCCTGAGACAAGCCCCAAGAGCCTGGAACACAAAGCTTGATCAAATTTTGAAAGGCATGAAGTTCAAAAAGTGCACAAAAGAAAGCTCAGTGTATCGAAAGGAAGAAGAAGCCAAACTTTTCATTGTAGCCGTGTACGTTGATGACCTTTTTGTAACGGGAAGCACATTAGAAATCATAAACGACTTCAAAGCTGAGATGTCTTCAACGTTTGAGATGTCAGATCTGGGCAAACTCACCTACTATCTCGGTATCGAAGTCTGTCAAAACAAGGAAGGAATAAATATCAAACAAGAGTCGTATGCTCGAAAGATACTAAAAGAAACCGGACTAGACACTTGCAACCCCACTCATGTACCAATGGAGTTTGGATTAAAGTTGTCAAAAGGACAAGAAGGAGATTCTGAGATTGACGCTACTGTGTATCGAAGTAAGATTGGTTGTTTGCGATATCTCCTGCATACTAGACCTGACCTTGCTTTTCCAGTTGGGATCCTAAGCAGGTATATGCAAAATCCTAAGGAGTCACACGGTAATGCCTTGAAACAGATTTTAAGGTATATAAAAGGGACAACAACATATGGATTGATGTTTAAAAGAGGTGGAACAAAGAAAATCATTGGGTATAGTGACATCAGTCACAATACTGATCCGGATGACGGAAGAAGCACTACTGGACATATTTTCTACTTCGACGAATCGCCTATTATGTGGTGTTCTTAGAAGCAAGACACAATTGCTTTATCATCATGTGAAGCCGAGTATATGGCTGCTACGGAAGCTGCAAAACAAGCGATATGGCTTCAGGACTTGTTAAGTGAAATACAGGTCAAGAACGAATGAAAACAACCATTCGCATTGACAACAAATCTGCCATTGCACTCGCCAAGAACCCAATATTTCATCGAAGAAGCAAACACATACATAAATGTTTCCATTTCATCAGAGAATGCATTGAGAATGATCAACTGGAAGTCGAACATGTACCCGGAGAAGAACAACGTGCTGATATACTTACAAAGGCCTTAGCAAGAATCAAGTTCAAGCACATGAGAAGCTTAATCGGAGTTCAAGACCTCTCGAAGACAGGTTTGAAGCTTAAGGGGGTGAATGTTGGATAAGCTTCAAAAGCATTAGCTTAAGACATCCATAATCAAGAAATAGAAGTTGTCTATTTCTAGAGAAGAGGAAAATAGGTTTAGATAAGGAAAAGGAAAGATCTACACCTATATATATGGTTGCCGAGCTGTGGTAAACTATTAAAAGAGAATTAAGAGCTTTGTGTTTAGTTTTTGAGAGAGTTTTCTAAACATCAATAAAGAAAGAAGTCTTTATTCGAAGCTAAGTTTGTTCTAAGAAACTTTAGAAAAGGGCACCACGGTGATATGATGATGGAGGTGTAGGACGAACATATGCTAATGAAGGTGTCCCATACATCTTTTCTTCAATCGGTCGATTATGTGGATGAGTGAAATCAGTTTGGTTTGCCAATGAAAAAGACCATCATAGCGTCCAAACGTATATCCTCCTAAATTGTGAAGAAGTTAGTCCATTTGAGATATAAGTGTATAAACATACATATATATGGTTAAATTAGTCCATTTATGCTTTATAACAATTACGATGTATCTTACTTGTATATACTTTTGTATGCAGTGAATTTGTTAGACAGGTACGAGAAGTTATCAAAGAAATTTCAGACGACGAAATCAACAACCGTAAAGATCAACACTTTGCCCCGTGGTTGAAGATGCAAGTATGTACAAATTAATTTTTAACTAAGCAAACGCCATAACTAATTAATTACTTGTACAATCTAATTTATCATATATATTTTTTTAATTATATAACGATTTAGGTCGAGCACGGGGATACAACATATCCACTATGGTTCGATGAGTTAATCAAAGGTCCCATATCGAAGATAACGACTGCACCCATGTATTGCACACGCGGATATATATTTCATACATTCAAATACGGCAATCAAAGAGCTACTGCCAACTACGGGGTATGTGTGCGGGGCGAAATATATTTTTATGGAGTGTTGCAAGACATAATTGAAGTCTCTTCAAATGCGACTGCTTAGGTTTGAAATGCACTCTCTTCAAATGCGACTTGTTCGATCCAACAGTTGATTGAGGGGTCCGTAAAAATAAATTTGGGATAATATACGTCAACCAATCACGACGTTGCAATTACTTTTAGCCATTTATCCTAGCATCACAAGCAAAACAAGTTAGCTTTGTTCCATATCCGCTAGTTCGCACCACAAGTATTTCATGGTTATCAGTTATAAAAATTTCTCTGAGGGGTCAAATTGTGGGGGTTGAGGATCTCCCAATGCAGCAAGATCATTGTATGATATGCCATAACCAAATGAGAGCATTGATGACGTCCTTTTGATAGATCATCAAAACATACAAGTTGAATATCTCACAGACGATAGAGAGGAAGAAGATGAGGAAGTTGAGTTCGAAGAAAGTGATGAACGAGATGATGAAGAATCGGATGTGTCGTCGTCTGGAAATGAATCCGAGTGATTTTATTTTTGTATATATTATATATATTTGGGGAAGAGATTCATGATTTAGAATGTATGGATATAACCGATTAAAATTAAATCAAATTAGGCTTTGTCTATTGTATGTGGTTCTTGTTTTCGATAAGAAATTAATTAGCTTTCTATTACAATGCATTCGACGACGATTCCTCTGAAATCCTAAGTCTGTAATGACCCTAAGTCAGTAATTACCCTAAACCCTAAGTCAATAATGTATGATTTAGGGGTTAGGGCATATGGTGTAGATGAATTTCAGATGAATCATCGTCAAATCGTCGTAAATTTACGACGATTCATCTATTACGATGACTTTACAACAAATCATCTATACCCTCGTGACTATAAGGTTTATGGTATATGGTAAAGGTTTAGGATTAATCGTCATAAACTCATCGTAATAGATGAATCGTTGTCAAATCGTCGTAAATTTAAGATGATTCATCTTAACTCCATCTACACCATATGCCCTAAACCCTAAACATTAACATCTCTTTGGATATATCGTAAAATCGTCGTAAAGTTCCTATATTCCTCTATAAATACTCTTCCCTCATTTGTTTTCTCACACTACTTACACAAACCATTATATGTTAGGCGATTGCGGAGGGCTACATCGGTCTCTGTTAAAATCGGAGCTATTTGCAATATCTAAATCACCTAAATTATAAGAATAACGATGGAGCTATTTGCAATATCTAATTACTAATACAAATGGTGGATTACGATTTTTAAAAAACTCACATAAAACTTTTATTAATATATTTATTTTTTTAATTCATAGTTTACGACGATTCGTCGTAAAATCGTCGCAAACTTGAAAATTTATCTGTTCACTCGAGTGGGAAAACCAAAAAAAATAAATTTACCATTTAAACTCACAGAAATTTACCAGTTCGTACACAAGTAACTTGGCGGTTGAGGAAAGATGAGCTATGGCTCCCTTACTACCTTTCTTAGGAGCGATATGTGAAACACGTCGTGGAGTTCTGACAACTCTGGCGGTAGCTCTAGTCGATAAGCCACTTCCCCGATTTTCTCGACGATGGGGTACGGTCCCATGAATCTTGGCTTAAGTTTCTTCAGCTTCCGGTGTTTAACATTTCCCCTAAATGCTCTCAGTTTCAAGTACACCTCTTCTCCTAGTGCAAATGCTAAGTCGGTCCGACGCTTATATGCATAACTCTTTTGGCGGTCTGATAGTAGGATTTTTACTAATCAATTACTCAAATCCCACTCATGTCATTGTAGTATTTGAGATATCGAACCACAGAGGTTAAGATTGAAGCACTAGGAATACATGAATCTTCCTAAGCTAGAGCAAATATTTTTGGGTTTTATGTTTATGGGAAAAGAAACAAATGCAAGAAAGAAAACAAAGATAGAGGTGTTGGATCATGGAATGAACTATCAAATGAATGATTAACAATCAAACAATGAATCATTTGGAAGCATTAATCACTATCCTAGAATATGGAATTCACAATTATGACTAATCCACCGTCGTGGCACTAATCACTTTGTTAATCACTAAATCAAGAACAAACCATCATTTGTGATAAGGTGATTAACAAGCATTAATATCCAATCCCACTTAGTTCACTAATCACTCTAGACATCAACTCTCGTTGGCTAGGCAAGAAAAGCTCACAAAAGGTTTTGTTCAAGCAATTCATTTAAACTCGGGTTAGGAGTGAATTGCCTAAGTTCGAGACTCGAATCGATAAATCTAATCTAGCACTAACACCGTTTACTTGAATCTCTCTCTAATGCATGGGATGAGACCAAAAATCCTAAGGTGTAGCTCTAGATTGGTTTGTCACACCAACTATAGCTACGTAATCTAGGTGTAGTTCTAAACTTTGGTTTATCTTATCAAATCTAGCATTAAGAACCAACCTAAGTGAAAGATCTAACAACAATCAACCTAAATCATCAAGACAATTAACTAATGATGCTAATTGATATATCATGGTTTTTACCCTGTTTAAGCCATGATATAAGTCCGTTTTATAGAGTCTTTATAGTATTTTGGAGTCTTTTAGAGTCTTTTACATGTTTTAGCACATTTGGAGCATTATTGGAGATATTGGAGTTTTATGGAGCGTTCTGGAGCAAAACCGAAGTCTGGTGACTAAGGGCCCGATCAAAGCGTCAAGCATCGATCGATACGTCCTTGGTATCGATCGACACACATCGGGGAGATTACGAGTCGCAACTTTTAAATGCCTCCAAAGTACGTAAAAAGGACTCCAAAACATGAAAAACATTCTAGGACCTAGTATGAGAACTCTAAGACTCTAAATGAGACAAAACAACAAGGAAATGCTAAGTAACTATATGCAAATGAGATGAAACTTAGATTAAATGAATGCATAAAAGGGGTAAAATACAAGTCTATCAACTCCCCCAAACTTACTCATTTGCTTGCCCTCAAGCAAATAAATAGGAACAAGTAGAGAGATGTTTGAAGGCGGGAGCTCAAATCCACAAATAGCGCTTTAAGGAATCAATTTCAATGTCCAAGTAATGTAGTACTAGAATGCACAAGTGAGCCTACTCCAAAAGAGTTTACCATTCATATTTCATCATGTATCAAATCCAAACCCCAATCTACACAAGCGATCATATTCCCCAACCCCTTAACATTCATTAGTGGTGTAACCATGAATCATGTTTATGCAAGATTAAATGGAATTCGTTTAGCTAAAGGTATGGCTATGAGATGAAGGTGATCTCATTTCATTCTTGGGTAGTTAAGTTCAAGGATCTCTCATGAAAATGAACAAACCTTAGCATAATGCTAAAGGTAAAAAGCAACCTATGCATACAAGGGAGAATTCTCATCTACCGAAGAGCCTAGAATGTCTCTAACCTAAAGCCTTCTAACACGTTATTCCCACAACCTAAACTACCCTTTTTATCCCAAGGCATTTTGCCTTCTCGAAATTACATGCTTCTTGTGCTTTTGCTTCACCTTCTTCTCATATTAGGGGTCGACTTCTTCTTCCTTGATGTCATGGTTTGGTGCTTCCTTGTTTTGACTTAGCTCTTTGTTTCTTCATTTTTGTTCACGCCTCTTCTCATCTATAATGCTTGGCCTTTTCGGTTTTCTTTCTTTTCCTTGAATCTTTTAGGCTATTTTATTCTTAAAGCTAGTCTTATTATTTTCTTTTTGCACCAACCAATCTATGTAAACTTGATCCCCTTTTCCTTTCTCCTTTTTCATCTTTACCAATCCACATTACCATTCCACATATATCCGATTACCGTGTCTAAAATCGTTTCCCCCAAACTTGAATCAAGACCCGCCATCCTAGCTAGCCTAATCCTAGATCAACTCCGTGATGATGGAGCTAAATCTACACGAGAATTCCCTCTTGTCGCCCTAAACCTAACACGTTTTGCCAAGTTTGTTCGAAAAGAAAAGAACTCACAATCACATACTAATAGCAATGGCTTGAAAGAAGGCTATGGTTAGGGAAGGGGAAACCATTCCAATGATGGGATATGGCTACTTGGACAAACAAGGTTGGTAAAAAGGAATAAGAATGCCCAAGTATGTATATGTGAACCACGAATTCATTTAAAAATTGCACAAATATGATATTTACAAGTCAAATTAATGGTTATCACTTAAATGGGGTTAGGTGCAACTCAAGCATGCTTTAATCCAGGAAAGTATGATGATACATGAGAACTAAGAATGGTGCGTCTTTACTTTCATGCTCACCTAAATGCATTTGACAATTACGAACGAGGGACTAGAATTGACTTCTTAAAGCGCTACTCTACAAGAAAAATTCATCATTGATCCCATGCATATGCAATGAATTCTAAGTATGCAAGGCTAGACTCAATGTACAAATAAAAATGCATGCTAAATGGCAACCTAAATGACTTCTTTTTGTGTTTCAATTTTCAAAATTTTAATTTTTTGTTGTTGTTTTATATGCCTTAGATGAATGCATGAGACTCAAAATGCAAAAATCAAAATAAGACAAAGCAAATGACATTAGATATCGGTCCCTCCCCCAAACTTAATTCACACCGTCTCGGTGTGAGAGAAGTCTAAAGAAGGGATCCAAAATAGGACAAAGCAAAATACAAGACTCAATTGAAAAACAATATTTACAAAGTTTTTGGAGTTACCTTAGAAGCGTTGGGATGGGGACGAAGTCCCCATGGAAAGTGACAGGTTGCTTGAGCCAGGTGAAGGAGATCTCATGGCTTTTCTTTTTGCTACTTTCTTGTCATGTGCCAATGAGTGACTTGCCTCTCCGAGCATCACCATTTCTCCTCCATGGAGCGTGTGGCTCATGTCTAGACCACCCTCTTCTTCCTCTCGGGTTTAGGATGTGCTAGCTATACCGTCCCTCTTGAGCTCCTTGATTGTCTTTCCCATGCTTTTAACCGTCTTCTCCAATTTATTAATTACCCTTGCCATCTTCCTCATGGTTTGGTCTTGCCACTTGCACCAACGTTGGAGGAGTCTCGATTGGTGGTGAGCATGGCGTAAGGCGGGGCCAGACATAGTACCATCGTATGGGTCGAAGTGATACCGGTCTCCACCATAGATGACCGTGGAGGGAGAGTCTCCGGCCTCTTCATCATCCGAGTCAAGGACTTCCTCGGGGTGTGCACTAGTAGCGGTTTTTCTCTTCTTTTGGTCTCTCGTGCGGAAAGCATCAATTGGTGGGTCGATGGTTCGGTTGTAGAAATATTCCTTGGTTGGGTAAAAGAAGATGTTTCTCGGTTCATCAAGCTTTGTGATGACGATGTTAGGCAATATGACTTGCGTGTGGAACGTCTTGTTGAGCTGAAGGTTGTAGGCAAAATTGCCATCTACCTTTCCCTTGAAGAACCGCGTCCGTGCAAGGTAGCTCTCATCCATCAACTTCCATTCCTCATCAACCACAGTAAGCTTGACCCCTTTCGCCTTGAGGATGGGAGTGATGATCCAACCGATGGCTAATGCGGATTTCTTCGAATTAGTCTCCCAAGCCCAATTCTTGTGAAAGAGCATTTGCCTCACCAAGGTAGTGGCAAAGGAAGGGGTCTTCTCATTTCCCATAAATTCTTTTCCATTGCTTAGCGTCTTGAGTAGGGGTTTCACGCCGAGGCCTAGCGATTCCATTTCCTCTTTGATAACCTTGTTAAACTCCACCTTAGTGTAGAATGTGCGGGTTAGTGCAATTTGCACGTATTTGAGGATAGGGTTCCAGATGCTAGAGCCCTTGGAAATGTCGGGTTTGTAGGCATCAGAAGCAATTGTTTCCCAAAATCGTTGGAGCTCATGCTTCGGATAGTGGAAGTATGGTTCACCATAGGTACCTTCTTCTTTGAAACCAAAAATTTCACAAAGCTCATGAAAAGTGACCCGGTAGGTCTTGTTATTCACATCAAATCTGATTTCTCCAAAGCCGGTACTTGCATTTACTCTCTTGTTCCCTATCCCATAGAACCGCGCTTCAAGAGATGCAAGGAATTGACAAGTGAGGTTCTTGTGAGCTACTTCCTTCATCGTCAAGAATTTTCCGAGACCAATGTTCTCGAACACAAGGGCAACATCTTCATATATACCCATCTTCTCCAAAACCACCGAGTCCACGAATAGCCCTTGCTCGAACTTCATAGTCGTGAACTTCTGATAGTATTCTTTGACCATTGGCTCTCTCTCCGTCTCCTCTACCAAGGTGTCTTCTTCTTCCTCTTGCACAACGCTCTTTCCTTTAGCCTTAGCTTTGGATTTCGTTGCTAAAGCAAGCTTCTTTGCATTTCCCTTTGAGGTACTTGTCGCGGCCTCACCGTTTCCTTGGCCTTTAGTCACAGTCCCTTGCTTGTTTTTGGGTTGAGCCTTAACCGCCGTTTTCCTCTTCTCATTTGCCTTGGTACATGCTTCTTGTGCTATCTCTCTCTATCTTGTTGGTAGGCTTGAAGTTGGAATTGGGTTGTTTGTTGTTTTCATGGTACCTATATTGTCTCAAAGAGTCTATAAGTTTCAAAAAATGAAGACACTTCAAGGAAATGCATATATGAAACTCAAAGAAGAATGCTCAATTACCAAAAAGATCCTCCATTTCCTATAAACAACGTAAAACTTTCCAACTTTAAGCTTCAAGAATCCATTCCAATTGCAAGTTTTGAAACCTTTAATCACAAACACCATATTCGAGCCTAAACCCAAAAATGAGGTTCTTTGCTAAAAATTTCAAAATTCTCTCAAAGCAAGACAAATCAGCTATTGAACTACCTATCCTAACCATTTTCGAGCCTAAACCCAAGGTATTTATGCAAGTGAAATCATTTCCCAAACAAATTCATGAAATTTCCATTTATGAGCAAGTACTTGACATTTTTCATGAAATATGTGAATGAAATACCTTGGGGATGCATACCTTAAATGAAAAGGGGGTAGATACAGAAAGAGGATAAAAATACGAAATTTAGCAATTTAAATCACGATTTTTGGTTGAGAATTGAGAGAGATATGAGCTTGTGAAGTTTAGGTAGAGGAAATAGCCATTGTTGCGAATTTAGTGGAGAAGAAAGCTTACCTTAGTGCGTGGGTCAACTTACCTTGGTCAAGGGAGTGGTTGGACCATTGGATAATAGATCCAGTCAACAGAATTCAAATTTGGTCAACAAAAATTGAATTCTGGTTGATGCTCATGGTCGATGTTGAGGGAAAAATTCTCGGGGAACATTTTCTTCCCGGGGAACATTTTGAGGAACATTTCTTTCTCGGGGAACATTTTCTTCCCGGGGAACATTTCCTTCCTGGGGAAATTCCTTCCCGGGGAAATTTTTTCTCTCGGACATCGCTTTCCCTCGGATTCAAGCTCCGTAAGAACACTTAACGAAAAGATCAAAAAGAACTAACAAATATCGAAAATACGTAAAAAAAAGAAATATGTACAATGATAAGCTTGGGGTGTCTCCCAAGAGTACTTTGTTTAACGTCACTAAGTTCGACGTTTGATACCTTCCTCAAGCTAGAGGGACGTCATCTAGAGGGATCGAGCCTCCCTTTTCGATGATTTGATTCGCTCGGTAGAGTTTGAGCCTTTGGCCGTTAGCAATGAAATATTGGCCCTCCTTGTTAAGAAGTACCACGGCTCCATAAGGCCTTACTTCCTTAACTTCAAACGGACCCGACCACCTCGACTTGAGTTTCCCGGGAAAGAGCTTCAACCGGGAATTGAACACCAACACTAGGTCCCCAACTTTGAAGTCCTTGTGCACAATCCTCTTGTCATGGAATGCTTTGGTTCTCTCCTTGTAGATTCTCGAACTCTCATAGGCATCGAGCCTAGTCTCCTCTAACTCTTGAAGTTGAATCAAACGTTTCTCTTGAGTGGTCTTGATGTCAAAATTTAGAAGCTTTACCGCCCAAAGAGCTTTGTATTCCAATTCCACCGGAAGGTGACACGACTTCCCATAGAGCATGTTGAACGGCGTGGTTCCTATGGGTGTCTTGAAAGCGGTCCTATATGCCCATAAAGCATCATCGAATTTGTTTGCCCAATCCTTTCTCGAGCTACCGACCGTCTTCTCAAGGATCACTTTGATTTGGTGGTTGGAGACTTCTACTTGCCCGCTTGTTTGAGGATGATAGGGCATTGCAACCTTGTGTTTCACCCCATTCTTCTTAAGTAGGCTCTCGAAGACCTTGTTCACGAAGTGCGATCCATCATCACTAATGACCACTCTTGGAACCCCGAACCTTGGAAAAATGATTGACTTAAACATTTTGAGCACAACCTTTGCGTCGTTTGTGGGACTTGCGATAGCTTCCACCCATTTTGATACGTAGTCTACCACAACCAAGATGTAGGAATTTCCATATGAAGTTGGGAAAGGAGCCATGAAGTCGATTCCCCATACATCAAACATCTCTACCACAAGGATCGGGTTTCGGGGCATTTCGTCTCTCCTTCCAATGTTCCCTTTCCTTTGGAAAGCATCACATGAGGAGACATAGGTGTGTGCATCTTTGAAAAGAGTTGGCCACCAAAACCCGGATTGAAGAACCTTTGTCGCCGTTTTGAAAGAAGTGATAAACGGTTCTTTTGCAAGTCCCGGGTCAATACCTCGTTGTAGTATTTGAGGATCGAACCGAAGAGGCTAAGGTTGAAACACTAAGAATACACGAAACTTCCTAAGCTAGAGCAATGTTTTTGGGTTTTTATAGTTTATAAGAAAAGGAAACTAATTGCAAGAAGGGAAAACAAAGATATAAGAGTTGGATCACGGACTAAGCTATCAAGGAGATGGGATACGATCAAACAACGAATCATTTGGAAGCATTGAACTCTATCCTAGAACATGGGATTCATAATTTTGACTAATCCACCGTCGTACCATTAATCACTTTGTTAATCACCAAATCAAGAGCAAACTCTCGTTTGTAATAGGGTGATTAACAAACATTGACCTCCAATCCCAATTAGTTCACTAATCACCCTAGACATCAACTCTCGTTGGCTAGGCATGAAAAGCTCACAAAAGGTTCTTGTTCAAGCATTTCATTTAAACTCCGGTTAGGAGTGAAATGCCTAAGTTCTAGACTCGAATGGATAAACCTAATCTAGCACTAACACCGTTTACTCGAATCTCCCCCTAATGCATGGGATGAGACCATAAATCCTAAGGTGTAGCTCTAGATTGGTTTGTCACGCCAACTAGAGCTACCTAATCTAGGTGTAGTTCTAAACTATGGTTCATCAATCCAAAACTAGCATTAAGAACCGACCTAAGTGAAGGATCCAACAAGGATCAACCTAAATCATCATCTAATAATCATCAAGACAACTAACTAATGATGCTAACACACTCAATCAATGCTAATCCTTAGGTTATGATCACTAATCTTGACTAATTCTCTTTCAAGCAACTAATCACTATGCTAACCACTCAATCCATTAGCAAACTCTCATTTGTGGATCAATGATTAGCAAGCATTAAGAATATGAACAAGATCAACCAAAATACACCCTAGACAACTAATCTCTTAGGCTAGGAACATAAATCTCTTGAATAATTTGGTCTTGGCATTTCATCAAACACTTGGTGTTCATGAAATGCCTTATGATCTAGACCTACTCTTTCAAGCTAGATCTAGCATTGGGAACACTAGACAAGAAAGGAATGCAAGGATTAAGAACATGAGCATCAATAATCAATCATCAAGCCATCAAAATCAACCTAAATCTAAGATCCAACAAAAAGGGCCTAAGGCCTAAATAAGAAGAACAAATAAAGGTAAAGAAGATGCATTAATTATAAAGATAGAGGTGAAGAATCCTTCTCATAGAGTGGCATTTGTATGAAGAACAAGGGAAATCCCTCTCAAAATCATAAAAGAGTTTGGGGATAAACCCCACTCTAGGGAAAAGAAAGCTTAAAATGAAAATTAGGGTTTTTGGGTTTTTAAAGGAAAGTGGGCGAACCGGGTCAACCCGGAACAAACCGGGTATTGACCCGGTCGGATCTTGGATGCGTCTTCGATAAATTCAAGGCATCTCCCTAGCCTGATGTCCAAATGACATGATTTTTGCTTGTGTGCACCGCTAACTCTTCCCTCTACAACTTTCATGAAGGCCGGAGAGGCTGATTATGAACGGAAGAACTTCGTTTTACCGGTTCTTTGGACGATGTCATCTCTTCTCGGCTAGGCAGATCATGCTTCAGTGTCTTGACCATAAAATCCGATCTAGAGGTCCAAATGATATGATTCAAACTCCTGTGTAAAGCTGATTCACTCCTCTACAAGTTTCATGAAGACATCAGATTAAACTGGTCATGGGAAGGTCTTCATTTGGCCTGATCTTTGAGTCACTTCGGCTGCATCGATTTGTTGCATCAATGTGTGACTGCTTCTGGGTCGATGTAGAAGCTGACATCGATGTCTGACATCGACGTGGATGGTGTCTGGGGCGAGGTTAAGCTCCCTGGTCCAGCATCAATGTGTTGCATCGATGTGTGACTCTCTTTTTGGTCGATGTGTGACTCTCCTTCAACCGCTTCACTTGCTCCCGATCCGGTGGCTCCAGTAAATCGGCGATAACTTCCTAACCTGATGTCCGAATGACCTGATTCCAACTTCTGTAGATAGATGACTCACTCCTAGACAACTCCTATGAAGACTGTTGAGGCTGATTCAGATCGGAGGTCCTTCGTTCAGACACATCTTTCCGGCGTCTCGGATGAGCTTTGCATTCTACCATGCTCCATAACTCCAAACACCATCAATTGTCTCCAAAACACCTAAAAACACTCCAAATGCATGCAAAACTCACTAGGACCTAATGAAAACACCTAATACTCTAATAAGTACCAAAATGCTATAAAAACTATGCAAGACACATGCATGAGACACAGAACACCAAATAATATGCATGCTAAAAGATATAAAATACGAGATTATCAAGAAGCGTGATGACCTCCGTAGCTTGACCCGTGACAATGGAATAGAATTCCTTGGATCTCTTCCTCCGCTATGCACCTTCTATACAAGCTATCCGAGCAAAGCTTATACAAGAACGGCTCATCCCAATAATATCTTGTTACATCATGGAAGAACTTCTTCTTCTTGTATCCATCCAAATTAAGGTGGCTCCATCCCACAAACTAGATGGTTGACTAGATCCGCAAACCATGGGAGCTTCTCATCTTGTAGACCACTAGCATCCTCCATACCGTTCACGGCCTCAATCCCCCTTCTCAATACCTTCACGACCATGAGGCTTTCTTCGGGAAGCTTGTCTTCAATGGGAACGAGGTCTTCTATCCTCATCCTAGACAAGTGATCCACTACTCCGTTCTCTATGCCTTTCTTGTCTACTATCTCCGAATCGAACTCTTGGAGTAGCAAGATCCATCGTAATAGCCGCGGTTTAGTGTCCTTCTTTGCATGAATGTATCTTAAAGCCGCATGATCGGTGTAGACAATCACCTTTGAACCCACAACATAAGATCTAAACTTCTCCATGGCAAAGACTACGGCCAACAACTCCTTCTCCGTGGTTGCATACCGAGTTTGAGCATCGTCTAGAGTTCTACTAGCGTAGTAGATCACATTGGTCTTCTTGTCTTTCTTTTGACCCAAAACGGCTCCAACCGCATAGTCGCTAGCATCACATATGATTTCAAACGGAAGGTCCCAATCCGGTGCTTGGACTATAGGGGCGCTAATCAACGCTTTCTTGATATCTAGGAATGCCCCCATGCACTCCTCATCAAACACAAAATCGACCTCCTTGCAAAGCAACCAGGAGAGAGGTCTAGTAATCTTCGAGAAGTCTTTGATGAACCTTCGGTAGAACTCCGCATGACTCAAGAAAGACCGGATGTCCTTGACCGACTTAGGCGGCTCCAAGCTAACCATCACCTCTATCTTGGCTTTGTCTACCTCGATCCCTTTCTCGGAGATCTTATGCCCGAGCACGATGCCTTCACATACCATGAAATGGCACTTCTCCCAATTGAGTACCAAGTTTGCTTCTTCGCGTCGTTGCAAGACCCTACAAAGATTAGACAAGCAAACACCAATAGAAGAGCCATACACGGAGAAGTCGTCCATAAAAACTTCTACCATGTCCTCAATAAGATCGGAAAAATGGACATCATGCAACGTTGGAATGTTGCGGGCGCATTACACAACCCGAACGGCATCCTTCGATATGCGAAGGTACCGTAAGGGCATGTGAAAGTTGTTTTCTCTTGGTCATTCGGGTGTATGGGTATTTGAAAGAAACCCGAATAACCGTCTAGGAAACAATAAAAAGGGTGATTAGCTAGACGTTCAAGCATTTGATCTATAAAAGGTAACGGGAAGTGATCCTTACGAGTGGATGAATTTAACTTCCTATAGTCAATGCACATTCTATGTCCGGTTATCGTCCTAGTAGGTATAATTTCATCCTTATCATTTTTAACAACCGTTATCCCCCCTTTCTTAGACACACAATGAACCGGTGAGACCCAAGTACTATCCGATATTGGGTATATAATGCCCGCGTCTAAAAGTTTAAGAATCTTTCTCTTTACAACATCTTTCAAATTAGGGTTCAACCTTCTTTGATGTTCAATAGAGGTCCTTGATTCATAATCTAAGTGGATTCTATGCGTGCACAAACTAGGAGAAATACCCTTGATATCATCCAAAGAATAGCCAATTGCTCTCCTATATTTCCTAAGTTCTACAAAAAGGGAGGATAGCTCGATCTCATCTAGACTCTCATTCACGATAACCGGGTAAGACTCGTTGGGACCTAAGAACGCATACCTTAGTCCCGCGGGAAGTTGCTTTAGGTCCACCTTTGGGGCCTTGAGCTCTCTCCAATCGTCATCTTCAAAACTAGTCTTACCCTTGCTAGTCTCTTCGACGGCTAGAACGAACCCTTCTTGAACCGTGCTAACCCTTAAACCATCTTGACCTTTGGTACCGCGAATGCACAACTCAACAAACGTGGTGTCCTTGTCGACCGGTTTATGAGAATCCATGAGAAGCTCATAACCTTGCTCAAAAACCCATAATCGCCATGCTCCTTGGTCAAAACCGTCTTCTACTCTCATTTCTTCAAGTAATTCATCGGCTAGCTCATCCATGGTCTCTATGTAGAAACATTGACCGTTTATAGTGGGCTTCTTCATCACTTTGTTGATATCAAACTCAAGCACTTCTCCTTTACCCAAATTGAGATCTATCTTGCCTTTCCTCACATCGATTATAGCTCCCGCGGTTGCTAGGAATGGTCTACCAAAGATAAGAGGGTCTTTTGGTTCCTCATCCATTTCAAGAACCACAAAGTCCTTGGGGACGATGAAATCCTTCACCACAATAGGAAGATCCTCAAGTAAACCAATAGGGACCCTCACGCTCCTATCCGCCAATATTGGGGAGATGTTGCATGTCTTATAGCGTGTAAAGCCTAGTCTCTTGGCTACCGAAAATGGCATGAGGCTTACACTTTCTCCAAGATCACACAAACAATGATTGAAAGCTAGAGGACCAAGAGCACAAGGTATGGTAAATGATCCCGGATCTCCTAGCTTCTTTGGTACCATCTTCTTTTGTATGATGGCACTATACTCATGAGTTAGAATGACCATGGACTCCATTTCCTTAGCTCTCTCATTCACGGCATCTTTCAAAAATTTGGCATATTGAGGGACAAGTAAGAAACCATCCACCAAAGGCATTGTGAGTTCCACCTTCTCCATTTGCCAATCAAAGATAGCTTTGTACTTGTCCATGAGTTGCTTCTTGAAACGACCGGGAAAAGGTAGCTTAGGAACGTATGGCTTAGGGACGAACACATTCTTCTTTGGCTTCTCTTGAGAAACAACATCCCTAGGCTTGATCTTCTCAACTTCTTCAACCTTATCTTGCTCTCTCACTACCTCATCTTCAACCAAATCGTCATCTTCTTGAAGTTCCACCCCCCCCCCCACTTTGTTTCTCAATGTCCGCATTGAGAGGAGAATGAGCTTCTCTTGTAGGCAAGACCGTGCCACTTTCGCAAGGTTATGGCGTTGACATACTCCTTAGGATTAGCTTCGGATTTGCCCGGTAGTTGATCTTTTGGTCGTGAAGAAGAAGCAACACCTTTATTCTCCATGTGTTTTACCTTGGAGTTCAAAACCTCAATCTTTGTGTTGAGGTCATTGTAAGAGAAATCCACCTTCGTATGGATCTCCGCTTGTCCCTTGAGTAGTTGTTGGAACATGGAGCTCAAATCAAGCTCTTGCGGTTTAGAAGTAGTTGCTGGAAAACCGGGTGGAGCTTTGGGTTGAAATCCACCTTGGTTCCCTTGGAATTGGTTCCTTGGGACAAAGGCCTGTTGGTTGGTATTAGAAGCTTGGCCTTGAGGATGGAATTGTTTTTGTGGGGCTCCTTGAGGTTGAGTAGGTTGCGAAGGGTAGACTTGATCTTGTGGGTTCTCCACATTTGTGTACCGGTAAGAGAAGTTGGGGTGGTTCCTATAGTTTTGATTGAACCCTTGTCTTTGGTAGTTCCCTTGGTTTTGGAAGTTCCCTTGATTCCCCATGTAGTTCACCTACTCTTGACTGTTCATGTCTACGTTCTCCTCTTGATAATAACCTTGGTTCTCATCATAAGCATCCACAAAGTTGACCATCTTTTGGGAAGACACTAGTAGTTTATCAATCAAATTGGCTTGCTTGTCCAACTTGTCGTTAAGAGCTTTCATGTCTTTGGCCCACTTGTTCTCATCAAAGTCACTAGTGGTCCGTGTGGCGCGGTCATAGTCGTCGCCGTAGGTACCGCCACTTTGGGCCAAATTCTCGACAAGCTCCATTGCTTCCTCAACGTCCTTAGCCAAGAAGTTCCCGTTAGATGCCGTGTAAAGTAGCATACGGGTCTTAGGCAAAGCACCTCGGTAGAGCGTGCTTAGGAGAGAGGCGTTGCTAAAGCCGTGATGTGGGCATTGAGACGTGTAGCTTCTAAATCTCTCCCAAGCCTCGTTGAAAGACTCATTGGACCGTTGTGTGAAACTTGAGATCTCGTTGCGAAGCTTGGCGGTTCTAGCCGGTGAGAAGAATTTGGCGAGAAACGCGCGTTTGCAATCATCCCACGAAGTGATAGATCCTTGGAGTAAGGTCTTTTCCCATTGGTGAGCCTTGTCACCCAAAGAGAACGTTTCTAGCTCTTGGTGAGTGGTCGGTGATGGTTTCCATTGCCACCACCTCCTTGATTGTTTCTGTGACCATCCCCATTCCCACCGTTTCTTTGGTAGGGAATAGGCTCGTTGATGTTCCCAAGTGGAACGTCTCTCAAGTCTTCCATTTCGACAATCACTTTCTCTTGAAACCGCACTCTACTTCTTCTTGCTTTAGAACCTCTCAAGTTGATCAATATCGTCTCTTGGCTCGACAAGATTAATGTTGCCCCGGGAACGAGTATGCATACACCTATAGAGAGTAAAAGCAATAAGAAGCAAACGCTATTATTAACTTTGTAGAAAATAACACTTAAGCTCACTAAGAACCTAAATCTTAATGTTAAAACGAATCCCAATATGGCAACGGCGCCCAATTGATACAAGACTTTTTAGTCTCTAGGAGGTATCAATAACTCCAATACGTTTAGTATGAAGGTTATCAATCCATAAAGGGATTTATCCTAATCACTAAGAATTTGAAAGGACCGCATTTTTTTTTTTTTGCATATAATAATTAAACAATAATTCAACAGTAATTAAACCATAATTACTAACCATTAAATTATTACACACTAATAATTTAAACATCTCAAGAACTACAAGTTCTACAACGACAAAAGGCCACAGCCCCGAGTCCTAATCATCCCTTCTTCGCCGCCTCGATTCCACGATCACACCACATCTTTACCTGCATCGGCAAAAGTGATGCATCAACATTTGGCTAACCAAATGCTGAGTGAGATTGATCATCCCAACAACAGGCCACCAATTAACAATCACAATATCACTTATCAATTATTAATTACAACATTCAACACGAAAGCAACCGGTATCGATCGATACCCCCATGGTGTCGATCGATGCCCAAACAACACGTGTCACCCGACAAGGGCTAATATCGATCGACACCCAAAACCTCACCTGGTATCGATCGATGCTACACGACTCAAGCCTATCCACAAAGGATCAGTATCGATCGATACCCACCTGGTATCGGTCGATACCCACGAGACCTAAACACAGGAATCGCCATAACAACCACCAAAACCACCAATCAAGCTTAACAAGGAATCACACAAGCTTAATTGATCACCTTTGGTCACAACTCACCTTAAAACAGCTGAAACGAGCTTTAAAACGACCTTCCAACTCAAGATCGATCTCCCTCACTTCTTGCCCAAAACCGAGCTTCTCCCAAGCTCTTCGAATCTCTTCTTCAAGCTTCTCCCAAGCTCAAAACTCCTTTGATCTCACAAGATCTAAGCTTTTCCAAGCTTCTCGCTCTTTCTCCTTCTCTTACGCTCTTCTTCTTCTTCTCACGACCAACCTTTTGTCTTATCCTCACAAGGATAACCTTTTATACTCGAAGAAGAGAAGAGAAGAAAACGACAACAAGGAGAATCGATACTGCCCCCGGAAGTAACCAGAATTAATTATTCTCCCCAATAATCAACTCTTCCGGAACCACGGGCGCTACAATTCTCCCCCACTAACTTAGATTCGACCTCGAATCTTCGTTACCGTTCATCTCCAATGAACCGTCCATCTCCAATGAACCCTGATCGTCGCAACGATTACACAACCTTAGCCAACCCGGCCAACTCAACACTCACACGAGGTCCAAACCAACCTCCGAGGTTTCCCATTCAGTCCACTATGCTTATGACACCGCAGCATCATATGAACTTTATTGCTCAACACACACGCTAACCCCGTCACCCAAGACACCGCAGCATCCCCGAGTTTCGAGCGTCAGCCATATCCCGCAGGATATCTACCATACCTCGTAAAGTATCAACCATACCACAGCACCCAAGACACCGCGGCATCTCCGAGTTATGGGTATCTGCCGTACCACTCCCCTTGGTAATATAACCTGACGAGTCTCCATACCCCATACCACTCAATTCTAGGGAATATATCATACGTCTATGATATACTCCTTACGAATCCACGGTATCACGTATTACTCTAGGCTATAAACCTCCCGAGTCTGGGTACATCGCCACTCACACTCTCAAGACCGCAGTCCTGGGAGCTATCGGCACCAGAGGAACATGTCCTCTCAACGAGCAATAAGTCACACATCTCTAAGCATCTCGACTGAACTACCTCCAGTGATCCGTGTAAATCCTCGCAAGGCAACACCGGCATCACCCATATTCCGCATCTGGAATATCTGGCGTGCATAACCCATAACCCGGCTATCGCACTGCCCAGCTGGTATCGATCGATACTGAAACCAACACCAAGTATCGGTCGATACAACCACAGTAATAAGATTATCCATCCTATCACTCTCTCGCATTAACGCTTTTTCCCCAAACGTAATGCGACGCCGTGACTTCCAAAGTCACCAATAATAAGGAATACTCATCTTATTACACATCATAATGTAACATCGTTCTACACAACGAAAATACAAAATGAAACACATAGCATACAGCTATAACCGAAACTGGAACCTCTCGATGGAACTCAAGCCGCAGCTTGCTTCTGGAACCACTCCTGGAACCTCATTTCCATCCTAGCCTCTGGCTCCCAAGTTTCCTCATGCACCCCGCCACAGTCCCACAGGACCCGCATCATCGGAATCCTCTTCCGACGAAGCTCCTTGACCCTCCGCTCGAGAACTCTCAAAGGTCTTGCCTCAACGGTCATATTAGGCTGGAGATCTGGCGGAATCTCAGCCAATACCTCGTCACCCCTATGCAAACACTTCTTCAGCATCGACACATAAAAGACCTTATCAAATGCTTGCATAACCGCGGGTAACTCCAACCGATACGCTACCGGTCCAACACGCTCTACAATCCGGAACGGCCCCATATACCTCGGACTTAACTTAGTCGCAACAATGGACCTGTTCGGACCCCTCAGTAAAGCCATCTTGAGATACACACTATCTCCCACCTCAAACACAAGCTCTTTCCGCCTCTTATCAGCATAACTCTTTTGCCGATCTTGGGCCTCTTTCATGTTCAGCTTCAAAATCCGGATCTTCTCCGTAGTTTCCTGAACAAAACTCGCACCCAAAGTGCTCCTCTCCCCCACTTGTGTCCAACACAATGGAGTACGACATGGCCTCCCATACAGAGCCTCATATGGTGCCATCCCAATACTCGCCTGGTAGCTATTGTTATACGCAAACTCTACCAAGCTCAAGTGATCCACCCAGTGACCACCCCAATCCAGCACGCACATCCTCAACAAATCCTCCAGAGTCTGGATGGTCCTCTCTGACTGCCCATCTGTCTGAGGATGATACGCCGTGCTCAAGTGCAC
>PKML01008550.1:203169-258235 GCA_002933935.1 Eutrema yunnanense | reverse complement strand
CGACGGGTTCAGGGTTTAGGGTTTTAAAATGAAAATTTTGATAAATTTTAATGTTTAATAACCATTAGTGTTACATACTTATAAGAAAACTTTTAAAAACCAATCAAAACAAATTATTTAGGATTTTATAAAAATCGATCGATGAATGATATCAAGCATTCATAAAAACACATAGAACATCTAAGGACATTTACGTTTTTGCTCTGGGTTTTAACTAAATAGTTTAAAACGTATGATTTTTAAAAACATTTCACATAAACTAGTGTATATTTGTTAGTTCTACATCTACGAAAACCTAACCACTTCAAAAACGTGCAAATTTGAGGTTTAAAACCCTGAACCGTCGGAAATCCGTTGGAAATTTCCGACGGATTTCCGACGGATTTTTAATCATGTCTTAACTAATTCGACCATAGGTCTTTAACCATGGCTCGGAATGAGATGAATCCAATTCTCAAGTGAAGCTAACTCAATTTTCTATCTTGTGACTGAATTTCAGATTAAACTGGGCAGGGAAAGGATTTCATCTCACATGATATTTCAGCCGCTTCGGATTGTAGCTGCATTTTCCGGTAATGACATGTCTTTAGTAAATCAAACGCATTTCTTTAAATACTGATGGGAATTACCTGAAACCACTTTCACTTGAAAGATAGCTCAATTTCCTATAGGTTTCATGAAGAGATCCCAAGCTAAATCAAAAGGCAAGGCGGTCATCCGACTAGATCTTTAAATATCCGTCGGAAATCCGACAGAAATTTCTGACGGATTTCCGACGGATTTTTAATCATGTCTTCACTAATTCGACCATAAGTCTTTAACCATGGCTCGGAATGAGATGAATCCAATTCTCAAGTGAAGCTAACTCAATTTTCTATCTTGTGACTGAATTTCAGATTAAACTGGGCAGGGAAAGGATTTCATCTAACATGATCTTTCAGCCGCTTCGGATTGTAGCTGCATTTTCCGGTAATGACATGTCTTTAGTAAATCAAACACATTTCTTTAAATACTGATGAGAATTACCTGACACCACTTTCACTTGACAGATAGCTCAATTTCCTATAAGTTTCATGAAGAGATCCCAAGCTAAATCAAAAAGCAAGGCGGTCATCCGACTAGATCTTTAAATATCCGTCGGAAATTTTTAATCATGTCTTCACTAATTCGACCATAAGTCTTTAACCATGGCTCGGAATGAGATGAATCCAATTCTCAAGTGAAGCTAACTCAATTTTCTATCTTGTGACTGAATTTCAGATTAAATTGGGTAGGGAAAGAATTTCATCTCACTTGATCTTTCAGCCGCTTCGGATTGTAGCTGCATTTTCCGGTAATGACATGTGTTTAGTAAATCAAACGTATTTCTTTAAATACTGATGGGAATTACCTGAAACCATTTTCACTTGACAGATAGCTCAATTTCCTATAAGTTTCATGAAGAGATCCCAAGCTAAATCAAAAGGCAAGGCGGTCATCCGACTAGATCTTTATATATCCGTCGGAAATTTCCGACGGATTTCCGACGGATTTCCGACGGATGCTAGTATTTTCGGTTTTAGCCGAGGCATTTTCAGTTTTGGCCGAGACACAATTCCCGTCAAGAATCGATCGATACCAAGGGGTATCGATCGATACCAAGGAAATTTCCGACGGATTTCCGACGGGTTCAAGGATTTTCTTACATCCGTCGTAAATCCGTCGGAAATTTCCGACGGATTTCCGACGGATGCTAGTATTTTCGGTTTTAGCCGAGGCATTTACCAAGTTTTATACTTAGCATTTTACAAAATATCATAGGCCGTCGGAAATCCGTCGGAAATAAGCCCGACGGCTCTTTCCGACGGACAAAATTTCGACGGCTTTCCGACGGATATTCCGTTTGTCGGAAATCCGTCGGAAATCTGTTGGATTGCCGTCGGAAATTTCCGACGGATTATTGCCCGTCGGAAATGCCGTCGGAAATCGCTATGTTTTCTTGTAGTGAAATAACAAAAGCGGAACTAGAGATAAGGTTATTGATATAAGATGATCAAAATCTAATTAGTGGTGTTCATTCACTTAATGAAGCTCATTCCTAGGCAATAGATCTCTAATCTTGATTAGTTCTTTTTCAAGCAATTAATCACTATGTTAATTATCAAGTCCATTAGCAAATTGTCATTTGTGGATTAACAATTAAAAAGCATTAAGAATCATAATAAGATCAACCAAAGATATGCCCTAAACAACTAATATCTTAGGTTAGGAACATAAATCTCTTGTCTAGTTGATCTTGGCATTTCATCAAACACTTGGTGTTCACGAAATGCCTTATGATCTAAATCCACTCTTTCAAGCTAGATCTAGCATTGGAGACTCTAGACAAGAAGGAATATAAGATTATCTAACCCTAAACACCACTAATCAAACCCTAGATCACCCTAATCTACCTCATCTCAAGATCCTAAGAGACTACTCAAGATCCATCAAAGGCACCTCAAAATCGATTATGATAGAGGATGATTCCATGGATAGATGTTTGATTAATCAAGATAGAAAGAAGATAGATGGAAGAGATTGATGGAAATAAATACTAAATTGCAATAATCAAAAGGATCCTCCTTACAAATCTCAAACTCTCTCAAAGGTAAGGGTTTTGAGCATAAGAAAAAGCATAAATTAAAAATTAAGTTTAGATGAGTATTTATGGAAAAAGTGGGCAACATGATTGACATCAATGTCACAAATCGATGTGTATGGTCGATGCTAAGGCCCTGGAGTTGCATCTGGCTTTTACATCGATTTGTGGGAGATTTTGGGTCGATGTGAATTCCCCTAAAGCTGAGCATCGATGTGTTGCATCAATGTGAATGGGGACTTTATCGATGCTAAGGCCATGGAGTTGCATCTGGCTTCTACATCGATTTGTGGGGGAAATCTGGGTCGATGTGAACTCCCCTGAAGCTGAGCATCGATGTGTTGCATCAATGTGAATGGGGTCTTGATCGATGCTAAGGCCCTGGAGTTGCATCTGGCACCTACATCGATTTGTGGGGTAAAATACAAGTCTATCATAAGGCTAGATCTAGCTTGAAAAAATAGGTCTAGATCCTAAGGCATTTCATGCAGACCAAGTGTTTGATGAAATGCCTTGATGAAATAAACAAGAGACTTATACTCCTATCCTATGATAATAGTTGTCTAAGGTATATCTTTGGTTGATCTTGTTTATTTAAACTTAATGCTTGCTAATCAATGATCCACAAATAAGAGTTTGTTAATGGATTAGGTGATTAGCATAGTGATTAATTGCTTGAAAGAAAATTAGTCAAGTTAAGGGGTCTTATGCCTAGGGATTAGCTTGTTTGAGTAAATGAACATCATGAATTAAACTTGGGTTATCTTATATCCATAACTTATCTTTGAATCCGCTTTTGCTTATTGATTTATATCTTGTTTAGTTGCTTTACTTGTTTTAATTTGGATACTTAATCACAAAACCCTTTTTAATTAGCTTAACTTACTTAAGTTCCTTGTATTCTTAATGCTTAGAGTCATCACCTAATATGGATTGATAACCTCTTATACTACTCGTATTTAGAGTTATTGATACCTCTTGAGACCGAAAAGTCCTAGTATCAATTTGGCGCCGTTGCCATATTGGGATTTGATTTTAACATTGAGATTTAGGCTCTTTGTGAGATTAAGTTTTATTTTATACCAAGATTACTAATCTTATTTACTTCCTATTGCTCTTTCTCTCTATAGGTGCATGCATACCCGTTCCCGTGGCAATACTAGCCTAGTAGAACCGAGGGAGCCGAGTAAGAGTACAAGAAGAAGTTGGTAACGAAATGGAAGATCTTCATGATATTCCACTTGGGAACATTCATGATAATATTCCCCACCAAATGAACGGTGGGAATGGGAACAACCATTGAGGTGGTGGCAATGGAAACCATCACCAACCAAACCTTGCAAACCATCCACCAAGAGCTAGACACGTTGTTGGAGAAGGTGATGCCGCTAATGCTCACCAAAATCGGCAAGGCATTCAAGCTCCACCGGTGGAAAACAATAACTTTGAAGTGAAGCCAGGGGTGATCAACATGGTTCAAGCCAACAAGTTTCACGGATTGTCAATGGAGGATCCATTAGACCACATAGACCAATTTGACCGGATATGTGGTCTCACTAAAATTAATGGGGTCTCCGAAGACGGTTTCAAACTTCGTCTCTTCCCGTTCTCTTTAGGTGACAAGGCTCACCAATGGGAAAAGAACTTACCCCAAGGATCTATCACCTCGTGGGATGATTGCAAACATGCGTTTCTTGCCAAATTATTTTCACCGGCTAGAACCGCCAAGCTTCGCAATGAGATTTCAAGCTTCACACAACGGTCCAATGAATCTTTCAATGAAGCTTGGGAGAGATTTAGAAGCTACACATCTCAATTCCCTCATCATGGCTTTAGCAACGCCTCTCTCCTTAGCACTCTCTACCGAGGTGCCTTGCCTAAGATCCGAATGCTACTTGACACGGCATCAAACGGTAATTTCTTGGCTAAGGATGTTGAAGACGCAATGGAGCTAGTAGAGAACTTGGCCCTAAGCGACGGGACCTATGGCGACGATTATGACCGTGCCACAAGGACCACGAGCGACTTTGATGAGAACAAGCGGGCCAAGGACATGAAAGCGCTTAATGAAAAGTTGGACAAGCAAGCCAACTTGATTGATAAACTCCTAGGGTCTTCTCAAAAGTCGGTGAGCTTTGTGGATGCTTATGATGAGAATCAAGGTCGCCATCAAGAGGAGAACTGATAGTAGGATTTTTACTAATAAATTACTCAAATACCACTCATGTCATTGTAGTATTTGAGATATCGAACCACGGAGGTTAAGATTGAAGCACTAGGAATACATGAATCTTCCTAAGCTAGAGCAAATGTTTTTGGGTTTTATGTTTATGGGAAAAGAAACAAATGCAAGAAAGAAAACAAAGATAGAGGTGTTGGATCATGGAATGAACTATCAAATGAATGATTAACAATCAAACAATAAATCATTTGGAAGCATTAATCAGGATCCTAGAACATGGAATTCACAATTATGACTAATCCACCGTCGTGCCACTAATCACTTAGTTAATCACCAAATCAAGAACAAACCATCGTTTGTGATAAGATGATTAGCAAGCATTAATCTCCAATCCCGTTTAGTTCACTAATCACCCTAGACATCAACACTCGTTGGCTAGGCAAGAAAAGCTCACAAAAGGTTTTGTTCAAGCAATTCATTTAAACTCGGGTTAGGAGTGAAATGCCTAAATCTAATCTAGCACTAACACCGTTTACTCGAATCTCTCCCTAATGCATGGGATGAGACCAAAAATCCTAAGGTGAAGCTCTAGATTGGTTTGTCACGCCAACTAGAGCTACCTAATCTAGGTGTAGTTCTAAACTTTGGTTTATCTTATCAAATCTAGAATTAAGAACCAACCTAAGTGAAATATCTAACAAGAATCAACCTAAATCATCAAGACAATTAACTAATGATGCTAATACACACAATCAATGATAATCTTTAGGTTAAGATCACTAATCTTGATTAATTCTCTTTCAAGCAACTAATCACTATGTTAATTATCAAATTCATTAGCAAATTCTCATTTGTGGATTATCAATTAGCAAGCATTAAGAATAATAACAAGATCACCAAAATACGCCCTAGACAACTAATCCCTTAGACTAGGAACATAAATCCCTTGAATAGTTCATCAAGGCATTTCATCAAATACTTTGTGTGCATGAAATGCCTAATGATCTAGATCCACTTCCTCAAACTAGATCTAGGATTAGGAACACTAAACAAGAAAGGAATGCAAGGATTAAGAACATAAGCATCAAGAATCAATTATCAAATCATCTAAATCAAGCTAAATCTAAGATCCAACAAAAAGGGGCCAAAGGCCTAAATATGAAGAACACAAGAGAAAAAAACATAAAGATACATTAAATGCATTAATATAAAGATAAGAGTGAAGAAATCTTCTCTAGAGTGGCATTTGTATGAAGAACAATCAAAATCCCTCTCAAAATCATAAGAAGAGTTTGGGATAAAACCCACTCTAGAAAGAAGAAAACTTAACTAATAAAAATTAGGTCTAGAGTATTTATAGAAAAAGGGGAAGCAAACCGGGTCAACCCGGAATAAACCGGGTTTTGACCCGGACATTTTTTTGGGTCGGAATCGATCCTTGGCTGTGTGAAGCCGGGATATGAGGCCGGGATGAAGAAGTTTACGGTGAATCGGCCATAACTCCTGAACCTGACATCCGAATGAACTGAATCAAACTCCTGTAGACAGCTAACTCGTCCCTCTACAACTCTTATGAAGACCGTTTGAGTTGATTCATACGGGAAGGCCTTCGTTCTTCCGGTTCTTTGGACGGTGTCAACTTCTCTCGGCCAGACGGACATACATTCAGTAAATCCATCTTATCTCCCTATCCATACGTCCAAATAACCCGATTCAAACTCCTGTATAAAGATGATTCACTCCTCTACAACTTCTATCAAGGAAATTGAAGCTGAATCGGATTGTAAGGTCCCCGTTAGCACCGGGCCGTTTCTAGCCGGGATGGGAGGCCGGGATGAAGAGTTTTGCCGAGAGGAAGTTGATCCCGGGGAACTTCTGGCTGGGGTGAGGGGCCAGGATTCTCCCTGCCCGACGAAAGATTGCGTGCCGGGATGTTTCAAGCCGGGATGAGAGGCCGGGATGAAGGGAAATCCGAGGGAGAAAATCTTGGCGCCGGGGGAAACGGAGATTCCATAGCAAATTGGCCATATCTCTCAAACCACATATCCGAATAGCCTGAATCCAACTCCTGTAGTCAGATAACTCACTCCTCTACAACTCCTATGAAGAGCTTCAATACTGATTCATATTGGAGGGCCTTCTTACAGCTACATATTTCCGGCGTCTCGGATGGGCTTTGCATTCCTCTTATGCTCCAATACTCCAAACATCATCAATTGTCTCCAAGACACCTAAAAACACTCCAAATGCATGCAAAACTCACTAGGATCTAATGCAAACACCTAATACTCTAATAAAGATCAAAATGCTATAAATATTATGCAAGACACATGCATGAGACACAAAACACCAAATAATATGCATGCTAAAAGATGTAAAATATGGGATTATCAACTCCCCCAAACTTATTCATTTGCTTGTCCTCAAGCAAACAAACAAGTAGAGAAAGAGGTTTGAAAGTGGAAGATCAAATCCGAGAATATTAACAAAAGAATTCGAATCAATGCTCTTGAGAGAAGTTATATGATGCACAAACAACCTCTACTTTAAAAGATTTAGCCATACTCTTTTCAAAACGAAATGGGTCTAAGCCTTAGCATCCACAAACATTCCTATCATCCAACTCTTTGACATTCATTAAGTGCAAATGGTGAATCATGCTCATACAAATCAAGTGAACTCATTTGGCTAAGGTAGAGGTCTTGAGATTAAAGTGATCTCAAACAATGTGGGTATTCCGATGCAAGGGATCTCTCATGAAAGAACGAACTTCGGCAAAATGCTAAGAGTAAGGATCAACCGATGCATACAAGGATGACTTCCATCTACCCAATGCCCCGATATGAACTTCACTCCTACTTCTAAATCCAAGGTGACCCTTCTTATGCTACCCTTTTTTCACAAGGCCGTTTGCCTTCTTAAACCACAATGTTTCATCACTTCTATTCCTTTCAAACACTTTAGGGGATTTTCTTCATCGCCTTATGAGCAAATGGTTTGGTTTTCACAAGTTTCTTTCCTTAGCTCTTCTTTTGCTTTCTCTAGTCTCTTTCATTACTTTTCTAGCTTGAGCCATTTTGGCTTCTTTTCTTTCTTTTCAAAACTATAGACTATTTTCTTATCACTTTGAGCTAAACCAACTTTCTTTTGCCAACCATCTCAATCAACTGCTTATCCCCATCTTCTCCTCCCATCTCTTTCCATTTTTCCACTATCTCTTTTCTTTCAATCAATCACCCAAAACTCAAACCTATCCATCCTAGCATATGTCTAGCTCAATGATATGTAAGCTAGTTCTACATGGAAGCTTCTCCTTGTCGTTCCAAACTCAACACTTTTTGCTAAGTTCATTCGAAATTAGGCCTCATGACACACATTAGTAATGTAGGCTTGAAAGAAGGTTAGGGTTAAGGCGAGGTGAACCATTCCAAAGGTGGGACATGGCTATTTGAGCTAACAAGAGAGTGGTAAAAGGAAGAAGATAGCTCAAATATGTATATGATATCCATGAGTTCAACTTTTCAATGCATGAGCATGAGAATTCCAAGTCAAGATTAGAGTTCAAATAATAGATAGAGTTGGAATAAAATCTAAGCATGCTTCAACCAAGACATAAACATTCAAAACGCGAGATTAAAGCGTGGATCATCCTTAACTTTGTGATCGTTCAAATGCATCAAAGAACTCCTAATGAGGGCATTAAATCAAGCTCTTAAGTTTATATTCTACATGGATAATTCTCCCAATGCAAGTGAGTGTAACCCTATATGCTATGCATCTAGACTCAATCCTACATGAAATGCACAAAAGTTCAAAAAATTTCAAATTTATTGTAAATACATGATATACATGAGACTCAAGATGCAAAAGGCAAAATAAAATCACAAAACACATGATTAGACACCGGTCCCTCCCCCAAACTTAAATCACAACGTCTCGGTGTGAAAGAAGTTCAAGAGAGAGACCAAAAACAAAAGATGATATGCAAATACTCAAAAAGAAACGAGATACTTACAAAGGAGGAGTGAGATTAGTGGAATGCAGATGGTGAAGAGAAGAGTGTGACACGTTGTTGCTCAAGCCCTCCTTCCGTCACATACCACGACCTTTGACCCAAAAGACCCTTATTGATGTTTGTTTTGTGTCTCAAGCTCGACAAGGGATATGCTCGGGGAGGTCCCCAAGGGGCGCGTTTAACGTCACTAGCTTGACGGTTGCTTCCTCATTGCCATTCCCTTCATGAAACTCACAAGAGAAGTAAAAGGATTAGAAACAAAAGAAAATAAAAGCTCTAATCTTAAGAAGAATCAAAATCCTAATGATCAATGCTAAACCTCCCCGGCAACGGCGCCAAATTGATAGTAGGATTTTTACTAATCAATTACTCTAATCTCACTCATGTCATTGTAGTATTTGAGATATCGAACCACGGAGGTTAAGATTGAAGCACTAGGAATACATGAATCTTCCTAAGCTAGAGCAAATATTTTTGGGTTTTATGTTTATGGGAAAAGAAACAAATGCAAGAAAGAAAGCAAAGATAGAAGTGTTGGATCATGGAATGAACTATCAAATGAATGATTAACAATCAAACAATGAATCATTTGGAAGCATTAATCACTATTCTAGAACATGGAATTCACAATTATGACTAATCCACCGTCGTGGCACTAATCACTTTGTTAATCACCAAATCAAGAACAAACCATTGTTTGTGATAAGATGATTAACAAGCATTAATCTCCAATCTCACTTAGTTCACTAATCACCCTAGACATCAACTCTCATTGGCTAGGAAAGAAAAGCTCACAAAAGGTATTGTTCAAGCAATTCATTTAAACTCGGGTTATGAGTGAAATGCCTAAGTTCAAGACTCGAATCGATAAATCTAATCTAGCACTAACACCGTTTATTCGAATTTCTCCCTAATGCATGGGATGAGACCAAAAATCCTAAGGTGTAGCTCTAGATTGGTTTGTCACACCAACTAGAGCTACCTAATCTAGGTGTAGTTCTAAATTTTGGTTTATCTTATCAAATCTAGCATTAAGAACCAACCTAAGTGAAAGATCAAACAATAATCAACCTAAATCATCAAGACAATTAACTAATGATGCTAATTGATATATCATGGTTTTTACCCTGTTTAAGCCATGATATAAGTCCGTTTTATAGAGTCTTTATAGTATTTTGGAGTCTTTTAGAGTCTTTTACATGTTTTAACACATTTGGAGCATTATTGGAGATATTGGAGTTTTATGGAGCGTTCTGGAGCAAAACCGAAGTCTGGTGACTAAGTGCCCGATCGAAGCGTCAAGCATCGATCGATACCTCCTTGGTATCGATTGACACCCATCGAGGAGATTACGAGTCGCGACTTTTAATGAAGTTTGAAGAACTGCAGAACTTGCCCAGAAGACTTTAATATTTACAAGAAGACCCCAATTCGTGTTTAGACTATTTAATTAGGTTTTACAGCCACTTTGGCTGTGTGCTTTTTACTACGTTTTGTTTGAGGATTTCTGAGAGAGCTTTTGAGAGGGGAGACAAGTCAGAACTCTGTTTGTTTGAGAGAAGATTTCGAACCCCTTGTTTTATTCTACTCTTATTTATTCTATTGATGATTTATTCAGTTATGTTGATTGCTTCAATTTCCATGTCTGAGTAGATCTCTTGTTAGGTTCAGGGTTCTCAATAGGGTTTTCTCTGAATGCTAGATTGATTTGTTATTAGGATTCACTATCTGAATTAGTTCTTCACCATAGGTTGTATGCAAAGCTAATTCTAGATTGATCACCTAGAACTTAGATCTTAGGATAATTGATTAGGCGCGGAAGTGCGATTAATTACCTGATATAACCTAAGGTGAGCAAAATAACTATTCGCAAAAGAATTTGGTTTAGTTGTTTTGTGAACATATCAAACCTGATTTAAAAAGCTGATTTAGACTTTATGATTCGCAAAGGAATTTGGAATTTCTAGGATTTAGATTTAGATAGTTTTCGCAACGGAAGTTGGTTAACTATATCTTAGTGATTTGAGTTCAAGAACCGCGTTAAATCTGAATCATGTTAGTTAATTTGTCTGCATACAGTGATTCCCTGAGAAATACCCTGAACCTATCTTTCTCCAATTGAATTTACAACTGTTTTAATTTGCATTCTGTTTTAATTTGCGTAATTCTCACATATATAATCTATTGTGTGTCTCTGTGAGTCTTTGTGTTCGAACCCTACTTTACTGCAACTACTGCTTAGTACTTTTAGGGTATTAATTTGAGCATATCAAATTTGGCGCCGTTGCCGGGGACTCAATTCGCCATTAGATTACGTTTGTGAATTTCGACTAAGTTCGTCGGTATGGGTCGATAATATCTAGTATCGGTCGATACTTGTCGTTCTCTTTTGTTGATATCGATCGACACCATCTGGTATCGGTCGATACTCATCGTGTTACCGATTACTTACATTCTTGACTTCTGTTTTCAGGTGTATGCATAATCATAAAACTAGAGGGAACAAGAATACGCAGCAAGTTCAACTGTCATTGGAGCAACTAGCACTTGTGGAACGCACAAACCGAAGAGCAAAGAAGCCAACAGAGATGAACAACAATCAAGTAGAGTTGGTTCGAGATGAGGCTGGTGCCTACATGGACCTAGAGGGTCGTTTGTGCAATGAGAGAGGACAATGTCTGGATGGAGAGGGGAACATCATTCCACCTGCTCTTGTTGTCGCTGGGAATGCCGCTAGGAACGCGAACGCAGTGAATGCTGGGAACGCTGTGGTTAATCGTGGTAGGACGTTTGGTAAGTGCAACAGACCTGACCAGTTTTACGCAAATCGCTCTGCGATCCGTCCTCCTGCTTTTCCAAGGAATGACTTTGAGCTGAAACTTGCATACTACACTCTTGTGGGACAGCACCTTTTTCATAGTCTTTCCAGCGAGCATCCCATGGACCATATTGAGAGATTCGAGGATTTGGTCACTAGCATCAAGAGCAATGGAGTGTCTTACGACTACCTCTTCTGCAAGCTTTTCCCATACTCTCTTGATGGGGAAGCAACCTACTGGCTGAAGCAACTACCTCCTGGATCGCTGACTAACTGGGAGGAAACTAAGACTGCTTTCCTGACCAACTTTTATGATGATGCAAGATCCGAGGATCTGAGGAACAAGATCTCCCAGTTTTCTCAAGGACCTACTGAGGCGTTCAACGGTGCTTGGACGAGGTTCAAATCATATCAGAGAGACTGTCCACATCATCATGGATACTCTGATGTTCAGCTGATGGGGTTCTTCTTTAGAGGACTTGATTGGAGGTACCAAATGACTTTGGATGCTACGAGCAATGGAAACTTCAACACCAGGTATCCTGATGAAGCCTATGTCCTGATTTTGAACTTGGCGTCTAGCAATAGCACCAAGAATGCTGATTTTGAGCGAAAGAAGCTAGATGGTAACGTGGATGGTTCACAGATCGCTGACTTTCAAGCTAAGTTGGATTCTATGCATAGTCTTCTGATGGACAAGACACAGAAAGCTGTTCACTTCGCCGAAGATGTCGAGGTATTCAACGAGGATGAAGTAGAGGATGTTAACTACATTGGTGGTTCTGGTTTTCAGGGTCAGAGAAATCAATTCAACAACAACCGAAACTTCAACAACAACTCGCAGCAAGGAGGGTCAAATCAGTTTGGCCAGAACCGAACTCAGAACAGTGGGTATGTCAGGAACTATGGGAACTCATTTTACCAGCCTGTACCTACTAAGCTCCCAGATAGCAAGATCGAGGCTATGTTTGAACAGCTGGTTCAAGGACAGCAGCATCTCACAGTGAATTTCAATGGAAAGATAGATGATGTGTACAAGGATCGGAGTGGAAGGATCGACGCCCTCGATACTCATCAGAAGATGCTGGAAACACAAGTGGCTCAAACTGCAGCTGCTGTGAAAGGAAAGGCGACTCAAGCACAGAACGAATACGTCAATGCAATCACCCTGAGAGGTGCAGGAAATCTCGAAAACCTTGTAGAAGGTGATTTCGAACCTGATTCGTCAGTATCGATCGATACCACTGCTGATATCGATCGATACCAACTTGAAGAACCGACACATGAACCTTGTGTCGATCGATACCAACATTGTATCGATCGACACCTCTCGATAGCTGAACCAGAAACCGTGAAGGAACCAGAGATGAATGAGGAACGTGTTTACATGCCTAAAGTTCCATACTCTCGATTACCCAGACATCTCAGAGACCCCATTTCCCCAAAGCAGCTGCATGGCTTTGAGAAGATGGTACGAAGAATTCCACACACACATACTTTTGAAGAAGCTCTAGAGTACATGCCTCTGCTGAGTCACTTCTGGGATTGCAGAGAAACTGAGGATGAGATTAAAGCACTTTTCGCCAAAGTCAGAAGTCCACCGCCTCCACTGAAGCGGCTGACTAAGAGGGAAGACCCAGGGAAATTTTCAGTTCCATGCTCCATCTCTGGAGTTGAAATCAAGGAATCACTGGTTGATTCAGGGTCTAGCGTGAATGTCATGTCAAAGGCACATGGAGAGAAGCTTAAGATCGATGACATACGATATACTCAGATGCCTCTCAGATTCACGAACTCTTCCACATCTGTTATGTACGGTACAATCCCTGACTTGATGGTTCAGGTAGGAGACTGTCTGGTTCCTACTGATTTTCAGGTTGTGGAGATGCATGCAAGATCTAGCACGCCTTTGATTCTTGGAAGACCGTTCATGGCTACTGCTGGTGCAATTATGGACACGCCCAGTAGGAAGATTTCATTCTCGTACATAGACGAACAGATCTCCTACGAAGCCATCCCCTCTAAAAGAACTCCCACAGAGATATTTTGCATCCCCGTTGGTGCAGGAGAAATATTAATGGTTGATCTTTTGGACGAGCCTAACGCTGTGCCAACAGTCAGAGAATGGGCAAGAAGTTATTGAGCGTATGCTGCGCAAAACTCTGAGTTTGGAAGTGTCTAGTTGTGGGACTTGCATGGGAGTGAGTTCCCTACTTTCTTCCGACTGATCGTCCGTAAAGTCAAGCTCGTGACGTTAAACGAGCGCTTAGTGGTAATAAGAACTCCCTAGAAATTGACACTCTATGTTGGGTATGAGACAGGGATAATCCTTGCAAGCAACGAATGCTTCAAGGCAGGGGGAATGAAAGGTCACACAAGGGCGATGGAGTTCCCTTGATATACCGAGCTGAACTACTAAGGATATTACGCACTAGAGTAGAACAACGAACTGGATGTAACACACCAGCAAGAGGTTAAGAGAATCACTCTCGAAACCAAGAAGAAGAAGAAAGTGTTCGAAAAAGACAGTTTTCGAAAATGACAAGTAAAATAGGCCTTAGAGAAATCGCCAAAGGGTTGTGCTGGGCAAGGCTGCAAGTTGGCGAGTGAGCAAAGGGGAAGTGATCTAGTTTTGCCTCGTTAAAAACCTATCTCCGTAAAACCCAATGGGACAAAAACGGGGATAGGGAAAAAGAGCACAAAACTAGACCACAAGCTCACTAACCTTCTTGAGCTTGGATCATCATCAATGTAGCTTCATTTCCCATGTGAATCAAGTAGTTTGGTTGCTCCTGGATTTGGCTAAGCATTCCCGCAATAGCTTCCTTGAGCTTCTTAGACTTAGAACGTGTCATAGGACCAGTTGGGATGGTCAATGACTCCTCGGCTACAATCTCCTCTGGTTCATGCTCCTCAGCTTCTAGCTCATCTTCTGGTTCAAGTTCCATGCTGTCCATGATCATATCATCCCCTCCTCTTGAAAAGGATTTGACCTCAAATCTGGATCATCTGCAAGAAAAGGAGCTAAGTCAGAAACATTGAAGCTATTACTAATATTGTACTTACCTTGGATATCAAGCTTATAGGCGTTGTCGCTGATCTTCCTTGTGATCTCGAATGGACCATCGATTCTGGGCATCAACTTGGACTTCCTTTGTTCTGGAAATTGTTCCTTCCTCAAGTGCACCCAAACGAGGTCCCCTTCCTCAAAGATCATCTTGCGTCTGCTCTTGTTGGCGTGCTTAGCATACTGCTTAGTCTTCTCTTCTATGTTTGCTCTTGCCTTTTCGTGAATCTGCTTAACAAGTTCAGCCTTATGTTTCCCATCTAAGCTTAATCTTTCACTCACAGGTAGAGGGGTTAGATCCAACAGGGATAAGGGATTAAAACCATACACAATCTGAAATGGAGAAAACTTAGAAGCAGAATGCACAGCATGGTTGTATGCAAATTCAATATGAGGCAGGCATTCTTCCCAAGTTTTCAAGTTCTTTTTAATTAAAAAACGCAGAAGTGTTCCTAGAGTCCTATTAACAACTTCTGTTTGTCCATCAGTTTGTGGATGACATGTAGTAGAAAACATGAGTTTAGTACCTAGTTCAGACCATAGCGTTTTCCAAAAGTAACTAAGAAACTTAGTATCACGATCAGACACAATGGTTCTAGGCATGCCATGCAATCTAACAATTTCTTTGAAGAACAGGCTAGCAACATGCGATGCATCATCAGTCTTATGGCAAGCAATGAAATGAGACATCTTAGAAAAACGATCTACTACCACAAAAATCGAATCCTTTCCTGTTCTAGTCCTAGGCAGCCCTAAGACAAAGTCCATCGAGATATCAGTCCAAGGATGAGAAGGAATAGGGAGAGGAGTATACAGACCGTGAGGTTGAACCTTAGACTTAGCTTGTTTACATGTAGCACATCTGTTACAGATTCTCTCCACGTCTCTCTTCATGTGAGGCCAATGGAAGTGATCTTGCATCACTTTCAGTGTCTTAGAAATTCCGAAATGCCCCATCAAGCCTCCTCCATGAGCTTCCCTAACAAGTAAATCTCGGACAGAACTGTTAGGAACACAAAGTCGATTATCATAAAATAGGAATCCTTCATTTCGATAGTAATGACCAGCAGCAAATTTCTCACATGATTTGAACACTTCTTGAAAATTAGAATCAGCATTATACAAGTGCTTAAGCTGCTGAAATCCTAACAGTTTAGCATCAAGAGTAGAAAGGAGAGTGTACCTTCGAGATAGTGCATCCGCAACTATATTATCCTTACCTTTCTTGTATTTGATAACATACGGGAATGTTTCAATGAATTCAAGCCACCTTGCGTGTCTCTTGTTGAGCTTTTGCTGACCTTTAAGATGCTTAAGAGATTCGTGGTCAGTGTGAATGACGAACTCTTTGGGCCACAAGTAGTGCTGCCACGTTTGCAAAGCTCTCACCAAGGCGTACAGCTCCTTGTCATATGTTGGGTAGTTGAGAGTGGCTCCTCCAAGCTTCTCACTGAAGAACGCAATGGGCTTCTTGTCCTGCATTAGAACTGCTCCTATACCTACACCAGAAGCGTCACACTCAATTTCAAATGTTTTAACAAAATCTGGTAATGACAAGAGAGGGGCGTGAGTGAGTTTATCTTTCAAGGCCTGGAATGCCTCTTCTTGTGCTGCATCCCATCGAAATCCAACATCTTTTTTGATCACTTCAGTGAGTGGTGCAGCAAGAGTGCTGAAGTCTCTAACAAAACGTCTATAAAATCCAGCTAGGCCATGAAAACTTCGAACTTCTCCTACTGATTTCGGACTAGGCCATTCTCGGATTGCTTTAACTTTCTCTTCATCAACTCTTATCCCATCTGCACTCACAACAAAGCCTAAAAAGACCAAGTTATCTGTGCAAAACGTGCACTTCTTAAAATTAGCATACAACTGCTCTTTCCTAAGCACACTCAAAACAGAATGCAAGTGCTCTATATGCTCCTCTAAATTTTTGCTGTAAATCAGAATGTCATCGAAGTATACAACAACAAAAACTCCTATGAATGATCTCAGAACATGATTCATCAATCTCATGAATGTACTAGGTGCATTTGTTAGCCCAAATGGCATTACTAACCATTCATATAATCCATGCTTTGTTTTAAATGTTGTTTTCCATTCATCCCCTTCTTTCATCATAATCTGAGGATAACCACTCTTTAAATCAATTTTAGAGAATATACTAGAGCCATGTAGTTCATCTAACATATCATCAAGTCTAGGAATGGGATGTCGATACTTCACCGTAATATTATTGATAGCTCTGCAATCAACGCACATGCGTCAGCTTCCATCTTTCTTAGGTACAAGCAGAACGGGAACAGCACATGGACTCATGCTCTCTCGGATGTGTTCTTTCCCCATCAACTCACTAACTTGTCGTTGCAGCTCCTTGGTCTCTACAGGATTGGTTCTGTATGCTGGACGGTTTGGAAGAGAAGCACCAGGCATGAAGTCGATTTGATGATCAATGCCTCTAATTGGCGGCAACTCTTTGGGATTGTCTTCAGGGAACACGTCTTCATACTCCTGCAATAGAGATTTCATTTCACTCGGCAGCACCGGTGCAAGGTTAGAAAAGCTGGTAAGAGCTTCTTTAAAAACAAATAGAAGTAAAGGCTGTTTAGACACTAGAGCCTTCTTTACCTCACCTACCTTTGCGACAAAATTTGATTGCTTTGGAGTAGAGGTTTCTATTTCTTTGAGTTTGAGACTCAGCTGATCTTGATGAACTTCTTTTGGAGTTAGAGGAACCAGAATGGTTTTTCTGCCTTTGAACACAAAGGAATGGCGGTTTGTGAAACCATCATGCATCACCTTACGATCTGATTGCCAAGGTCTTCCAAGCAGAATATGTCCAGCACCCATGGGGAGAACGTCACACATGATCTCATCTTTGTACTGCCCAATAGAGATGGGAACCAACACCTGATTCTTTACCTTCATCTCGCCATCTTCATTTAACCAGTGAAGTTTGTAAGGCTTCAGATGCTTCCTTACACTCAATCCCAGCTTCTTAACCATTGTTTCACTAGCTACGTTAGTGCAGCTTCCACCATCAATGATAAGACTACAGATCTTACCCTGAACTACACACCTTGTATGAAACAAGTTTTCCCTCTGTTCTTGCTCTTCATCCTTAGTTTGCAAGCTTAGAGATCTTCTAGTTACTAGTAGTTCTCCACGAGCAGGTAGCTCTTCATGCTCAGATAAGGATTCATACTCAAGCTCTTCATCTTCTGATTCTACCTCGCCATTATCCAGCATGATCATCACTTTCTTATTGATGCATTCATTGGCGTAGTGACCCCTGCCCTGACATTTGAAGCATTTAACATCACGAGACCTAGTAGTAGTTTCTGCCTTGCCTTTGTAATCTTGATTTGCTGCGTAAGGCTTAGTTTCTGGTTTTGGTGTCATGATTTGCTTCCCTTCACGCTGAAAGACACTAGACCTCTCCTCTCTTTGGTAACTCGGTTTTACAGCAGCTGATCCACTCCCATAGCTAGGCTTAGAGTGAACTGATCCGATTCCATAGCTTGGTTTAGAGCTGCTTCTTCTCTTTAGTTGCTGTTCAACCAGAATAGCTTTGTGAAGCATTTCTTCTAATTCAACGTAGTACTGCATCTCTAATCTGTCATGTACATCATGGTTTAGGCCTCCTAAAAACCTTGACATAGTTGCTTCACGATCCTCAGATACATCAGCACGTATTAGGAGAGTTTCCAGCTCTTGATAATATTCTTCCACACTACGGCTCCCTTGAGACAACTTTCTGAGCTTGTTGTGCAGCTCACGGTGGTGATGACTAGGCACAAACCTTTTCCACCATTACGTCTTCGAGAAGTAATAAGCTGATCCCACCAGCTTAAGGCGTAGTCGTAGAACTCCGTAGCTGCTACTCTCACTCTATTGATTTCAGTGTAATGTTGACAGTTGAAGACGAGCTCTATTTTCTTTTCCCACTCCAGATACTCATCAGGGTCATTCTTTCCATGGAAATGAGGAATTCGGAGCTTAAGACCTCCAAAACTGTCTCGTTGTTGTGCTCTTCCTTCTCTAGCATGACTGTTTCGCCTTTGACTATTTTGAGTTGAATCACTTTCCTGGCTGCAGTAACTAGCGGTCTCATCATCTCTGCGTTGCCTAGGTCGTTCAGCTTCTCTTCTAGGTGCTCTATGACGAGCTCTTCTCTGCTGGTTATCACTGTGAACTTGCTCTACATTAGGCTGTAGTTCTTGACGCAGAGCGTCCATCTTGTTATTCATCATCTGCTCCATATGTTTCATCATATCTTCCATCAGCAGTTTGTTGTTTTGCATGACTCTAGCTTCTGCCTCATCTTCAGCCATCTTGACTTGAAGAACAACACAAAACAAATAGCCAGTAACTAGTTCTTCACAACAATTGATTCAGCAATGATATTAAACATGAATGACTTGCTAACACAAACAAGAGATTAAAACACAACCTGCTGCTTTTAAAAAAAATCGATCTCCTGCAACTAAAACAAACAGCAGGCTTACTAGGCTTAAACACACAGCAACTGAGAGACAAAGACTCGAAACCTAACAACTTAAACTCGATCTGAGCACATAGAACTTGGATAAGCAAAACAGGGACAGATCTAACACAAAGATGAACCTTAAAAAAATTTTTTTTTTTTTTTTTGATTTTTTTGAAGAAACAGGAACGACAACAACGCTAAAACAACTATCTAGATGCGAAAACACACAGACACAAGCCTAACTAGACTCGTCACACACACATGTAGTTGAAGAGACACGAAAAACACTTAAAAATAACAAGGACATGTGCGACAGCAAGCTTAGACAATGAACAAACAGAAAACACACAAGCATACTAAGAACATATGCGAAATAGGTAGAGGAACGAGATTACCCAGCGAATAGAGTGTTGCTCTGATACCACTTAATAAGAACTCCCTAGAAATCGACACTCTATGATGGGTATGAGACATGGATAATCCTTGCAAGCAACGAAGGCTTCAAGGCAGGGGGAATGAAAGGTCACACAAGGGCGATGGAGTTTCCTTGATATACCGAGCTGAACTAGCAGGATTAAGATTTAGATTTAGCGCAGTTCTTGAACTCAAATCACTAAGGTATAATTAACCAACTGTCGTTGCGAGAATTATCTAAATCTAAATCCTATGAATTCCAAATCTCTTTGCGAATCCTAAAGTCTAAATCAGCTTTAATATCAGGTTTGATATGTTCACAAATCAATTAAACCAAATCTCTTTGCGGATAATCAATTTGCTCACCTAAAGTTCTATCAGGTAATTAATCGCACTCTCGTGCCTAATCAATTATCCTAAGATTTAAGTTCCAGATTCGTCAACCTAGAATTAGCTTTGAACACAACCTAAGCGAAGAACTAATTCAGATGGTGAATCCTAAACAGATAATCAACCTAGCATTCAGAGAAAACCCTTATGAGAACCCTGAACCTAAAGTGGATCTACTCAGACATGGAGAATGAAACAATCAACATAACTGAATAAATCATCAAATAAATCAGAAAGAGTAATAAGAGGGTTTGAAATCTGATCTCGGACGAAGGGAGTTTCAGATTTGTCTTCCTCACAAAACCAAAGTAAAATAAAGCATAGAAATAAAGCATGGCCTAAACAGGTGGCTGTAAAATCCCTATAAATGACCTAAATCACGTTTTGGGGCTTCTTGTAAATATTAAAGACTTCTGGACCAAGTTGCAATTCTTCAACTCTTCATTAAAGTCGCGGGTCGTGTCTTGCTGCAATGGGTATCGATCGATACCAGGGTATCGACCGATGCTCGACGTGAAATCATGTACTCAGCAACACGAACTTCAGCTTTGCTCCAAACTGCTCCAGAAAGCTCCAATATCTCCAATAATGCTCCCAACGTGCTATAACCTGTAAAAGACTCTAAAGGACAACAAAATAGAATAAAGACTCTATAAAACGGACTTATATCATGGCCTAAAAGTGGTAAAAACCATGATATATCAACTCCCCCAGACTTAGCCTTTGCTTGCCCTTAAGCAAATAGAAAACTAAACCAGAGAAAGAGGTTTGAAAACATGGAGACTCACTTGTTCATGAACCATCGCAGAGATCCTTTTCCCAAGTACCCAAATGTTACCTAACCAGCCTTTGATCTAACCACCATGTACTTCTCCGTAGACATTCACAACTTTTCTAGACTCCACACACTATCTCGCAGCATTGTTCAAATAAAGCCCTCATCGCCAGTTTCATCGCTGCAGCTTATGTTCAAGAGCCTTCTAAATTCTTTACCAGACAGTATCATGACAAGGAACCACCCTTTTCACACTTTTTTGTATCACTTTCTCTCCCCCAGACTTATTTCTTATCATGTTCTCTTTTTTTATTTTAGATCTGCATATACACATCAAGGTCCGAAACGCGAGTATTGATGGTGTTTGCCACCAAATCCCCGGTTTTTCCCTCTCAATGTATCAAAGGATGTAGGCGAATAATGGCATCATAGGAAAATCCTAGCCTCGCTTCCAATCCTTTGTGTGATCATTCCCTCTTAAGTAAAATAATGGGATCGCTGGAAATTTTCCTAACCCTCAAGTCAGAAGAAAATCATTTCATCTTTTATGCTCTTATTTATCAACTTATAACAGGGGAGAAAGATACCATAACTCTAAACACATGGGTTCCTTTATTAGATATGAATAATGAATCAAGCTCTGTAAACACTAACCACATTGATGAAGTGCAAAAATTTGGCTTAGGTTTCAGAAGAACTCTGCTGGAGACATGGATGTTTTCTAGTCAATTGGTCAGTCATTGGATTTTTCATTAGTCGATCTAGAGCTGATCCTGCAACACTGTGCACTCAAGAACAAAATCATATCAATAGGTTCAAGCACATGATCATCAACTCCAACAAGTTTTGACTCAATAAAACGTTTTTGACTTGATAAAACAACTGACTCTAAGAAAAACAAAAATAATGTCAGCATACACCTCCTCCAGACTTGAACAACACTGTCCCCAGTGTTATTTAGCCTAGAGTCAGTGAAAGAAAACAAAAGAACAGAATAAAATTGGGAAAAACAAAAAGTTACCTTGTTGGAACATCGAGTATCGATCGACACACATCCTGGTATCGATCGATACCAGGCTTAAATCGACTTGATGAACCTTTCATTCGCGATTGGTGTCGACGGATACCATTGGGGTAGCGACCGACACTAGGCGATTTCAGATTTATGCTCCTTGTTTATCCTGGCACAGACACATAACGAAAAATAAAAAGAAAAACGACTCAAAAACAGACTCACCAGTGGGTTGCCTCCCACCAAGCGCTCGTTTTACGTCATTAGCTTGACTGTAACGCCCTTCAGGCAGGATAGGAATGCGAGCTTGCATCAAAACAGGCTCCAGAGGTTGACATTGCTATCTTCAGAGTTTTTCTCAACATGCCTTCCACAAACTCCTTTCCTTTCTCTTTCAGCTCAGAAGTAAGAAGAACTCTAGCCTTAGAGAATGGCTTCGAGGCTCCTTTGCACCTCACCTTGTACTCAATCGAATCTCCATCACACTTCTGAGGGATCAAAGTGACATGGGGATTCTCGACTCTTTTGCTCTTGGCTTTCTTCTTTATTTCCTTGGCCTTCTAGATAACTTCCTTGGGGACGCTGGGTGAAACAGCTGAAACGTCCGTGATAGTGGGTACGTCAGGAGGTTCTTCCAAAGGATCTGATATCAACGTCGCTCCTATTACAGCATCGATGCAAGAGATACGTGTGGGAGTTCCTCTAGGGATGGCTTTGTAGTACACCTCCTTGTCAATGTATGAGAATGAGATGTGCTTGCTGGGTGTGTCCATAATGGCACCCACCGTAGCCATGAACGGTCTTCCGAGAATCAACTGCGTACGAGATTTTGCATTCATCTCTACAACTTGAAAATCAGTAGGAACCAGGCAATCTCCTATTGTGATCATCAAATCAGCGATTGCCCCATATGGAAGAGAGGTGGAATCGTTCGCGAACGTGACAGATGTCTTTGGAGGTTGAATATCAGCTCCCAATCTCCCTGCAATTGCCCTGGACATGACATTGACGCAGGCTCCTGAGTCAACGAGAGACTCTTTGAATTCAACTCTAGAGATAGAGCATGGAACTGAGAAGATCCCTGGGTCTTCCCTCATAGTCAACTGTCTCCGTGGAGGTGTACCTCTGGCCTTAATGAAGAGTGCCTTGATCTCTTCCTCAGTTTCTCTGGAATCTTTGAAGTGACTTAGCAGAGGACGGTGTTCTAGAGCTTCTTCAAAGGTTGATTCAGGAGAAATCCTTCGTACCATCTTCTCAAAGCCACGCAGCTGCTTTGGAGTGATAGGATCTCTGAGGTATTTAGGAATAGGATTCAGCTTCTTGGGCTTGCGAACTCTTTCTGCAATCAACTCAGGTGTTTTCACAGTTTCTAGCTCATTCTGCGAGGGGTATCGATCGACACCAGGTATGGTATCAATCGATACTCTCGTTGTTGAATCGTCCCTGGCAGATACATCATCATCAAAAGGAAGCTCCACAACTGATTTATCCAACAAAGCCTTGCATCTGGTGTCCTCCCATTCCTTCCTTGTCATAATACGAGGCATAGGATAAGGTATACTGGGTATATACACTCGTTCTGCGATGGGTATCAATCGATAGTGGCTGGTATCGATCGATACCTGGGCGATTTCAGAATCCTCATCGAAATTTTCTGCACTTGAGCTGATTGCATTGACGTGTGCATTGTGTGAATGAACCGACTTTCCCTTGGCATTCGCTGCAATCTTAGCTACTTGCGTTTCCATCATCATGTGACTGGTATTGAGAGCCTCAATCCTTCCACTCAAATCGGTGTATACAGCATCCAGTTTCCCATTGAAGGTTAATGTCATCTTCTCCTGCCCTTGAACCAGCTGTTCAAGCAAACCCTCAATTTTACTCTCAGGAGCTTTGGGTGGTGGGGATTGGTACCCTCCTTGTTGAGCATAGTTGGTGAAGTTTCGATTGGTGTTGTACCCAAATAACTGACCATGAAAACCAGAACCACCAATGTAGTTAACATCTTCCACTTCATTCTCAGCAGCAAAGTGGACCGCTCTTTGATTTTTTCCCGATTAGGAAAACCAGCTTGGCTTGAACTTCAGCAATCTACGAAGCGTTGATTCCTCCAGCCTGATTTTTCCGCTCGAAATCTGCATTCTTGGTGCTATTTCTAGACGCCAAGTTCTCAATCAATACAAACGCATCGTCTGGATACCTGGTGTTGAAGTTCCCATTACTCGCAGTATCCAAAGCCATCTGGTACCTCCGATCGATCCCTCTGTAGAAGATACCTAGCAGCTGAACTCTAGTGAACCCATGGTGCGGACAGTCTCTCTGATAGGACTTGAAACGAATCCAAGCAACTTTGAGTGCCTCTGTCGGACCTTAAGAAAACTGAGAGATCTTGTTCCTCAGATCTTCAGATCGTGCATCATCATAGAAATTGATCTGGAAAGCCTTCTTAGTCTCCTCCCAGGTAGTAAGTGATCCAGGAGGTAGCTGCCTCAGCCAGTAAGTCGCATCTCGTTTGTTGTTGAATTGATTTCTCTGACCCTGAAAACCAGAACCACCAATGTAGTTAACATCATCTACTTCATCCTCGTTGAATACCTCGACATCTTCAGCGAAGTGAAAAGCTTTATGTGACTTGCCCATCAGAAGACTATGCATAGAATCCAACTTAGCTTGAAAGTCAGCGATCTGTGAACCATCCACATTACCAGCTAGCTTCTTCCACTCAAAATCAGCATTCTTGGTGCTATTGCTAGACACCAAGTTCTCAATCAGGACATAGACTTCATCAGGATACCTGGTGTTGAAGTTTTCATTGCTCGAAGCATCCAAAGTCATTTGGTACCTCCAATCAAGTCCTCTAAATAAGTCCCCATCAGCTGAACATCAGAGTATCCATGATGTGGACAGTCTCTCTGATATGATTTGAACCTCGTCCAAGCAGCCGTGAACGCCTCAGTAGGTCCTTGAGAAAACTGGGAGATCTTGTTCCTCAGATCCTCGGATCTTGCATCATCATAAAAGTTGGTTCAGGAAAGCAGTCTTAGTTTCCTCCCAGTTAGTCAGCGATCCAGGAGGTAACTGCTTCAGCCAGTAGGTTGCTTCCCCACCAAGAGAGTATGGGAAAAGCTTGCAGAAGAGGTAGTTGTAAGACACTCCATTGCTCTTGATGCTAGTGACCAAATCCTCGAATCTTTCAATATGGTCCATGGGATGCTCGCTGGAAAGACCATGAAAAGGGTGCTGTCCCACAAGAGTGTAGTATGCAGGTTTCAGCTAACCAATCAAGAGGACATATCGCAGAGAGATTTGCGTAAAACTGGTCAGGTCTGTTGCACTCACCAATCGTCCTACCACGATTAACCACAGTGGTCCCAGCTTTCACTGCGTTCGTGTTCCTAGCGGCATTCCCAGCGACAACAGGAGCAGGTGGAATGATGTTCCCCTCTCCATCCAGACGTTGTCCTTTCTCATTGCACAAACGACCCTCTAGGTCCCTGTAGGCACCAGCCTCATCTCGAACCAACTCTACTTGATTGTTGTTCATCTCTGCTGGCTTCTTTGATCTTTGGTTTGTGCGTTCCACAAGTGCTAGTTTCTCCAATGACAGTTGAACTAGCTGAGTATTCTTGTTCCCTCTGGTTTTATGATTAGGCATACACCTGAAAACAGAAGTCAAGAACGTAAGTAATCGGTAACACGACGAGTATCGACCGATCCCAGATGGTGTCGATCGATATCAACAAAAGAGAACGGCGAGTATCGACCGATACAGACGAACTTAGTCGAAATTCACAAACGTAATCTAATGGCGAATTGACTCCCCGGCAACGGCGCCAAATTTGATATGCTCAAATTAATACCCTAAAAGTACTAAGCAGTAGTTTCAGTAAAGTAGGGGTCGAACACAAGGACTCACAGAGACACACAATATATTATATATGTGAGAATTACGCTAAGTGATTAATGGTATTGAAAACAGAATGCAAATTAAAACGGTTGTGAAATCAATTGGAGAAAGATAGGTTCATGGTATTTCTCAGAGAATCACTGAATGCAGACAAATTAACTAACATGATTCAGATTTAACGCGGTTCTTGAACTCAAATCACTAAGATATAGTTAACCAACTTCCGTTGCGAAAACTATCTAAATCTAAATCCTAGAAATTTCAAATTCCTTTGCGAATACTAAAGTCTAAATCAGCTTTTTAAATCAGGTTTGATATGTTCACAAAACAACTAAACCAAATTCCTTTGTGAATAGTTATTTTGCTCACCTTAGGTTCTATCAGGTAATTAATCGCACTTCTGCGCCTAATAAATTATCCTAAGATCTAAGTTCTAGGTGATCAATCTAGAATTAGCTTTGCAAACAACCTATGGTGAAGAACTAATTCAGATAGTGAATCATAATAACAAATCAATCTAGCATTCAGAGAAAACCCTATTGAGAACCCTGAACCTAGCAAGAGATCTACTCAGACATGGAAATTGAAGCAATCAACATAACTGAATAAATCATCAATAGAATAAAACAGGGGTTCGAAATCTTCTCTCAGACGAACAGAGTTCTGACTTGTCTCCCCTCTCAAAAGCTCTCTCAGAAATCCTCAAACAAAATGTAATGAAAAGCACACAGCCAAAGTGGCTGTAAAACCTAATTAAATAGTCTAAACACGAATTGGGCTCTTCTTGTAAATATTAAAGTCTTCTGGGCAAGTTCTGCAATTCTTCAAACTTCATTAATAGTCGCGACTCGTAATCTCCTCGATGGGTGTCGATCGATGATATATCATGGTTTTTACCCTGTTTAAGCCATGATATAAGTTGTTTTATAGAGTCTTTCTAGTGTTTTGGAGTCTTTTTAGAGTCTTTTACAGGTCTTAGCACGTTTGGGGCAGTATTGGATTTACTGGAGCTTTTTGGAGCACTTTGGAGCAGAAGTTGAAGTTGTGTTGCTGAGTACCTGATTTCACGGCAAGTATCGATCGATACCCCTGGTATCGATCGATACCCATCGCAGCAAACACAACCCGCGAGTCTTTCCAAGACTTGAAGAATTACAAAAGTGCCCAGAAGACTTTTAGTATTTACAAGAAGGCCCAAAACGTGTATTAGGTTATAAATATGAGTTTTCAGCCACTTGTTTAGATTACGCTTTATTTTAGAATACTTTGGTTGTGAGAAACAAGTCTGAATCTCCCTTCGTCCGAGATCAGATCTCTAAACCTTTTTGATTATTTATTTGATGATTTATTCAGTTATGTCTATTGATTCAATTGCCATGTCTGAGTAGATCCACCTTAGGTTTAGGGTTTTCTCATAAAGGATTTCTCTGAATGCTAGGTTAATTATCTGTTTAGGATTCACCATCTTAATTATAGTTCTTCGCCTTAGGTTGTGTTCAAAGCTAATTCTAGGTTGACGAATCTGGAACTTAGATCTTAGGATAATTGATTAGGCACAACAGTGCGATTAATTACCTGATAGAACCTAGGTGAGCAAATTGATTATTCGCAAAGAGATTTGGTTTAATTGATTTGTGAACATATCAAACCTGAGATTAAAGCTGATTTAGTCTTTAGGATTCGCAAAGAGATTTGGAATTCCTAGGAATTAGATTTAGATAATTCTCGCAACGACAGTTGGTTAATCTGAGTCCTGTTAGTTAATTTAGCTGCATTCATTGATTTCCTGAGAAATACCCTGAGCCTATATTCTCTCCATTGATTTACAACCTTTTTAATTTCTGCACTGCTCTCAATTACATCTGTTTCACTTAACGTAATTCAGCATCTAGAATCTATTGTGTGTTTCTGTGAGTTCTTGTGTTCGACCCCTAGCTATACTACGACAACTGCTTTAGTACTGTTAGGGTATTAAATTGAGCATATCAATTTTGGCGCCGTTGCCGGGGACTCATTTCGCCATTAGATTTTAGCTGTAAAATTTCGATTAAGTTCGTCGGTATCGATCGATACTCATCAGTGTCGATCGATACTAGGGCGATTTCTTTGTTGATATCGATCGATACCATTCGGTGTCGATCGATACCCAACGTGTTTTTGGTTACTAACGTGTCTTACCTAGTGTGTTTCAGGTGTGAATTTGGAACGTGCAAACGGGAAGACGAAGCAAACATCAGAGATGAGCAACACAACGTTATTAAGACCTGATGCAGCTGGAACCGTCATTGTTCCTCTTACTGCTGCTAATGAGATTGTCGCGCCAGCTGGGCGTGCCAACGTTGGAGATGATGCAGTGGTTAATCGTGGTCGAACGATTGGTGAGTACAACATGCCTCATCAGTACTATACCAATCGCTCAGCGATCCGCATTCCTACATTCGAGAGGAACGACTTTGAGCTGAAGCCTGCTTACTTTGCTCTTGTGGGTCAGCACACTTTTACTGGTCTTCTTCATGAACATCCTATGGACCACATTGAGAAATTCGAAGATTTGGTCACTAGCGTGAAATACGATGGAGTGTCCAATGAATTCTTTTTCTGTAAGCTGTTCCCATACTCTCTTGGTGGAGAAGCTACTTACTGGCTGAAGCAGTTACCTCCTGGATCACTGACTACCTGGGAGGAGATTAAGAGCGCCTTCCTGAACAATTTTTTTGATGATGCGAGATCCGAGGAGCTCAGGAACAAGATCTCTAAATTTTCTCAGGGAGAAACTGAGGGACTTAAGGTTGCTTGGGTACGATTCAGATCCTATCAGAGGGATTGTCCGCATCATGGGTTCGATATGGTTCAGTTGCTGAAATTCTTCTTCAAAGGGATTGACTGTAGGTACCAGATGGCATTGGACTCTGCTAGCAATGGAAATTTCTTTTCCAGATATCCTGACGATGCTTATCAGTTGATAGAGAACTTTGCATCTAGCCATAGCGCCAAGAATGCAGACTTTGAGAGAAGGAAGCAGGCCGAGAGCATGGATGGGTTGCAGATTGCTGAGGTGCAAGCGAAGCTGGATTCAATGCATAATTTGTTGATGGGTAGGCTGAAGAAGACTGTTCGATTTTGATGTAGCGGAAGTAACGATAAACAACTCAACCAAGGGATTCAAAGGAATCGATTGGGACCTGCCAGCTCAACCAAGGGATTCGAGAGAATCCTCGCTTGGGACCTGCTTCTTGAACTCGTTGAGATCTCGATAGATCTACCGAAAACAAGGGATAGAGAATACTCTTCTCTCAAAAGCCAAAGCTCTTTATTAAAAATCAACAACTGAATAATACATTAAGCCTGAGAGGCTATTTATAAGAAAACATAAAAACCCTAAAAACCCTAAAAACAATAAAAGGAAATTATCTAAATAATAAAATAAATAATAAAGATATTTGGAATATTTTCAAATATCTCTCTGCATCATTCTCTCCAATGACGAAAAGATTCGTCCTCGAATCTTCAACTCTTCGCTGCATGAGGTCCTGTCGGCCAAGAAAGATTCGCCCACGAATCTTCAACAACATTCTTAACACCAGATAGATCTTCTTAAATCCATTAGTTTGGATATGCACAACATCTCGCACGTATTCTGTCAGAAAATCGCTCCACCCGGATTTTGCACGAACCAAATACTGCAGAGATTTTCCAGAAACCTGATTCTGCACAATTTTCGCACGAACCGGATTATGCAGAATTTTTCCAGAAACCTGATTCTGCACAATTTTCGCACGAACCGGATTCTGCACGAAATCGAAATCAGAATCAATCTGATTGCGCACGGATTTTGCACGCCTCACGGATTTTGCACGCCTCAGATTTTCTTCAAAGACAAAATCGATAACGGGGACATCGTCTTCATAGGTGTCGTAGATCGGATCGTCATAGATCTCTTTGTAGATCTCATGGTATTCTCTCTCGACAAAAAGACTTTTGTCCTCAGAAGTATAGATGTTGTCACTCACCATGACATCCAGAATCGGTCTCTGATTAAGAAATCAAAGAACGCAGTTCTGATACCAACTGATGTAGCGAAAGCTTCTATGGATAGAACTAGATCCGTTGATTCTAAGAATACCCGGAAACTAGGGTTTGTGAATACTCTTCACAGTGGTTTATCAAAACCTCTTTAAAATCTCTTTATTAATCAAATCATCAACTGAATACAATAGAAGGCCTAAACGGCTTATTTATAATAAATCATAAAACCCTAAAACCTATAAAATCTAGAATAATCTTAATTAATTAAATAAAAGATAATAATGAAGATATTTGGAAATATTCCAAATATCTCGCTGCATCAGTCTCGCCAGCCAAAAAAGTATCGTCCTCGAATCTTCAATTCTTTGCTGCATCAGATCCCGTCGGCCAAGAAAGATTCGTCCTCGAATCTTCAACAACATTCTTAACATCATATAGATCTTCTTAAATCCATTAGTTTGGATATGCACAAGATCTCGCACGTATTCTGTCAGAAAATCTTTCCACCCGGATTTCGCACGAACCCAATACTGCAGAGATATTCCATAATCCTGATTCTGCACAATTTTTGCACGAAACGGATTCTGCATAGTTTTTCCAGAAACCTGATTATGCATAATTTTCGCACGAACCGGATTCTGCAAGAAATCGGCATCAGAGTCAATCTGATTGCACACGGATTTTGCACGCCTCACGGATTTTGCACGCCTCATATTTTCTTCAAAGACAAAATCGATAACGAGGACATCGTCTTCATAGGTGTCGTAGATCGGATCGCCATAGATCTCTTTGTAGATCTCATGGTATTCTCTCTCGACAAAAAGACTTTCGTCCTCAGAAGTATAGATGCTGTCACTCACCATGACATCCAGAATCGGTTTCAAGCTGGGATGAGAGGCCGGGATGAAGGGAAATCCGAGGGAGAAAATCTTGGCGCCGGGGGAAACAGAGATTCCGTAGAAAATTGGCCATATCTCTCAAACCACATATCCGAATGGCCTGAATCCAACACCTGTAGACAGATAACTCACTCCTCTACAACTCCTATGAAGATCTTCAATACTGATTAATAACGGAGGGCCTTCTTCTAGCTACATATTTTCGGCGTCTCGGATGGGCTTTGCATTCCTCTTATGCTCCAATACTCCAAACATCATCAATTTTCTCCAAGACACCTAAAAACACTCCAAATGCATGCAAAACTCACTAGGATCTAATGCAAACACCTAATACTCTAATAAATATCAAAATGCTATAAAAACTATAATATGCAAAGACACATGCATGAGACACAAAACACCAAATAATATGCATGCTAAAAGATGTAAAATATGGGATTATCAAGAACGTGGACATGAACACCCAAGAGGAGGTGAATTACGTGGGGAACTAAGGGAACTACCAAAGACAAGGGTTCAACCAAAACTATAACAACCACCCCAACTTCTCCTACCAGAACACAAATGTGGAGAATCCACAAGACCTAGTCTACCCCCACAATCTAATCAAGCTCAAGGAGCCCCACAAAAGCAATTCCAACCTCAAGGCCAAGCTTCTAACACCAATCAACAAGGTTATGTCCCAAGGAACCAATTCCAAGGAAACCAAAGTGGATTCCAACCCAAAGCTCCACCCGGTTTTCAAGGCCAACAATAAGTGTTTGTGCTTCAAGGTCAAGCAACTACGTATAAACCGCAAGAGCTTGACTTGAACTCTATGTTCCAACAATTGCTAAAGGGACAAGCGGAGATCAATACACGGGTAGATTGCTCCTACACCGACCTCAACAACAAGATCGAGGCTTTAAACTCCAAGGTCAAACACATGGAGACCAAGGACGCCTCATCTTCTTCACGTGCTCAAGGCACTTTTCCCGGTAAACCCGTAGCAAACCCCAAGGATTATGTGAACGCTATCCCCCTAAGGAGTGGCACGGTCTTACCGACAAGAGATGTCCCTTTTACTCTCAACGTGGACGTTGAAAACAAAAGTGGGGGGGGGGGGGGGGAACTTCAAGAAGATGAAGACTTGGTTGAGGACGTGGTAGTGAGAGGTCAAGAAAAAGGGAAACGGGTTGAAGAGGTGAAGACCAAGGCCGTGGTTCAAGAAGCGCCTAAGAAGAAAGAGAGTGTATTTGTGCCAAAACCTTATGTGCCTAAGTTACCTTTCCCGGGGCGTTTCAAGAAACAACTCATGGAAAAATACAAGGCGGTCTTCGGCAAGCAAATGGAGAGGGTCGAACTTACAATGCCATTAGTTGATGCCTTTCTACTTGTACCCCAATATACAAAATTCCTCAAGGATGCCATGAAGGAAAGAGCCAAGGAAATGGAATCCATGGTAATCTTGACCGAAGAGTGTAGTGTCATCATCCAAAAGAAGGTGGTACCAACAAAATTTGGAGATCCTGGTTCATTCACTCTTCCGTGTGCCCTTGGACCCTTGGCCTTCGACAATTTTCTTTGTGACCTTGGAGCGAGCGTTAGCCTTATGCCGTTCTCGGTTGCAAAGAGGTTGGGTTTCACGAGGTACAAAGCTTGCAACATCTCGTTGATATTAGCTGATAGGAGTGTGAGGGTACCCATTCGTTTGCTTGAAGATATCCCAATAATGGTTAGAGACTTCATTGTCCCCACGGACTTTGTTGTTCTCGAAATGGATGAGGAGCCAAAGGATCCAATTATCTTTGGAAGACAATTTTTGGCAACCGCGGGAGCCATTATTGACGTGAGAAAGGGAAGATTGACTTGCACTTGGGAAAAGGTGAAGTCCTCGAGTTCAACATCAACAACGTGATGAAGAAACCCACCATAAATGGGCAATGTTTCTACATTGAGATAATGGATGAACTCGCGGATGAATTGCTTGAAGAGTTGAATATCGAAGACGGGTTGCAAGTGGTTTTGACACAAGAGCACGGTGTGCATGGGTTCTTGGATGAAGAAAGCCAAGGATATGAGTTACTCATGGACTTGCACAAGCGGGTTGAAAGAGAGACGCCATTTGTAGAGTTGGGTAACCGAGTGACAAGGTTTGAAGTTGAGTCAATTCTACTGCGGTTCAAGATAGCTTTGTGTTGGTCGTGGAAGAAACTAGCAAGGGTAAGTCTAGTTTTGAGGATGATGATTGGAGCGAACTCAAAGCCCCCAAGGTGGACCTAAAGCAACTTCCCGTTGGGGTAAGGTATGCGTTCTTAGGTCCCAACGAGTCTTACCCGGTTATTGTAAATGATAGTTTGAACGAGAATGAACTATCCTCCCTCTTAGTTGAACTTAGGAAGTATAGGAAAGCCATTGGTTATTCTTTGGATGACATGAAAGGTATTTCCTCTACTTTATGCACACATAGAATCCATCTAGAAGATGAATCAAGGACCTCTATTAAACATCAAAGAAGTTTGAATCCTAATTTGAAGGAAGTTATAAAGAAAGAGATTCTTAAGCTTCTAGATGCGGGTATTATCTACCCAATATAGGATAGTACTTGGGTCTCACCGGTTCATTGTGTGCCTAAGAAAGGGGGGATAACGGTTGTTAAAAATGATACCTACTAGGACCATAATCGGGCATAGGATGTGCATTGACTATAGGAAGCTAAATTCATATACTCGTAAGGATCACTTTCCATTACCTTTCATACACCAAATGCTTGAACGTTAAGCTAATCATCTGTTTTATTGTTTTTTAGACGGTTATTCGGATTTCTTTCAAATTCCCATACATCCGAATGACCAAGAGAAAACGACTTTCACATGCTCTTATGGTACCTTCTCATATCGAAGAATGCCGTTCGGGTTATGTAATGCATCGGCAACCTTTCAACGGTGTATAATGTCCATATTTTTGGATATGATCGAAGAAATGGTTGAGGTCTTTATGGACGATTTTTCCGTGTATGGCTCTTCGTTTGGTGTTTGTCTTTATAATCTTTGTAGGGTCTTGCAACGATGTGAGGAGGCAAACTTGGTGCTCAATTGGGAGAAGTGCCATTTCATTGTACGTGAGGGCATCATGCTTGGGCATAAGATCTCCGAGAAGGGGATTGAGGTAGACAAGGCCAAGATAGAGGTCATGGTTAGCTTGGAGCCACCAAGGACGGTTAAGGATGTCCGAAGATTTTTGGGTCATGCAGGATTCTATCGCCGTTTCATCAAAGACTTGTCGAAGATCACAAGGCCTCTCACTAGGCTACTTTGCAAAAATGTTGAGTTCAACCATGATGAAGAGTGTATGGTGGCGTTCTTGGAGATAAAGAAAGCGTTGGTTAGTGCTCCCATTGTCCACGCCCCGGATTGGGATCTTCTTTTCGAAATTATGTGTGACGCGAGTAAATTCGCGGTTGGAGCCGTCTTAGGCCAAATGAAGGACAAGAAGACCAACTTCATCTACTACGCAAGTAGAACTTTGGATGACACTCAAACAAGGTATGATACCACGGAAAAGGAATTGTTGGCCATGGTGTTTGCCATGGAGAAGTTCCGGTCATACGTAGTGGGCTCGAAGATCATAGTCTACACGGATCATGCGGCTTTGAGGTACATACACGCCAAGAAAGACACCAAGCCGAGACTTCTCCGTTGGATTCTACTCTTGCAAGAATTCGACATGGAGATTGTGGACAAGAAAGGTATAGAGAATGGGATCGCGGACCACTTACCTAGATTGAGGATTGAGGACCTTGTTCCACTTGATGACAAACTCCCCGAGGAGAGTCTTATTGTGGTGAGCGTCTTGAAGAAAGGAGTAGAGGCCGTGAGAGGTCTTGAGAGTGCAAGCGGTTTGCAAGATGAGAAGCTACCGTGGTTCGCGGATTTGGTGAACTACTTGGTTTGTGGAAAGGATCTTCCAAACTTGGATGGGTATAAGAAGAAAAAGTTCTTTCACGACGTCTCAATGTACTATTGGGATGAGCCATTCTTGTACAAGTTGTGTTCGGATGGTTTATATCGTAGGTGTGTGGCGGAAGAAGAGGTCCAAGGGGTCTTATTCCATTGTCATGGATCGGCCTATGGTGGACACTTTGCTTCGTACAAAACGGCTACAAGAGTCCTCCGATCGGGTTTTTGGTGGCCGAGCATATTTAAGGATGCACATGCTTTTGTTTCCGCTTGTGACGCTTGCCAAAGAAAGGGGAACATTGGTAGAAGAGATGAGATGCCTCAAACCCCGATTCTTGAAGTACAACTTTTTGATGTGTGGGGAATAGATTTTATGGGACCATTCCCTTCTTCATTAGGGAACCAATACATTCTAGTGGCGGTTGACTATGTGTCCAAATGGGTAGAGGCGATTACGAGTCCCACAAACGATGAAAAAGTCGTTCTCAAGTTGTTCAAGTCAATATTCTTCCCTAGATTTGGCGTACCACGGGTTGTGATAAGTGATGGGGGCTCGCACTTCATCAACAAAGTCTTCGAAAGCTTGCTTAGGAAATACGGAGTGAAGCACAAGGTGGCCACGCCTTACCATCCTCAAACGAGTGGCCAAGTGGAGGTTTCTAACTGGCAAATCAAGGCGATACTTGAGAAGACCGTTGGGAGCTCAAGAAAAGATTGTTCCATGAAGCTTGATGACGCATTGTGGGCCTATCGAACCGCTTTCAAGACACCGATAGGGACTGTTGATTCGTAAATCACACAAGGGGTTTAAACAGAGAACTTTGATCGGAAACTTGTTTTATTGATTGAATTCGGCGTTACAACAGAGTTTCGTTAAAAAGGACAAAGGAGACTAAAAAACTTGAGATTCGGCGCTTGATGAAGCTCTTTCTCTGTTCTTAGGTCTTTCAGATGATTGTGCCTGGTTTCTTCGAGTTTGTCTCCTCCTTATTTATAAGTTTTTAGAGTCGGTGATATGAGGAATATTTTTCTTTTCCCTGATTGTCCGAGAAGGGAAATATTCCGGATCTCCTCCGAGATATAAGGAGATCTTCCGCTTATCTCGGAAGTCGGCTTAATCTCGTTATACCGGGCTGGGCCGTTGTTGGGCCGTTAAGTTCGGTAACGAAGGTGAACATGTTTGTTCTTGGGCTTTGTTAGAGTTCGACCCGTCAGTTCAAAGTCTGTTTCTCTTTTTCGAACCATCGTAAACCGATACCGGTCTCGGTTCGAACCGAGTTAAACCGGAGGGTGCTAAATCCTCCTCTAACAATTGGTCCCCCCTGCAGTTCGGCGATAGAGTATACGAGTTCGGCGGATTTCTTTGGAGAATTCTTTAGCTCGGTTAAAATTGAGATCGGTATGACCCGTCTGACGATTTGAGTTTGGTCAAGCTCTCGGGATATTTTTGAGTTCGGGACTTTCGAGTCCGCAGATTTTTGTGTTGGTTCCGAACGTTTTGAGTTCGGTGGATTTTCTCGGGAAGGGGGTGTCGATTCGTCTTCTTAGGTCGTGGAATTCGAGGAGTCGCGTGTCGATTCGTCTTCTTCAGTTGCAGATTTCGAGGAGTCGTCATCATTACTTTTTTTCTATAAATATCGCTCGAACCTCCTTCTGTTTCTCACATCTTCCTTGCTTTCAAAAGGTAAACGTTTTTTTCTCTCTCTAGTGCTCTCCCTTCTCTCTAGATTTTATTTATTTTTCGTTCTCCGATCAACTCTTCCGCCGTGATTTCTCCGGTTTGCTTGAAGATTTTCGAGTTCTTCGATATGTTCTTCGCCAATTTCTTCTTTTCAATCGAAATGAATTCAAGAGCCTCTTATTCTTTTGTTAATGACCGAACTCCACTGCCGAAATTCCCCGATCTGGAGTTGTTTTGTTGACAGCTCCAACTCGAGTTCGGACAGTCTGAGTGATGTTTAGCTGGAGGTGATCAGGCGTAACTCTCAACGTGCTGCTGCCGGGCTGAGTAATCCAAGGGTCGTTATTGAAGTCCCTCATCTTATCGATGAGGATGAGCCTGAAGAGGAGGTTGCCGAATCGGATGATCAAGTCCGTGTAGATCAGGAATTTGCAGTGTGGCTCGCGGAGGGCGATGATGTAGCTCGTCCAGACGATCGCGCTATTTCGCCAGCGCTTCGTCAAAATGTAGGAGACGATGTTCCCATGTCGGCTGCTAGACGGGTAGTTGAAAGACCTGCGAACATCGGACTGTCCCGCTCTAAGGCGGAGACGGTTCATGTTACCCTGGAGAGGTGCAATGCTCCGAACGACCTGCTTTACAAGATTCCGAAGGTTGCCGATCGTCCGTGGGATGCACCTGATGGCTATATATGCGTCTATGAAGAGTATTTCATAAGCTACGGTCTCCAGTTTCCTATCTCGGAACTCTTCTATAAGTACTGCAAGAGGCGACACGTCGCGATCTCTCAGCTGATGCCGGCCACGGTAATAAATATTATGGGTCTCCTTACTCTTGGGGAGGAGTGCGGCATTCCTATTACGGCCAAGATCTTCGAGAGGCTATTCCGGGTGAATCTGTCGAAGGCTAGGCCTTGGTTTTTATCGGCTAATGTGAAGCCGGAGTACGATCTTGTTACCGGGAACAAGCCGAGCAAGGTCAATAACTGGAATCCTCGGTATTTCTATGTGAAGATTGACGAATCTTCAGTTGAGCGTCTAGACGGGAGTTACCGAACTCAGTGGAGGACTCCTATTGGTAGACATTGGTTCCTGATTTCTATCTATTACTTTAGTTTGCCTAAGTTATATTTTTCCTTCTCGTTTTCAGATCGTCACGTACCGAGCTTCCTTATCACCACACCAGGATTTACTTTTGCTCACGCGAAGCGGTTAAGTGCGGCTGGAAAGCTCGGTGGCCTGAAGCTTACCAAGAAAAACTCGACTTAAAAACCAAAAGAGCTCTTAAAGGTATATGTCGGTAAACTCCCCTTAGTAGTCCGGTGATTGATTTTCTGGTAATGATCAAGTCTGATTTTTTGTTTTACATAGCAAATCCTTCTCGTCGACGAAAGATGAAGCTCGATGAGATCCCAGATCTGTCCGCTGAGATGGATGTTGAAGAAGAGACTGTTGAAGTCCCGTACGCTGCACATGACGAACAACCCGCTGTCGCGGTTGAGGTCGTTGAAGAACAGGCTCCGGGTGAGGAGTCGGCTCCTGCCGAACCACGTACTTCTTCCGTGGATGCGGCGAAGAGGAAAAGGAAGAAAAAGGGGAAGAGGCCAGCGAAGCAAGCTTCAGAGGCCTGTACGGGAAATGCCGAACCTCAAAGGGTCGATCCCGAGACGGTGGTCATATCAGACCGCTCTACTGCATCGAAGAGGCAGCGGACCTCTGGGGCCACGGCTCATTCTGTCAGCTTTGGTTATGACAAGGACGAACTAGTGACGAGTGATTCCGTGGCTTGTGCCGAACTATATCGGCAGCTGAAATTCAGCTAGGAGGCGCTTCCTCCGGTCAAGGATCTTTTTCAATCCGATTCTTACAAAAAACTGGCTCGGACCACTGCTGAGGTAAACGAGCTTCCCGGTTTTAGTTGGTATCGTTCATTTATTTTTGGATATCTTTGTTGTGACAGGTTTTCCCTTTTTTCAGATGGTCGCTCAAACGAATGAGCTTGTCGGCAATGAGCTTGTCGGCACTTACGACTGTGAGCTCCATTCTGCTCGCCGAAAGACTCTTACGACCAGCGTACAGGTTGTTGAGCTACGTAAAGCGTTGCTCGTCGAGCAGGAAAAGACGCGGGCCAGTTATTATGCGGTCAACGAGCTGACAAAGGAGATAGCCGCGTTAAAGGCTTCTAAAGCCGAGCTGGTCAATGAGAAGGATGCCCTTGCTCGTACCCTGTTCTGGGAGATGACCCGTTTGAGAGCTGGCCGGACCCAGCAGATTATGAAAAGGAAGGAAGTTACCGAAAAATGTCAGGTTCGGCTCCAGAAGGTTAAAGATCATTTGGCGGCCTTGGATCGGGTTAATAAACCATTCCTTACTATCAATCAAGCTCAAGGGGTGCTCGGCTTCTGCGACAGTCTCCAAACGAAGCACGGTGTTATCGTCCCGCCGTCCTGTATCGAGAAAATTAAAAAGCTCAAAGCTGTGAAGTTAGCCGAGTATGAGGCGCTCGATTTGTGTGAGCTTGCCGAGGAGGACTTGGTTGTGTCGCCCTTTGTCGAGCCGATTCATCCGGAGATTTCTCTTCCGATGGGCACCGAGGTCCCGACGGGCATTGACATGTTTGGTTATAATCGGGCTGCGATGTCCGGTGAAAGAGCTGATGCCATGCGGAATCAGAATGTTTAATATATTTGCTTTGTAATTTTTTTTTTTTTGGCCGACGAGGCTTATAACTCGACCTCTTGGACCGGAGGGTTTTTATAGTCCGGTATCCGCTAGTTTTTGTTTTTTTTTTAATATGACTACTCACTAATCATCATGGGTTTAACAAATCCAAGAAAAGAAGTGTTAAAAACTCATGATCAAGATGATTAAATGATTAGAAAGTAGAAGGTAGATTGATTCAATAAAGAAAACAATACTCAAATTGCATAAATCAAAAGGATCAGTCTCTTACAAATCACTCTTAGAGAGGGTTTTTGCTTAAGAAAAAGACTTAGCCCCTCAAAATTAGGTTTTTGGGCTTAAATAGTGAATAGTGACGAACCGGGTCGACCCGAGACAAACCGGGTACCGACCCGGTTTTAATTGATAAAGAGTTCTGGTTTGGCCAATACCGAGGTCACTGCTCGGTGCAACACCTCGGTATTGAGCCTGGGTTAGTGCACCGACAAGGAGCACCGAGCAGTGTCGTCGGTATTGAGGAGTTGTTGTTTTGTGATCTTCAGTGGATACCGAAGTCACTCCTCGGTATCGTTTCTCGGTATTAAGGACTTTTTCCCCTGGGTTTCTTCTTTCGGCAGCACCGATCAGTTGCACCGAGCAGTGACTTCGGTACAATCTCCTGAAGCTTCGATACCGATGTCACTCCTCGGTGTTACACGTCGGTATTGTGGCTGTTTTCCTCCGTCGGGCTATACCGATCAGTTGCACCGAGCAGTGACCTCGGTGCAACCCTTCTGCCTTCGATACCGAGCACCAGTACCGACCAGTGACATCGGTACGGTTTCCGTATCCTCTCCTCGGGTCTCGAATCTCCTCTTTAGCACCTGAAATACGATCCAAAACATGCAAGGACTCTTTAGGACTAAATGTGGACACACTAGACTCCTAAAATGACTAAAATGCTAAAGAGATATCATGAACTACATGTAAATGACTCGAAACCTAAATGAAACGGATGCTAGAATGATGCAAAATATGATGATATCAATTCCCCGAAACTTACTTCTTTGCTTGTCCTCAAGCAAAAGCATCACTAAAAGAGTTCAAGTCCAAGTGCAAACTCTAAAGTGTGATCAAACATGTCTATTCAAAAGGGGCTAGCCATGTCCATCCTTACATGAACCAAGCTCAAATCTCAACCTACACAAGCCTTCAAATCATCCAATCCTTTAACATTTATTAGAATTTTTCCAAGTGAATCATGCTTATGCAAGGCAAGTGAATGCATTTGGCTAGGGTAAAGGTTTCGAGATAAAGGTGATCTCGATACGAGTGACGGTTTCCGAGCAAAGGGTTCTCTCTAAAGGAATCAACTAATGCAAAATGCTAAGAGTAAATCCCAATAGATGCATACAAGGTCGACTTCCATCTACCCAAATGCCCCCCCCCATCGAACTTGACCCCTAATCTCTAAACCCCAATGAAGATCCTCCTAAGCTACCCGTTTTGCAAGGAATTTGCCTTCACTACTCATATCATTTCACTTTCCTTCTCTTCTTAAACACTTAGGGGATTTCCTTCTTTACCAAACGGTTTGGCTTTCAACATTTTTCTTTACTTAGCTCTTCTTTATTTTCTCTAGTCTCTCTTATTTCTTTTCTTTGCTTTAGCCTTTTTGGCTTTCCTTCTTTCTTTTAAATACTAGAGACTATTTTCTTTTCTTTTTCACTTAGAGCTTTTTCCCATAAACGACTATAGCCAACCATTTCAATCTTTTTGCTTATCCCCTATTCTTCTTCATCCCTTTTTCTCATTCCCGCAATCTCTTTTCTCTCCCTCGTTCCAAGTTCCCAACCTATCTAGCCTTATCCTATGTCTAGCTTATTGATGCCGAGGTAGTTCTACATGGAAGTTTTTCCTTGTCGTTCTAAACTCAACACCTTTTGCCTAGTTGATTCGAAAAATGCCTCACAATCACTCACAAGTAGCATTTGGCTTTGAAAAGAGGTTGGGTTAAAGAAGTGGTTAACCGTTCCAATGATGAGAATCAGCTATTCGGGCTAACAAGAGAGTGGCAAAGTGGGTAAGATAGCCCAAATATGTATGTGGTAACCATGCATTCACTATGCAATGCACAAACATGATAATTACAATGTCGAATTATGGTTATCACTTAAGTAGGAATGGACTCAAATCAACTTGCTTCGGCTAAGACCTAAGTAACGAGACATGAAGTCCAAACATGGTTCGACCTTAATTTTGCACACTAGATATAGAGCATAAGACTTAAACTCTTAAAGCAATACTTCACAAGGAGGAATCATTCTAGCTCCTAATGCACATGCAATGCATTATATAGGTGCTATGCATTCTAGACTCAATCCTACATGAAGTGCAAATGTATCCTAAATGGTTTCTTTTTGTCTTTTCATTTTCAAAAAATTTTCAAATTTGTTTGGTTTTTTTCTATGCCTTAGATGTATGCATGAGACTCAAGATGAAAATATAAAATAAGAGAAAGCAAATGTTATTAGATACCGGTCCCTCCCCCAAACTTAAATCACATCGTCTCGGTGTGAAATAAACCTAAGAAAAGGACCAAAACAAAAGATAGCTATACAATGCAAGATTAAAAAGAAAAAAATATATATACAAAAGTTTTGGATTCGTACCTAGAAACTTGGAGATGGGGATGTAGACCCCATTGAGTAAGATGGATTACTTAAAACGGGAGACGGGGACCGCATCGCTCTCCTCTTTGTAGCCTTTTGCGGTCTGGTTGTGGGACGGCTAGGGCTCATGACCAACGCCCAATCATCTCCCCGCGGTGCGAGGTTAGTGTCCACGACGACGTCTCTCCTTCACCGGCCCTTGATGAACTCGCTCCGCAACATCCGTCCTTGAGATCATTGATGGTTCGGCCCATGGCTTTCACCGTCTTCTTCAAAGACTTGATCGTTTTAACCATCTTCTTCATGTTTTTGTTTTGCCACTTACACATGCATTGGAGGAGACGAGTTTGGTGATGAGCATGTCTTGTAGCCGTGTTAGTGATAGCCCCATCATAAGGGTCAAAGTGGTAGCGCTCACTCCCGTATACGGTATCGGGGGATGACTCATGTGGCACTTCCTCGTCGAGGTCAATTTGCTCCTCGGTAGTAGTTCTCCGTTGTGCTCTCTTGCGGAATGCTTGCATAGGTGGGTCGACGGTGGAGTTGTAGAGGTACTCTTGGGGAGGAATGAACATGACGTTCCTCGGGTCATGGAAGTGGGTGAGAGCGGGACTTGGCAAAAGGACTTGTGCCACGGATGTCTCGGTAAGTTAGAGGTTATAAGCTACTTTTCCTTCGATGTATCCTTTGAAGAACTTAACTTTCGAAAGGCAGGCCATATTCAAAGATTTCCAATAATATTGGCCAAGTGCAACCTTTATCCCCTTTGCCATGAGAATAGGCGTTATCACCCAACCGAGGCAAATCGCGGCCTTCTTCGACTTTGTTTTCCAAGCCCAATCTCGGTAAGCGAACAAGTGACTCACCAAGAGTGTTGCGAGACAAGGAAGTCTCTCCGTCCCCTCGAATGCTCTACCGTTTGCGAGAATAGGTAGGATAGGCTTTAGACCAAGCCCCAACAACTTCATCTCCTCCGTAGTAACCGTGTCAATCTCTACCTTGTGGTAAAAATTGTGGACCAACGCCTTGTGTGCGTACCGGAGTGCCGGGTGCCGTATGCTTGCACTCTTGGAGTGACTGGCTCTAAACTCTCCGCCTGCAATTGTTGCTTAAAGATTCCGGAGCTCGAGTCTCAGATAGTCAAAGTATTGCCCACCGTATGTACCTTCTTCTCTAAACCCGAATATTTCACAAAGCTCGTGGAAAGTGACGGTGTAGGTGGTTCCCATGAGTCCGAAATTCAAAACTCCAAACCCGGAATCTGCTTCTTCCTCGTTGTAGAACGTAGCTCGAAGGGTGGCTAGGAACTTGCCGGTGAGTGCCTTTAAAGCTTCATGATTCATGCTCATGAACTTCCTTAGCCCCATATTGTCAAAAAGAGTCCACACTTCGTCACTTATCCCCATCCTATCCATCCTCTCAGCATCGATAAATTTGCCTTGCTCGAACTTCATTTGGGCAAATTTGTCGAACTAATCTTGCTCGTTTGGATTTGTTTGTTGCGGCACGGGGATTTCTCCACTTGAGCTCTCACTCTCGTCCTCTTCTTCTACTCTCTTGCCTTTTCCCTTTGCCGTTTTCTTGGCTTTAGGAACCGTAGCCGCGGTCTTGGCCTTTGCCTTGACAGTAGCTTTGGCAATCCCTTTTCCTTTTTCCGCTGCCGTAGCTTGGGCAATTCTTTCCCTTTCCCAACTGTTGAAACCTTGGTCCGTGCCTGTGTCGGTGGAGCGCCCTTGTCCGACATTGTACCTACAAATATGCTTGAGACAATTCATGAGCATATGTACAATTTCTTATCAAATTAACAAGGGGTCACCAAAAGATGATCTAAGAGCAATGAACGAAGGTCACAATTCGCACCTAACAAACAAATTATCCCAATTCACAATCCCTAATTCTCAAAATCCCAATTTCTCAAAATCTCTAATTTCTCAAAAATTTGCACATGAATCATCAAGTTTAAGCATAGATAAACCATCCCCAAGGTATTTGCACAAGTGAACGACAATATCAAACCATATTCAAGCAATGTTTCTTCAAGAACAAAACCATGGTTTTCAAAAATTTAATTGAATAATACCTTGGGGAATTTGGGTTAGATGCTTGAAATGATGATAAATCCAAAAAGAGCAGTTAAAGTCGAGATTATGGGGCTTTGAATAACCAAATTTGGTTGAGAAAAGAGGGAGAATGCAAAGAGCAATTATAAGTTAAACTAAACAAGAGTGCTTTGATTAAGTAACTAATTAAGGCAATTAAACTATGCAATAACTAAACGAGATGAAATTCAAATAACAAAAGTGGAGCAAGATATAAGGTTATTGATATAAGGTGATCCAAATCCAATTAGAGATGTTCATTCACTCAAGAAGCTAATTCATAGGTAAAAGATCTCTAAACTTGATTAGTTCTCTTTCGAGCAACTAATCACTATGTTAATTACTCAAACCATTAGCAAATCATCATTTGTGGGTTAACAACTAGCAAGCATTAAGTATCATAACAAGATCAAGCAAAGATATGCCCTAAACAACTAATGTCTTAGGTTAGGAGCATAAATCTCATGCCTAGTTTATCAAGGTATTTCATCAAACACTTGGTGTTCATGAAATACCCTATGATCTAGATCCACTCTTTCAAGCTAGATCTAGCATTGGGGACACTAGACAAGAAGGAATATAAGATTATCTAACCCTAAACACCACTAATCAACTCTTGGATCACCCTAATCTACCCTATCCCAAGATCCTAAAGACTACTCACTAATCATCATGGGTTTAACAAATCCAAGAAAAGAAGTGTCAAAACTCATGATCAAAATGATTAAATGATTAGAAAGTAGAAGGTAGATGGATTCAATAAAGAAAACAATACTCAAATTGCATAAATCAAAAGGATCAATCTCTTACAAATCACCCTTAGAGAGGGTTTTTGCTTAAGAAAAAGACTTAGCCCCTCAAAATTAGGTTTTTGGGCTTAAATAGTGAATAGTGACGAACCGGGTCGACCCGGGACAAACCGGGTACCGACCTGGTTTAAATGGATAAAGAGTTCTGGTTTGGCCAATACCGAGGTCACTGCTCGGTGCAACACCTCGGTATTGAGCCTGGGTTAGTGCACCGACGAGGAGCACCGAGCAGTGGCGTCGGTATTGAGGAGTTGTTGTTTTGTGATCTTTAGTGGATACCGAGGTCAATCCTCGGTATCGTTGCTCGGTATTAAGGACTTTTTCTCCCGGGTTTTTTCCTTCAGCAGCACCGATCAGTTGCACCGAGCAGTGACGTCGGTACAATCCCCTGAAGCTTCGATACCGACGTCACTCCTCGATGTTACACGTCGGTATTGTGGCTGTTTTCCTCCGTCGGGCTATACTGATCAGTTGCACCAAGCAGTGACCTCGGTGCAACCCTTCTACCTTCGATACCGAGCACCAGTACCGACCAGTGACGTCGGTACGGTTTCCGTCTCCTCTCCTCGGGTCTCGAATCTCCTCTTTAGCACCTGAAATACGATCCAAAACATGCAAGGACTCTCTAGGACTAAATGTGGACACACTAGACTCCTAAAATGACTAAAATGCTAAAGAGATATCATGAACTACATGTAAATGACTCGAAACCTAAATGAAACGGATGCTAGAATGATGCAAAATATGGTGATATCAATAGGCCAGGTAGAAAGGGGGTTGTCCTGTTGATTGTCTTGGAGTGGTGCGGTAAGACCATAAGACTCCATCAAGTTCGTCGGCCCATCGTCCCTTCCTAATATCCAAGCGTTTTTTTAGTCCGTCGATGATGGTTTTGTTCGTTAATTCCGCCTGGCCGTTGCTTTTAGGGTATCTTGGTATGGAAAAACTTAGTCGGATTTTCCACTTGGCACATAAATTGCCAAATAATGTTGAGATAAATTGCGGTCCGTTGTCGGTGACGATCTCGTACGGGACTCCATGTCGGAATATGATGTTTTTCCATACGAACTTTTTAACATCGACGGCATGGATTTCAGGGTATGACTCGGCTTCGACCCATTTGGTGAAGTAGTCTATCATGACGAGGATGAATTTCTTCTATGTCGTGGAACATTGTAGGGGACCGATTATGTCCATTCCCCAGCGCATGAACGGGTATGGGGCTGTTGATGTAGTTAGCAGTTCGGTTGGGAGGTGCATCATTGAGCCGTGCCTTTGACATTTTTCGCACTTGGCTACGAATTTATCGCAATCTGCTTGCATGGTCGGCCAGTAATAACTCGCCTTTTTTTCTTTAGTGCCAAGGAGCGTCCGCTGGTGTGGTTTCCGCCATCGCCTTCGTGTATCATTTTCATGACCTCGTGAATATCGTCGCCGGACACGCATTTGAGAAGGATGCCCGCAGCACTCCAGCGGAATAGGCCGTCTCGGATGAGTATGTATCGAGCAGCACGTATTTTGAGTCGCCTGGCCGCCCATCTGTCGGCTGGGACTATTCTGTCGATGATGTACATTTTGATTTCATGTGTCCAGTCAGTGGGTGTAAGTTCTCTTAAGGGTTCGATGTTTACCGGCGTATGAAGCCCCTCTTATGGTTCCTCGGTTTCGTCGTCGGAGTGATTTTGTGTTGGTTCGAAAATGTGTTCGGTTTCTTCGTTGTTTTCGAGCTCGGTGTTGTGTTCATCGTCTGTTATACGTGTTTGCCTTTGTTTTTGTGAGATGGGCTCAGCTGCGGGGTAATCTTCGGAGTTACGCATGCGCGTGGTGATGTTGCATTCTTTTGTTTTTCCAATGCTCGGCTCGAGTATACATTCGACTGGTATTGTCCTTTTGAGATGGGGATCTGAACTTTACTCTAACGCGGCAAGTGCGTCGGCTGGAGCGTTTTCCCCTCTTGGGATTTTGGTGAGATCGAAGTATTCGAATTCGGTGGCGAGTTTTTTCACGAGTTTGAGGTATGCGTCCATTCGATCGTTTTTTGCATCGTATTCTCCGCTATATTGACTGGCGACGAGCTGCGAGTCGCAATAGGCCTGTATGCGATTTGCGCCGATGGCTTTGGCTAATCGAAGTCCGGCGAGTAGTGCTTCGTACTCTGCTTCGTTGTTTGATGCATTGAATGCCAGGCGGAATGATTGTTCCAAAAGTTCTCCGGTTGGAGACTGAAGTCATATGCCTACTTCCCGATCCTCGATGGGATGATGATCCATCCACGTGGAGGATCCATTGTTCGGTGGCTGTGACATCAGTATCGACGAACTCTTGCGGTAGCTCGATAAGGAAGTCGGCGAGAACTTGCGATTTAAGGCTTGTCCGACTCTTATAGTTGATATCATATTTGCTGATATCAATTGCCCATTTAGCGAGTCGACCCGATTGGCTTGGACTGTGTAAGATTGTTCGGATCATCTGCTTCGTACTCTGCTTCGTTGTTTGATGCGTTGAATGCCAGGCGGAATGATTGTTCCAAAATTTCTCCGGTTGGAGACTGAAGTCATATGCCTACTTCCCGATCCTCGATGGGATGATGATCCATCCACGTGGAGGATCCATTGTTCGGTGGCTGTGACATCAGTATCGAGGAACTCTTGCGGTAGCTCGATAAGGAAGTCGGCAAGAACTTGCGATTTAAGGCTTGTCCGACTCTTATAGTTGATATCATATTCGCTGATATCAATTGCCCATTTAGCGAGTCGACCCGATTGGTTTGGACTGTGTAAGATTGTTCGGATCGGCTGATCTGTTAAGACGGTGATAAAGTGTGATTGGAAATATGGTCTATGTTTCCGAGCAGCAGTGATGACTGCAAAAGCAAGTTTTTCGAGTGTTGGGTATCGGCTTTCGGCGCCATCAAGTGATTTGCTTATATAGAAGATTGGCTTTTGCTCGCCTCTGTCTTGCCGAACGAGAACCCCACTGACCGCTGAGGTTGAAATCGTGATATAAAGATAGAGGGTTTCACCATCTTCGGGTTTGGCTAAGATCGGTGGCGTGGATAGGTATTCCTTGAGCTGTTTGAACGCTTCTTCACATTGGTCGTCCCATTCCAGATGTTTGTTTCCGCGTAGCAGTTGATAGAAAGGGAGACACTTGTCGGTGGACCGTGAGATGAACCTGTTGAGCGCAGCAATGCGGCCAGTCAGTCGTTGAACTTCTCTATTTGTTGTCGGAGAGGGTAGATCGAGGATTGCGGAGATCTGTTTAGGATAAGCCGGGATTCTTCTTTGGGTGACGATATACCCGAGGAACTCTCCCGATGTGACTCCAAACGTACATTTAGTTGGATTGAGCTTCATGCCGTACTCGTTTAGTATGTCGAAGCATGTGTTGAGATGTCTCATGTGATCCTTAGCGATGAGCGATTTGACTAGCATATTATCGATATAGACTTCCATGGTTTTGCCAAGCTGGCTAGCGAACATGCGGTTGACAAGTCTTTGGTATGTTGCTCCGGCGTTCTTCAGGCCGAATGGCATGACTCTGTAGTAGTAGATGCCGCAATCGGTGATAAAAGAAGTTTTTTCGCGATCCCCCGGGTGCATGAGTATCTGGTTATAACCCGAGAACGCATCCATGAAGGAGAGGATTTCGTTGCCGGCGGTGGCTTCGACAAGTCTATCGATATATGGGAGTGGGAAGCTGTCTTTTGGACATGCTTTGTTGAGATCGGTAAAGTCGACGCAGATCCTCCACTTTCCATTTTTCTTTTTAACGACGACTGGGTTTGCCAGCCAGTCCGGATATCAAACTTCCGTAATTGATCCTGCTCCAAGTAATCGTTCGACCTCGTCGTTGACAGCCTGGGCTTTCTCGGGTCCGAGCTTGCGCCGTTTCTGTTTGATTGGTTTGAAGGTGGAACGATGTTAAGTTCATGACTTGTGATTTTTGGGTCGATCCCGGGCATGTCGTTGATAGACCAGGCGAAAGTTGATACGTTCGTTTTGAGAAAGCGGACTAGATCATATTTGATCTCTTCATCGAGTTCGGCTCCGATTCCAACGCATCTGTCGGGGGTTGAGTTCGTCGATGTTGACTTGAATAATTGTTTCTCGGCTCGGTAGATCGGGGACGTTATCGGTTCTTTTCATATTTATTACGCATGTTCGGGGTGTTGTTCTCAATTTGCACTCGTTGATGTAGCAAGTTCGGGACATTACTTGGTCGCCTCTCAGACTGTAGACTCCGGATGGTGTTGGGAATTTTAGACTTTATGATAAGTCGAGACAACGGCTTTCATCGTAATTTGATCATTTGTACGATTCCGCCAACGTAGACGGGGATTTTTACCGTTCCCGCGGTCATGGTTTGCTCGCTTGAAAATCTTGTTAGTGGTTCGATATTCGGCTTGATTTGAGCATCTGGGAAGTCCATGTTTCTGAATGTTTCTCTGAATACTACATTAACCGAACTTCCGGTATCAACGAGGACCCGTCCGACGGCGATGTCTCCGATAAGTACTTCGACGACTAGTGGGTCGTTATGTGGCATGTGTAATCCTTCCGTATCGGCTTCAGAGAAGGTGATCGGCACTCCGCTTGTTGTGGCTCGGTTTTCTCGTTGTGCGGCCAGCGCTTCTCTACTGTATTCTTTAATTGCCCGGACGGAATAATTGCAAGATTCTAGTGCTCCCATGATCATGTTGACGCGTTTCCGGACTTAGGTAGTATGTTGGCTGTCCGTTTGTTCCTCCTGATCGTGTTTCTGTTGACCTAAGTCGGCAGCGTCTGTCGATTGCTCGGTATTTTTGTTTGCTTTGTCGTTGTCCCGACGTCATTTTCCATTGTTACTGTGGCGGGGTCTGCCGGTAGGTCGGAATGCTCCTTCTACCGGGATCTCCCCTTTCTTGTATTTCATTAGTAAGAACTCTTGGAGATGTCAGCAGTTTTTGGTGTTGTGTTTGGACGGCGTTAACAGGTTGTCTCGGAGGGCGTATTGCTTTTCTTTGATGAGAGGTTGTTTTAGCGGAGCGTACTGCTTATCCTTTGCGGCTTCCTCTTCTTCCTCGAGGATGTAGATGTGCAATTTGTGCAGGATATCTTGCAAGGATTTTGGCCAGTTTCGTTGGATTTCTTTTTGAAAGTCGGACTGATACCAGGTTGCTTTGTAAAGGGCCTCTATTGCGGCTTTGTCGTCGATTGTGCAATGAGATACCACCTCTTTGAAGCGGTTCATGAAACTACGTAGTGATTCGTCGCTTTTCTGCTCTAGTGCCCAGAGGTCGACATTTCTTGTTTTTTGTTTCATGAACATGGTGAATCATTTGAGGAACTTCGTTGAAAGCTCGTTGTAGCTGTTGATGGAGTTCGCATCAAGTTGTGAGAACCAGTCGAGTGCGGTTCCGCACAGGTTTTCCCCGAATAGTTGACACATAGCCGCCTCTTTTTCTTCTTTGTTAAAGAAACGGAAACGGTTCATCATGATCACGAACGAGATCAGAAAGTGACGTGGCTCAGTGTGTCCGTCGTACGCGGTGATCTTAACTCTCTCCAGGCGTCAGACTGGAGTATTGATGATCTGATCTGTGAACGGTGTTTTCTGTGTTTCCTGGATAACTCGATCGATCTCTGGTGCCGAGCTTGTAGCTTGGTGGACTTTGGATCGGATATCTAGAAGCTGGGCTCGGACATCCTCGAACTCTAGGCCGATGGACGCTTGATCGGTGATGCGGGTTCCTGGATTGGCAGTTGACCTTATGGTTTGTAGGTCTGCCGTGTTCAGATTTCGGGCACCGTTAAGTTCAGATAACAGGTTCCGGAGAAGATCATTTTTGGGGGTGATCGGGTTCGGGTCGAATATCCCGATCTGGCTTCTGAGTTCGGCTTGTGAAGCTAGCAGAGATTCGAACAGCTCTTCGTTCTTCTTAAAGATTTCCGCGAGCTGGGCCGCCATGGCTTCTAGGAGCGTGGCGGTATCGGCTGATTTTGGGGCTGCTGGCATGTTCGTCTGAGGGTTCGGAGGGCCGTCCTCTCCTGTTGGTAGGTTCGGAAGGCTTCCTCCGGTCGGTAACATATCGATATTCTGAGGGATGGTCCCGTTATCTACTTGATCGTTGTTGTTGGTGATGACTGCTTGAATGTCTAATAGGTTCGTCATTGCCGAACTCAATCAACCGAGATCCGAAAGTTCTGTTTTTGTTCTATTTCCCCACAGACGGCGCCAATTGTTGATTCGTAAATCACACAAGGGGTTTAACCAGAGAACTTTGATCGGAAACTTGTTTTATTGATTGAATTCGGCGTTACAACAGAGATTCGGCGCTTGATGAAGCTCTTTCTTTATTCTTAGGTCTCTCAGATGATTGTGCCTGGTTTCTTCGAGTTTGCCTCCTCCCTATTTATAGGTTTTTAGAGTCGGTGATATGAGGAATATTTTCCTTTTCCCTGATTGGCCGAGAAGGGAAATATTCCGGATCTCCTCCGAGATATAAGGAGATCTTCCGCTTATCTCGGAAGTCTGCTTAATCTCGTTATACCGGGCTGGGCCGTTGTTGGGCCGTTGAGTTCGGTAACGAAGGTGAACAGGTTTGTTCTTGGGCTTTGTTAGAGTTCGGCCCGTCAGTTCAAAGTCTGTTTCTCTTGTCCGAACCATCGTAAACGATACCGGTCTCGGTTCGAACCGAGTTAAACCAGAGGGTGCTAAATCCTCCTCTAACAAGGACCACCTCGTTCAACCTTCTCTATGGTAAAGCTTGTCACTTGCCAGTTGAGTTAGAATACAAAGCCTTGTGGGCGGTGAAACTTCTTAACTTCGATCTAAAAACCGCACAAGAGAGGCGGTTGATTCAACTCCAAGAGTTAGATGAGATTAGGCTAGAGGCCTATGAGAGCTTAATGATCTACAAGGAACGCAACAAGGCGTTCCATGACAAGAAGATCTTGCGAAAAGACATCAAAGTTGGAGATCTAGTGCTATTGTTCAACTCCCGGTTGAAGCTTTTTCCCGGGAAGCTCAAGTCAAGATGGTTCGGACCATTCGAGATCAAGGAGGTGAGGCCATATGGGGTCGTGGTACTTGTGAACAAGAGTGGCCAAGAATTCATTGCAAACGGCCAAAGACTCAAACCATACCATGCCAAGGAAATCATTGAAGAGGGAGGCTCGATCCCTCTCGATGATGTTCCCCTCGCTTGAATGCGGTAACCAACGTCGAACTTAGTGACGTAAAACAAAGTGCTCTTGGGAGACACCCCAAGCTTATCTTTGTACATATTTCTCTTTTTATGTTTTTCAATCTTTGTTAGTTCGTTTTGATCTTCTCGCTAAGTGTTTATAGGTTGTTGGGAATCTTGGGTAAAATCCAGACCTCGCACCATCCGCAAGGTCCAATCGGGTCGCTCCCAGACCAGGGATTTCAACTGCGTGGAGCTAACCTCGAGTTCAACATCAACAACGTGATGAAGAAACCCACCATAAATGGGAAATGTTTCTACATAGAGATAATGGATGAACTCGCAGATGAATTGCTTGAAGAGTTGAGTATCGAGGACGGTTTGCAAGTGGTTTTGACACAAGAGCACGGTGTGCATGGGTTCTTGGATGAAGAAAGCCAAGGATATGAGTTACTCATGGACTTGCACAAGCGGGTTGAAAGAGAGACGCCATTTGTAGAGTTGGGTAACCGAGTGACAAGGTTTGAAGTTGGGTGATATGCTCAAATTAATACCCTCTATGACCTTAATCCCTCATAAGTGTGATGGGGATTCGATTGAGTACAAGGTGAAGTGCAAAGGAACTTCGAAGCAATTCTCTAAGGCTCGAGTTCTTCTTACTTCGGAGCTGAAAGAGAAAGGAAAGGAATTTATGGAGAGCATGTTGAGCAGAACTCTGAGTCTGCAAGTATCTAGGTGTGGAACTTGCATAGGAGTAAGCTCTCAATCTTCTCCTGACTTATCACCTGAGCCAAAGTCAAGCTACTGACTTTAAACGAGCGATTGGTGGGAGGCAACCCACTGGTGAGTCTTCTTTTGAGTCATTTTTCTTTTTATTTTTCGTTATCTGTTTGTGTCAGGATAAACAAGGAGCAAACTCGAAATCGCCTGAGTATCGATCGATACCACATTGGTATCGGTCGACACCAATCGCGAAAAAGACGGTTCATCATGTCGACTTAAGCCTGGTATCGATCGATACCAAGCCGTGTGTTGGTCGTGTGTTGGTCGACACTAGATGTTCCAGCACGGTAACTTCTTGTTTCTCTTAATTTTATTCTATTCTTTTGTTTTCTTTCACCAACCTTAGGCTAGATAACACTGGGGACAGTGTTGTTCAAGTCTGTGGGAGGTGTATGCTGACATTGTGTTTGTTTTTCTTAGAGTCAGTTGTTTTATCAAGTAAAAAAAAAACGTTTTATTGAGTCAAAACTTGTTGGAGATGATGATCATGTGCTTGAATTGTTGTTTTGATTTTGTTTTTGAGTGACCAGTGTTGCAGGATCAGTTCTAGATCGACTAATGAAAAATCCAAGGACTGACCAGTTGACTAGAAAATATCCATGTCTCCAGCAGAGTTCTTTTGAAGCCTGAGCCAAATTTTTGCACTTCAGCGATGTGTTTATAGAGCTTGATTCATCAGTCATATCTGACAAAGGAGCCCATATGTTTAAAGTAATGGTATCTCTCTCCCCTGTTATAAGTTGATAAATAAGAGCATTAAAGATGAAATGATTTTCTTCTGAGTAGAAAGCTAGGAAAATTTCCAGCGATCCCATTATTCTACTTAAGAGGGAATGATCACACAAAGGTTGAAAGCGAGGTTAGGAAAATTTCCCGTGATACCACTATTCGCCTAAACCTTTGATACATAGAGAGGGAAGAATCGGGGATTCGGTGGCAAACACCATCAATACTCGCGTTTCGGACCTTGATATGTTTATGCAGATCTAAAAAAAGAGAACATAATAAGAAATAAGTTTGGGGGAGAGAAAGTGATACAAAAAGTGTGAAATTGGATGGTTCCTTGTCATGATATTGTATGGTAAAGAATCTAGAAGGTTCTTGAACATTGGCTGCAGCGATGAAACTGGCGATGAGAGCTTTATTTGAACAATGCGGCGAGATAATGTGTGGAGTCTGGAAAAGCTGCGAATGTCTACGGAGAAGTACATGGTGGTTAGATCAAAAACTGGTTAGGTGACATTTGGGTGCTTGGGAAAAGGATCTTTGCGATTGTTCCTGAGTAGGTGAGTCTCCGTGTTTTCAAACCTCTTTCTCTGATTTAGTCTTTTATTTGCTTGAGGGCAAGCAAATGGTTTTTACCCCTTTTAGACCATGATATAGGTCCTATTTATGGAGTCTTATAGAGTCTTTTACAGGTTTTAGCACGTTTGGAGCATAATTGGAGATATTAGAGCTTTATGGAGCATTCTGGAGCAAAGCAGAAGTTCGTGTTGCTGAGTACCTGATTTGAAGCATCAGTATCGATCGAAACTGCCTAGTATCGATCGATACCCATCGCAGCAGACACGACCCGCGACTTTTCCAAGAGTTGAAGAATTGCAGATTTGCCCCAGAAGACTTTAATATTTACAAGAAGACCTCAATTCGTGTTTTAGCTTTATAAATTAGGTTTTCAGCCACCTATTTAGGCTATGTTTTATTCTACTCTTGATTTTACTTTGGTTTTTTGGAGAGGCAACTCTGAACTCTTGTTTCTATTGATTTCTTTGATGATCTATTCAATCATGTTGTTTTCAATCTCCATGTCTGAGTAGATCCACTTTAGGTTCAGGGTTCCCATAAGGGTTTTCTCTGAATGCTAGGTTGATTAGTTTATAAGGATTCACCATCTGAATTAGTTCTTCGTCTTAGGTTGTGTTCAAAGCTAATTCTAGGTTGACGAATCTGGAACATAGATCTTAGGATAATTGATTAGGCACGAGAGTGCGATTAATTACCTGATAGAACCTAGGGTGAGCAAATTGATTATTCGCAAAGAGATTTGGTTTAATTGATTTGTGAACATATCAAACTCGATATTAAAGCTGATTTCTTCTAAGGAATTTGCAAAGAGATTTGGGATTCTAAAGTTTAGATTTAGATAATTCTCGCAACGACAGTTGGTCAATTATACTTTAGTGATTTGAGTTCAAAAACCGCGCTAAATCTGAATCATGTTAGTTAGTTTGTCTGCATTCATTGATTTCCTGAGAAATACCCTGGGTCTATATTTTCCTCCATCGAATTACAACTCTTTTAATTTACGTTTTGCTTTCAATTACATCTATTGGTTTAGCTTAATTCTCTTCTATATAATCTATTGTGTGTTTCTGTGAGTCCTTGTGTTCAACCCCTAACTATACTACGACAACTGCTTTATTATCTAAATAGGGTATTAATTTGAGCATATCAAGGTTCTTGAACTCAAATAACTAAAGTATAATTGACCAACTGTCGTTGTGAGAATTATCTAAATCTAAACTTCAGAATCCCAAATCTCTTTGCAAATTCCTAAGAATAAATCAGCTTTAATTTCAGGTTTGATATGTTCACAAATCAATTAAACCAAATCTCTTTGCGAATAATCAATTTGCTCACCT
>PKML01008550.1:137734-193929 GCA_002933935.1 Eutrema yunnanense | reverse complement strand
TTTGCAGGTTTTAGCACATTTGGGGTTTTATTGGAGATACTGGAGCATTCTGGAGCAAAACTGAAGTCTGACCCGATCTGAGCAACAAGCATCGATCGATACCCCCTGGTATCGATCGACACTCATCGAGAATTCATGGGCCGCGACTTTTTCCCAAGACTTAAAGATTTGTAAAAGTGCCCAGAAGACTTTGATATTTGCAAGAAGACCCCAGAACGTGATTTATGTTATAAATAGGATTTTACAGCCACTTGTTTAGGCTATGCTTTATTTGTTCTGATTTTAAGAGAGATCTTGGTGAGAAGAGAGACAAGTCTGAATTTCCCCTCGTCCGAGATTCAGATCTCAAACATCTTGTTACTCTTTCTTTTTATCTATTTGAGTATTTATTCAGTCATGTTTATTGATTCAATTTCCATGTCTGAGTAGATCACCTGTTAGGTTTGGGGTTTTCTCATAGGGATTTCTTTGAATGCTAGGTTGATTTTCTGTTAGGATTTATTATCTGAATTAGTTCTTCACCTTAGGTTGTTCTCAAAGTTATTTCTAGATTAATCACCTAGAACTTAGATCTTAGGATAATTGATTAGGCACGAGAGTGCAATTAATTACCTGATAGAACCTTAGGTGAGCAAATTGATTATTCGCAAAGAGATTTGGTTTAGTTGATTTGTGAACGTATCAAACCCGTTATTAAAGCTTATTTAGATTTTAGGATTCGCAAAGAGATTTGGAATTCCTAGGGTTTAGATTTAGATAGTTTTCGCAACGAGAGTTGGTTAATTATATTTTAGTGATTTGAGTTCGAGAACAGTGCTTAATATGAATCCCGTTAGTTAAATTAGACTGCATTCATTGATTTCCTGAGAAAAACCCTGAACCTATCTGCCTCCAACTGAATTTACAACACTTTTACCTGCAATTTTGTTTTCAATTAAATCTTTTGGTTTAGCTTGTTTCAGATCTATATAATCTAGTGTGTGATTCCTGAGTTCTTGTGTTCGACCCCTGATTTACTGCAGCAACTGCTTTAGTACTATTTAGGGTATTAAATTGAGCATATCAATATCGCGTTAATCCGGACGAAACCAAGGAACTAGAGAAGCAAGTGAGAGCCTTAGTCCATGTGCCGTGCCAGTCCTTTTGGTGCCAAAGAAGGATGGGACGTGGAGGATGTGCGTGGATTGTCGCGCGATAAACAACATAACGATCAAATACCGACATCCGATACCAAGGTTAGATGACATGCTTGATGAGCTTTCTGGTTCTAATTTATTTTTCAAATACCGAATGGAAGACGGCCTTCAAGACGAAGCAAGGCCTCTACGAATGGCTAGTTATGCCTTTCGGGCTAACTAACGCGCCATGTACCTTCATGCAACTCATGAATGAGGTTCTTAGACCCTACATTAGTAAGTTTGTAGTGGTATACTTCGATGATATTCTCATTTATAGTCGAACTCTAGCTGAACATTTATCTCATTTAGAACAAATTCTTAAGACGCTTCAACGAGATGGTCTTTACGCCAACTTGAAGAAGTGCACATTTTGCGCTAATGAGCTTGTGTTTTTAGGCTTTGTCGTGAGTTCACAGGGACTTAGAGTGGACCAGGAGAAGGTCCAAGCCATCCAAGAATGGCCTACGCCAACAACCGTTAGCCAAGTTCGAAGCTTTCACGGCTTGGCTAGCTTTTACCGACGGTTCGTGAAGGACTTCAGCACCCTTGCTTCACCTCTAACTGCCATCATCAAGAAGGACGTGGCATTCAAGTGGGGAAAAGTCCAGGAAGAGGCCTTCAAAGGCCTAAAGGATCGTTTGACTCATGCTCCCGTTTTAACTTTACCCGATTTCTCTAAAACGTTTGAAATTGAGTGTGATGCCTCAGGTTTAGGGATCGGTGCTGTGCTTACTCAAGGAGGCAAACCTGTTGCTTACTTCAGTGAGAAACTTAGTGGAGCCACTCTCAACTATCCTACTTATGACAAGGAGCTCTATGCCTTAGTCCGAGCAATGGGGACGTGGCAGCATTACCTACTATCGAAGGAGTGTGTCATCCACACAGATCATGAGACTTTGAAGCATCTTAGGGGTCAGACTAACCTCAAGCGAAGACATGCTAAGTGGCTGGAGTTTATAGAGACGTTCCCCTATGTGATCAAGTACAAGAAAGGAAAAGATAATGTGGTGGCCGATGCCCTATCTCGGAGATATGCGCTAATATCGACCATGGAAGCCAAGGTTCTTGGATTTGAAATGATTATTCCATTATATGAATTTGATGTTGATTTTGCAGAGATATACAAGAACCATGGAAAGGGAGCCCACGCTTCTTACTATGTCCATGACGGTTATCTTTTTAAAGATAAATGCCTATGCATTCCGCTATGCTCGTTAAGAGAGCTTATAGTCCGAGAAGCTCATGGAGGAGGCCTCATGGGTCATTTCGGCATTGAGAAGACACTTGCCATGCTGAAGGAGCACTTCTTTTGGCCACACCTTAAGAAGTCGGTCGAAACTTTCTGTGCAAGATGTATCACTTACAAGAAAGCCAAGTCTCGGGTTCACCCGCACGGTTTGTATCTTCCTTTACCGATTCCTACTTTACCATGGATTGATATTTCTATTGACTTTGTGCTAGGTTTGCCTAAGATCAGACACAAGGACTCCATCTTTGTCGTGGTGGATCGGTTCTCGAAGATGGCACACTTCATTCCATGTGCCAAGACAAATGATGCTACACAAACCGCAGACCTCTTTTTTAAAGAGATTGTCCGACTACATGGAGTACCTAGGACGATCGTCTCCGATCGTGATACCAAGTTCCTCAGCCACTTTTGGAAAACCCTCTGGAAGAAGCTAGGAACCAAGCTGCTATTCTCCACGACCTGCCATCCACAAACCGATGGCCAAACTGAAGTCGTTAACCGTACACTTGGAACGTTGCTTCGAGCAACAATGGGGAGAAATCTTAAAACTTGGCTTCAAGCTCTACCTTTTGTCGAGTTTGCTTATAATAGAGCTGTCCATAGTGCTACTCATTTGTCTCCTTTTCAGGTTGTATATGGATTTAATCCACAGACACCATTGGATCTTAAGCCTCTACCTCAAACAGAGTTCTTAAACCTCGATGGAACCAAGAAGGCCGCAGACATGAAAAAGCTACACCAATAGGTCAAAGATCAGCTCGAAAGAACCAATGCCCAACGTGTGAAGAATGCCAACAAGGGCAGGAAGCACGTGTCTTTTGAAGTTGGAGAATGGGTGTGGTTGCACATGAGACCGGAGCGTTTCCCGGACAAACGCAAATCGAAGCTATCGCCTCGCGGAGACGGCCCATTCAAAATCTTGGAGAAAATCAATGACAACGCCTACAAGCTCGAGCTCCCAGGTGAGCTTAAGGTGTCTGCTACATTCAATGTTTCTGACTTAGCTCGTTTTGATGCAGGTGATGATGTTTTGGGGTCAAAACCTCATGAAGAGGGAGGGAGTGATGAGGATATCGAGTCAACGACCCAAGTCATACAAGCACCACTAATACCAAGTGGACCAGTTATTGGGCCGATTTTTTGAAGCAGGATCCACTCATGATCCTGGACGATCCAGAAGGAGATCCACATATGCATTTGAAGCTCTTTGAGTCTAGTTTCCAGAACACTAGAGATCAGCCCAAGACTCCTTACCATTCGGACCAGAACGTCCAAACACTGAAGACATATCGGCTGGATCCTTTGCTGGCCGATAACACTAAGTGGCAACTCATCAAGCCCAGGCTCGTGGCCCACTTATCTATGGTCGATTTCACTTCACCATAGACGACTTAGGCCCAAGGAAAGTCATTAGTTGGGTTTGTAAGTCGTTTGGTGCTCTTTTCCCAACCTTCGTTTTTATCCCACTGGGTTTTGCGAAGATGGGTTTTTATCGAGGCTAAACGGCTTGCAATATTATTGACCCAATCAATGACCCTCTGCAAGCCTTGAAGACCAAGCACACGAGGCCCCTCTTCTATCTCTCTTAGTCTTTTTAATTCTTTTGTAAACGGGCCTAAATTGTTAAGGACCCGTCTTGTTATTTCTTTTTCGATTTATTCCTTTTCTTTTGGGCGTATGTTTTCTTTAAAAACCCTAAGGCTTTGTCTTTTCTTCCGCACGCAGACAATAAGAATTTTCCTTGGTTATTTTCGAGTTTTTGTTCTACACAAAAATGTTTCCTCTCTTTAGATCGTGAGTGAGTCCGATCCTTAGGCAAAACCCTTGAAGTATCAAGAGAACGTCGCCTCTCTTGTGGTTCTCATCGCCCCACCAGCAACATCCATCTTATCCCGTTGACAGAAGAGAGAGACCTTAGTCCAGCTTCTTCAACACTTGAGCACGTATCACAAATCCAGAATAAAATAAGCATAATGAAAAAGAACACAGCCAAAGTGGCTGTAAAACCTAATTAAATAGTCTAAACACGAATTGGGGTCTTCTTGTAAATATTAAAGTCTTCTGGGCCAGTTCTGCAATTCTTCAAACTTCATTAAAAGTCGCGACTCGTAATCTCCTCGATGGGTGTCGATCGATACCAAGGAGGTATCGATCGATGCTTGACGCTTCAATCGTGCACTTAGTCACCAAACTTCAGTTTTGCTCCAGAACGCTCCATAAAACTCCAATATCTCCAATAATGCTCCAAATGTTCTAAAACCTGTAAAAGACTCTAAAAGGCTCTATAATAGAATAAAGACTCGATAAAATGGACTTATATCATGGCTTAAACGGGGTAAAAACCATGATATATCAACTCCCCCAGACTTAGCCTTTGCTTGCCCTCAAGCAAAACAGAAAACTATACCAGAGAGTAACAAAAGGGTTCGAAATCTTCTCTCGGACGAACAAAGTTTCAGACTTGTCTCCCTTCAAAAGCTCTCTCACAAAAACCAGAATAAAATAAGCATAGCCATCAAAGTGGCTCTAAAATCCTATTAAATAACCTAAATCACGTTTGGGGCTTCTTGTAAATAGTAAAGACTTCTAGGCCATTTTGCAATTCTTTAACTCTTCAATAAAGTCGCAGGTCGTGTCTGCCTCGATGAGTATCGACCGATACTGCCATCGATCGGTAATGATGCTTTAAATCGGGTACTCAGCTACACGATCGTCTGCTTTGCTCCAAAATGCTCCAGAAAGGTCCAATATCTCCAATTATGCTCCAAACGTGTTAAAACATGTAAAAGACTCTAAAACACAACGAAATAATAGAAAGACTCTATAAAACGGACTTATATCATGGCTTAAACGGGGTAAAAACCATGATATATCAACTCCCCCCAGACTTAGCCTTTGCTTGCCCTCAAGCAAATAGAAGACTAAACCAGAGAAAGAGGTTTGAAAACGTAGAGACTCACCTGTTCTTGAAACATTGCAATGACCAATTTCCCAAGCACCCAAATGTCACGTAACCAGCTTTTTGATCTAACCACCATGTACTTCTTCGTAGACATTCGCAGCTTCCCAGACTACACACATTATCTCACAGCATCTTTCAATCAAGCCGTCCTCGCCAGTTTCATCGCTGTGATTAATACCAAGAACCTTCTAGATTCTTTTCCATACAATATCATGACAAGGAACCACCCTTTTTCACACTTTTGGGTATTATTTCTCTCCCCCATATATATTTCTTATTATGTTCTCTTTTTTTGATATGTTAGCTTTGCATATACACATCAAGATATGAGACGCGAGTATTGATGGTGTTAGCCACCGAATCCCTGGTTCTTCCCTCTCAACGTATCAAAGGCATAGGCGAATAATGGCATCATAGGAAAATCCTAACCTCTCTTCCAATCCTTTGTGTGATCATTTCCTCTGAAGTAAAAAATGGGATCGCTGGAAATTTTCCTAACCCTCTACTCAAAAGAAAATCATTTCATATTTTAATGCATCTTATTTATTAACTTGTAATAGGGAGAAAAATATCATTCTTTAAACACGTGGGTTCCTTTGTCAGATACGAATGATGAATCAAGCTCTATGGATACTAACCATATTGATGAAGTGCAAAAATTTGGCTCAGGCTTTAAAGAACTTTGCAGGAAACATGAGTGTCTTCTAATTAACTGGTCAGCCTTTGGATTTTTCATTAGTCGATCTAGAACTGATTCTATAACAATGGTCACTTAGAAGCAAGGTCAGATCAAAAGATTCTAGAAAAAGATCACAGTCTCCAACAAAGTTTTGACTCAATAAAACAACGAATGACTCAAAAACGAACTGACTCTAAGAAACACAAAAAACAAAGTCCGCGACTACCTCCCACAGACTTAAACAACACTGTCCCCAGTGTAATCTAGCCTAGAGTTGGTGAAAGAAAACAAATGGACCAAGTGGATTGTGAAAAATCAAGAAGTTACCGTGCTGGAACATCGAGTATCGACCGACACACAACTTGGTATCGGGCGATACCAGGCTTAAGTCGATATGATGTTCTCCTCATTCGCGTAGGGTGTCGACCGATACCTAAGGGTATCGATCGACACTCAGGCTATTTCGTGTTTGCTCCTTGTTTATCCTGACACAGACGCAAAAACAAAAAATAAAAAGAAAAAGACTCAAAGACAAACTCACCAGTGGGTTGCCTCCCACCAAGCGCTCGTTTAATGTCATTAGCTTGACTGTACCGTCGTTCAGGCAGTGGGTGCATCATCTAGAGGCATTATGTGTCCTTCTGGAATCTCGGCTTTCGCCCAATAGTGTTTCACCATTTGTCTGTTGACAGTGAACTCCTCTCCTAAAGGATTTGTCAGGACAATCGCACCATGTGGTCTAATTTCCTTGACTGTGAATGGACCTGACCAATGAGAACGCAATTTACCAGAAAACAATTGCAAACGAGAGTTATACAGAAGTACCTGATCATTTGGTTCAAAGTGCCTGGAGATGATCTTCTTGTCGTGGTAAGCCTTAGTCCTTTCCTTGTACAGCTTGGAGTTCTCATAGCCAAGATGCCTAATCTTATCGAGCTCATTCAGCTTGCTCAATCTCTTCTCAGCAGTAGACTTGATGTCGAAATTCAACAACTTTGTAGCCCATGCTGCCTTGTGCTCGATTTCCACTGGAAGATGGCATGATTTTTCATACAGCAAGTGAAACGGTGTAGTCCCAAGTGGTGTCTTGTAAGCAGTCATGTAAGCCCAAAGTGCGTCATCCAGCTTCACAGACCAATCCTTCCTTGTAACATTCACTGTTTTCTCCAGAATTTCTTTAATATGTCTGTTGGAAACCTCAACTTGTCCACTTGTCTGAGGGTGATACGGAGTAGCAACACGATGTTTCACACCATACTTCTTCAGCAACCTCTCGAAAATTTTGTTGATAAAGTGAGAACCACCATCACTTATCACAATTCGAGGCACTCCAAATCAAGGGAAAATGATGGTCTTAAACAACTTAAGGACCAACGAAGAATCATTGGTTATGCTAGCAATGGCTTCAACCCACTTAGACACATAATCCACAGCAACCAAGATGTATTTGTGTCCGTACGACGAGGGAAAGGGACCCATAAAATCAATGCCCCAACAATCAAAAATCTCAACCTCAAGAATGAAATTATGTGGCATCTCATGTCTCTTACTGATCTTCCCTCTCCTCTGGCACGCATCGCACTGCGAAACGAAATCATGTGCATCCTTAAACATAGTACGCCACCAGAAGCCTGCTTGAAAAACTTTGGACACTGTCTTGAAAGTGGCAAAGTGTCCAGCATAGTCGGATCCATGGCAATGAAACAACACATTCGGTACCTTTGATTCAGCAATGCATCTTATGTAGATACCATCAGAACATTGCTTGTACAAGTAAGGTTCATCCCAGAAGTATCGCCTTATGTCCGGCAAGAACTTCTTCTTGTGATAGCTCTTGAGGTGCTTTGGTTCTGCATCTGCAGCGAGGTAGTTGGCGATATCAGCATACCATGGTTGATCAGAATCGGCTGCATCTATTAGATACTCCTCTGAAACTCCAAGGTGTTCAACAGTCAGAACTGGTTCGGGAGTTGCCTGGTATCGATCGACACCATAAGAGTGTCGATCGATAGCGAGACCCGCAATTCGTGGGAATTTCTGAGTTTCTGCGAAACCTATTTGAAAATCGGTTTCGATGAAGTAAATGGATTCCTCTGGTAATTGATCATCAATAGGGACGTCTGCATCGATCTGAATCCTAGAAAGATGGTCAGCGACCCCGTTCTCTATTCCTTTCTTGTCCTTAACCTCGATGTCGAAACCTTGTAGCAAAAAAACCCAACGACAAAGGCGAGGCTTGAGATCCTTGTTCTGCATCAGATACTTGAGAGCAACATGATCAGTATGAACAATCACTTTGCTCCTAATCAAGTAGGATCGAAATTTCTCATAGGAGAAAACGACTGCAAGTAGTTCCTTCTCTGTGGTGCTGTAATTTCTCTGAGCATCATCCAATGTCCTGCTGGCATAGTAGATGACGTGCAGCTTCTTATCCTTTCTCTGACCCAGAACAGATCCAACAAAATCACTAGCGTCGCACATGATCTCCAAAGGCAGAGTCCAATCAGGAGGTTGCACAATAGGAGCACTCACCAAAGCCGTCTTAATCTCCTCAAAGGCTGCAAGACAGTCATGTGTGGAATCGAATTTGATCTCCTTGCATAATAAAGCAGTGAGCGGGCGTGCTATCTTGGAGAAATCCTTGATAAACCTCCTGTAAAATCCAGCATGACCAAGGAAGCTTCGAATGTCCTTCACAGAATTTGGTGGTTGGAGACTTGTCATAACCTGAATTTTGGCTTTGTCAACTTCGATCCCAGCCTCAGAAACCTTGTGCCCAAGTACGATGCCATCCTGAACCATAAAGTGACACTTTTCCCAGTTAAGGACCATGTGTTTCTCTTCACACCTCTGTAGCACCTTGCACAAGTTAGCCAAGCAGTCTTTGAATGATGATCCATACACTGAAAAATCATCCATGAATACTTCCATAAAATCCTCAATCATGTCTGTGAAGATAGACATCATGCATCTCTGAAAAGTGGCTGGAGTGTTGCACAATCCAAATGGCATTTTCCTGTATGCGAATGTGCCATATGGACATGTGAAGGTTGTCTTCCCTTGGTCATCTGGATGTATCTGAATCTGGAAGAAGCCTGAATACCCATCGACAAAACAGTAGTAAGGATGACTAGCCAACCTCTCTAACATCTGGTCAACGAAGGGCAATAGAAAATGATCCTTCCGTGTAGCTGCATTCAGCTTCCTGTAATCAATGCACATTCGATGCCCAGTGATAGTTCTGGTAGGAATCATCTCATCATTTTCATTCTTCACCACTGTTATCCCTCCTTTCTTAGGAACAACGTGCACTGGACTGGCCTAAGAGCTATCCGAAATAGCATAGATAACACCAGCTTTCAAAAGCTTCATCACTTCCTTTTTGACCACTTCCATCAGATTCGGATTCGGCCTCCTCTGATGCTCAATTGAGGTCTTTGACTCGTCCTCAAGGTGAATCCTATGCATGCATAGGTCCGGTGATATACCTGAAATGTCATCAAGAGAATAGCCAAGAGCTTTGCGATACTTGCGCAGCTTGTTTAGCAGTAAGGCAATCTCTGCGTTGTTCAAAGAAGCGTTAACAATGACTGGGTATGTAGAATTAGGACCAAGAAAACTATACCTCAGATTTGGTGGGAGTGGCTTTAGTTCCACTTTAGGAGCGTTCTCTGCATTCCATTCCCTAAGCCCAGCAGCTTGCTTAGAACTTTCGGCCAATTCCCCCTCGAGTCGCAGGGTATCGACCGATACCAGGGGGGTATCGAGCGATACTAGCGATGCTGAATCGAGCATCTTCGAGTATCCAGTTGTATCATCACACGAATGCACCTCTGAAGTGGCTGAACAGACCAATGCTCTCTCTAGTGGGTCTTCATGATCCATCTCCAGGAAGTACTATTCAGCTATGTCACTGAAGTTGTCGACAAAGAAACTCTGCCCATCGATGGTTGGTCTCTTTATCATCTTATCCATGTGGAAAGTCATTACCAAATCACCAATGTTAAGAGCGATCTTCCTATTCTTGCAATCAATCAAAGCACCAGCTGTTGCAAGGAAAGGTCTGCATAGGATAAGAGGATCCTTAGGCTCAGCATCATATTTCAGGACGATGAAATCAGTTGGGATTAAGCAATTCTCAATATTAATCGGGAAAGCTTCGAGTAACCCCTCTGGAAGTCTAACTGAACGATCATCAAGTATCAAGGAGATCCTCGTGGTTGTGAAGTCTGTCATGCCCATCCTTTTGGCAACTGATTATGGCATGAGGTTGACGCTTGAGCCAAGATCACAAAGAGAATGCTCAAATCTGTCTGTGAATATCGTACGGTCTAACACAAAACTCCCTGGGTCTGGCAGCTTCTTTGGGATTCTGTTGGTCAGGATTGCACTGCACTCATGAGTAATCATCAAGCATCCCTCTTCAAGGTTCACGTTGCTGGATACCATCCGCTTGACATATCTCCTAAAGGCTGGAGAAGTCTTGATGGCATCGATGAAAGGAAGTTCAACGATCAACTTATCCATAATTTCCTTGCATCTAGAGTCTTCTACCTCTTTCTTAGTCTTCCCAGCAGCTCTGGGATAAGGTATCCTCGGTGTGTAAACTCTTTCTGCAGCTACATTAGGTATTTCCTTCGAGACGTTAGGCGTCGATTCGACTGTGGGATCAGTATCGACCGATACTGAAGTGGTATCGATCGATACACGCGGTTTTTATTTATCCCGTGAAAGTATAGGTGTCGATCGATGCTGGCTAGTGTCAATCGATAGTGGAGCAATTTCGGTATCCTCATCATCAAGATCGACGAGAATATCTGCAGTTTGGCCGACTTTCACTATTTGAGTGACCTCTTTTCCACTCCGCTAGGTGATTGCATTGATGTGAGCCCTTGGGTTCTCTACTTTCCATGGAAAAAAACCTTCTTGCCTTTTAACAGCCTCTGAAGTCTGAGCTATCTGAAGCTCCAGCTTCTTCTGCTGAATATTAATAGTATCGATCCTTTCACTCATATCATTGTATAGGACATCAATCTTCCCATTGAAATCCACTGTAAGCTTCTGCTGTCCTTGGAGAAGCAGTTCAAACATTGCCTTGATCTTGCTATCTGGAAGCTTAGCAGGTACGGGTTGATAAGATGAATTTCCATAGTTCCTGACATACCCATTGTTCTGAGATGGTTTCTGACCAAACTAATTCGAACCTCTTTGCTGAGAGTTGTTGTTGAAGTTTCGGTTGTTGTTGAATTGATTCCTCTGACCTTGAAAACCAGAACCACCAATGTAGTTAACATCCTTTACTTCATCCTCGTTGAATACCTCAACATCTTCGGCAAAGTGAACATCTTTGGGTGATTTGCCCATCAGAAGACTGTGCATAGAATCTAACTTGGCTTGAACATCAGCAATATGTGTACCATCCATGCTGCCAACTAGCTTCTTCCGCTCAAATTCAGCATTCTTGGTGCTATTACTAGACGCCAAGTTCTCAATCAATATGTAGGCTTCATCATGATACTTGGTGTTGAAGTTTCCATTGCTTGAAGCATCCAAAGTCATCTGATACCTCCAATCGAGCCCTCTGAAAAAGAATCCCATCAACTGAACATCAGAGTATCCGTGATGTGGACAATCTCTCTGATACGATCGGAATCTCGTCCAAGCAGCCTTGAACGGCTCAATAGGTCCTTGAGAAAACTGGGAGATCTTGTTCCTCAGATCCTCAAATCGTGCATCATCACAGAAATTGTTCAGAAAAGCAGTCTTAGTTTGATCCCAAGTATTCAGCGATCCAGAAGTCAACTGCTTCAGCCAGTAAGTCGCTTCTCCACCAAGTGAGTATGGGAAAAGCTTGCAGAAGAGGTAATCGTAGGACACTCCATTGCTCTTGATGCTAGTGACCAAGTCCTCGAGCCTCTCAATGTGGTCCATGGGATGTTCGCTGGAAAGACCATGAAAAGGATGTTGTCCCACAAGAGTGTAGTATGCATGTTTCAGCTCAAAGTCATTCCTCAGATAAGGCGGAGGACGAATCGCTGATCGATTTTCATAAAACTGATCAGGTCTGTTGCACTCACCAATCGTTCTGCCACGATTAACCACAACATTCTCAGCGTTCGCGTTCCCAGCGACATTCCCAGCGACAACAGGATCAGGTATGTCCCCCTCTCCATCCAGACGTTGTCCTCTCTCATTGCACAAACGACCCTCTAGGTCCCTGGAAGCACCAGATGCATCTTGAACCAACTCCACTTGATTGTGGTTCATCCTTGCTGGTTTCTTTGCTTTTATGTTTGTGCGTTCCACAAGTGCTAGCTGCTCCAATGACAGTTCAACTAGCTGAGTGTTCTTGTTTCCTCTGATTTTATGATTAGGCATATACCTGAAAACAGAAGTCAAGAACGTAAGTAATCGGTAACACGATGAGTATCGACCGACACTGAGTGGTGTCGATAGATATCAACAAAAGAAAACGTCGAGTATCGACCGATACTGACAAACTTAGTCGAATCCTCAAACGTAATCTAATGGCGAATTGAGTCCCCGGCAACGGTGCCAAATTTGATATGCTCAAATTAATACCCTAAAAGTACTAAGCAGTTGTTGCAGCAATAGTAGGGGTCGAACACAAGGACTCACAGAAACACACAATAGATTGTATGGAAGAGAATTAAGCTAACCAATCAATGGTATTGAAAACAGGACTTAAATTAAAGAAGTTGTAAATTCAATTGGGAGAAATATAAGTTCAGGGTATTTCTCAGGGAATCACTGAATGTAGATATATTAACTAGCAGGATTCAGATTTAGCGCGGTTCTTGAACTCAAATCATTAAGGTATAATTAACCAACTCTCGTTGCGAGAATTATCTAAGTCTAAATCCTAGGAATTCCAAATCTCTTTGCGAATCCTAAAGTCTAAACCATCTTTTAAATCAAGTTTGATTTGTTCACAAAACAACTAAACCAAATCTCTTTGCGAATAGTTATTTTGTTCACCTTAGGTTATATCAGGTAATTAATCGCACTCTCATGCCTAATCAATTATCCTAAGATCTAAGTTCTAGGTGATCAATCCAGAATTAGCTTTGCAAAAACCTATGGTGAAGAACTTATTCCGATAGTGAATCCTAATAACAAATCAACCTAGCATTCAGAGAAAACCCTATTGAGAACCCTGAACCTAACAAGGGATCTACTTAGACATAGAAATTGAATCAATAAACATGTTTGAATAAATCATCAAATAAAACAGAAAGAGTAACAAAAGGGTTCGAAATCTTCTCTCGGACGAACAGAGTTTCAGACTTATCTCCCTTCAAAAGCTCTCTCACAAAAACCAGAATAAAATAAGCATAGCCATAACCTAAATCACGTTTTGGGGCTTCTTGGAAATAATAAAGACTTCTGGGCCATTTTGCAATTTTTCCACTCTTCAATAAAGTCGCGGGTCGTGTCTGCCTCGATGAGTATCGACCGATACTAGGCAGTATCGATCGATATTGATGCTTCAAATCGGGTACTCAGCTACACGATCGTCTGCTTTACTCCAAAATGCTTCTGAATGCTCCAATATCTCCAATTATGCTTCAAACGTGCTAAAACCTGTAAAAGACTCTAAAACACTACAAAATAATGTAAAGACTCTATAAAACAGACTTAAATCATGGTTTAAAAGGGGTAAAAACACATGGAAGACTATTGTGTCCTATTTGTAGGGATGATACAAATGCTTTTTATCTTCCGACAGGTAGGTCGACATGTTGTTTTGATTGTCACAAAAGATTTCTTCTTATAAGTCATTCGTTACGGAAGAATAAAATAAAAATTTTGAAGGGAAAGAACGCATTGAACGACTACCCACATCAATCTTTAACTGGCGAACAAGTTTTATTTGAGCGTATAAGGCATGTAGAACCACCCAAAACATCTGAATGCGGTGGAAATGGTGATGAAAATAAAGTGGACGGCTATGGGGAGTGGCATAATTGGCATACAAAATCATATTTTGGGAGCTACCGTACTGGAACGATCTGACGCTACAGCACAATCTTTATGTGATGCATATCGAAAAGATTTTTTTCGATAACATCATGTATAATGTTATGAATGTTAAAGACAGATCAAAAGGCACAGTGAAGTCCATATTAGATATTGCAAGATTTTGTTCTCTAAAAGATTTGCATGTAGATGATCGAGGGAGAGCTCCATTTCCTATTTGGCGATTGACTTCAAAAGCGAAAGAAAGCTTACTACTATGGGTCAAACATGAGCTTAGATTCTACGATGGCTATGTAGCATATTTAGCTAGTTGTGTTGACATCAACAGTGGGAAGCTCTTAGGAATGAAAAGTCACAACGGCCATGTATATTTATGGAACGATTGATTCCGTTTGTCTTTGCATATTTTCTACCACATAACGTGTACCTTATTGTTGTAGGGATTTGAGCATTTTTCTGTGACTTAAGTACTAGATCATTGGATAAAACCTGCTTCAAAATTCTGAAGGATAACATTGTCATGATTTTGTGTAATTTGGAAAAAATCTTCCCACATTCTTTCTTTGATGTGATGGAGCACTTACCAATACACCTACTGATATATCATGGTTTTTACCCTGTTTAGACCATGATATAAGTCCTTTTTATAGAGTCTTTCTAGTGTTTTGTAGTATTTTAGAGTCTTTTACAGGTCTTAGCACGTTTGGAGCATAATTGGAGTTATTGGAGCTTTCTGGAACATTCTGGAGCGAAGCAGAGATCCGTGTAGCTGAGACGTCAAAATCACCTGAGTATCGATCGATACTGCCTAGTATCGATCGATACCCGTCGGGGAAACAGAAGGATCGCGACTTAATGAAGAGTTGAAGAATTGCAGAATTGGCCCAGAAGACTTTGATAATTACAAGAAGGCCCAGAACGTGTGTTAGGTTATAAATAGGATTTTACAGCCACTTGTTTAGGCTATGCTTTATTTTACTTTGGTTTGAGACAAGTCTGATTTCTGTTCGTCCGAGATCAGATCTCAAGAACCCTTTGTTATTATTCTATTGATGATTTATTCAAACATGTCTTTTGATTCAATTGTCATGTCTGAGTAGATCCACTTTAGGTTTAGGGTTTTCTTATAAATGATTTCTTTGAATGCTAGGTTGATTTATTATTAGGATTCACTAATTAGTTCTTCGCCTTAGGTTGTGTTCAAAGCTAATTCTAGATTGATCACCTAGAACTTAGATTTTAGGATAATTGATTAGGCACGAGAGTGCGATTAATTACCTGATAGAACCTTAAGTGAGCAAATTGATTATTCGCAAAGATATTTGGTTTAATTGATTTGTGAACATATCAAACCTGATATTAAAGCTGATTTAGACTTTAGGATTCGCAAAGAGATTTGGAATTCCTAGGATTTAGATTTAGATAGTTTTCGCAACGAGAGTTGGTTAATTATATCTTAGTGATTTGAGTTCAAGAACCGTGCGTAATCTGAATCCTGTTAGTTAATTAGACTGCATTCATTGATTTCCTGAGAAAAACCCTGGGCCTATATTTCCTCCATTGATTTACAACCTTTTTAATTTCGTACTTGTTTTAATTTACATCTTCTGATTTAGCGTGTTTCGAATCTATACAATCTATTGTGTGAAATCTTGAGTTCTTGTGTTCGACCCCTGATTTACTGCAGCAACTGCTTTAGTACTATTTAGGGTATTAAATTGAACATATCACCTACCTTAAGAAGCGGAGCTTCGTGGTTCTGTGCAATATAGGTGGATATATCCATTCAAAAGGTTTTTTAAACGTTTAAAAGGGAAGGCGAAGAATAAAAGATATCCAGCATGATCGATAGTTCAATCATACATAAATGACGAGATATCTTATTTCTCAGAACATTACTTTGCTTCGCACATTTCTACAGCTCGCATAAGAATGTATGATGGTGACTATTTCTCATAACACTAATTTCAATTTTAGCTTCAAATTATACGAGCTAAAATGATGGTGACTATTTTGGACGGTAATATTATTATTTCTCAGGTCAAGTCGGTATGATAAAGGTAAAGTACCCGTATATCCTATACCGGTACCGGATATATTCACTCAAGTAGATCGTCCAAGCGGCCAAAGTAGTGAATTTTGGTTAACTAAGAAATATTATAAATGCGCACATGCATGTGTCTTGCGCTATTGTGACTCTTTTTAGTCGCTTGAGAGGTATTTTATATATACTTCATTAAATTACTTGTGATCTTTTAATTAATTTTTATAATTAAGTTAGTTAAATATTTCTTATATATTGTTGTTGGCAAAACAGATTGTTGGACGCACAAATTCGATTTGAATATCTGAAACTCTCTGATGATGAGGTGAAGTCGAAAGGAAATAAAGATTTTCATATATGGGTTTGCCAATATAAGTATTTACTATCCACCTATTGATTAATAACAAATATTTATGAATTTATTTGCATATATATATATATATATATATATGTGTGAGTGATATATCATGGTTTTTACCCCTTTTAGGCCATGATATAAGTCCTTTTTATAGAGTCTTTCTAGTGTTTTGTAGTCTTATAGAGTCTTTTACAAGTTATAGCACGTTTGGAGCATAATTGGAGATATTGGAGCTTTCTGGAACATTCTGGAGCGAAGCAGAGATCCGTGTAGCTGAGACATCAAAATCACCTGAGTATCGATCGATACTGCCAAGTATCGATCGATACCCGTCGAGGAAACAGAAGGATCGCGACTTATTGAAGAGTTGAAGAATTGCAGAATTGGCCCATAAGACTTTGATATTTACAAGATGGCCCATAACGTGTTTTAGCTTATAAATTAGGTTTTACAGCCACTTTGTAGGCTAAGCTTTATTTTCTATACTTTGATTTTACTTTGGTTTGAGAGAGAAGTCTGAATCTCCCTTCGTCCGAGATCAGATCTCAAAACCTCTTGTTAATCTTATATTTTATTGATGATTTATTCAAACATGTTGATTGTTTTATTCTCCATGTCTGAGTAGATCCACTTTAGGTTCAGGGATCTCATAAGGGTTTTCTCTAAATTCTAGGTTGATTAGTTTATTAGGATTCACCATCTGAATTAGTTCTTCGCCTTAGGTTGTGTTCAAAGCTAATTCTAGGTTGACGAATCTGGAACTTAGATCTTAGGATAATTGATTATACACGACAGTGCGATTAATTACCTGATAGAACCTATGTGAGCAAATTCATTATTCGCAAAGAGATTTGGTTTAATTGATTTGTGAACATATCAAACCTGATATTAAAGCTGATTTAGACTTTAGGATTCGCAAAGAGATTTGGAATTCCTAGGATTTAGATTTAGATAATTCTCGCAACGACAGTTGGTTAATTATATCTTAGTTATTTGAGTTCAAGAACTGCGCTAAATATGAATCCTGACTAGTTAATTTATCTGCATTCATTGATTTTTTGAGAAATACCCTGAGCCTATATTTCTTCCATTGAATTACAACTCGTTTAATTTCTGCACTGCTTTCAATTACATCTGTTTGGCTTAGCTTAATTCGATACTGTACAATCTATTGTGCATCTCTGTGAGTCTTTGTGGTTCGACCCCTAGCTATATTACAACTACTGCTTTAGTACTGTTAAGGTATTAATTTGAGCATATCAAATTTGGCGCCGTTGCCGGGGACTCAATTTCGCCTTTAGATTTTAGCTGTCGAGTTTCGACTAAGTCCATCAGTATCGATCGATACTCACTAGTATCGGTCGATACTCCGACGATTTTTTTGTTGATATCGATCGATACCCTCCTGTGTCGATCGATACTCAACGTATTTTTTTTTTGTTACTTACGTGCCTTGTCTAGTGTTTTGTTTTCAGGTGTATGCCTGTTCGTGAAACCAGAAGCAACAAGAGCACTCAGCTAGTTGAACTGTCATTGGAACAGCTAGCACTTGTGGAACGCACATACAGAAAGACCAAACAAACATCAGGGATGAACAACCCAGTGGTTTTAAGAGCTGATGAAGCTGGAGTTCTGAGAGACCAACAGGGTCATGTGTGCAATGAGAGAGGGCAGCGACTTGATGAAGCTGGAAACGTCGTTGTCCCTACTGCTGTTATTGAGATTGTCGCGCCAACGTTGGGAATGATGCAGGTGATCGAGCTAGGACACTTGGCGAGCACAACAGATCTGATCAGTTCTATGCCAATCGATCTGTGATTCGCATCCCAACTTTTCAGAGGAACGACTCCGAGCTGAAGCCTGCGTACTATGCTCTCGTGAGTCAGAGCCCTTTCCATGGCCTACCTCATGAGCATCCCATGGATCATATCGAGAGGTTCGAGGACTTGGTCACTGGTATGAAATACAATGGAGTGCCAAATGAGTATCTTTTCTGCAAACTTTTCCCATACTCTCTTGGTGGGGATGCTGCTTATTGGCTGAAGCAGTTAACTCCTGGTTCGCTAACTACATGGGATGACACGAAGAATGCATTCCTGTCCAATTTCTATGATGATGTGAGATCCGAAGAGCTCATGAACAAAATTTCTCAATTTTCTCATGGTCCAACAGAGGGACTCAAGGCTGCTTGGATTCGCTTCAAATCATATCAGAGAGATTGTCCAAACCATGGGTTCAATCAGGTTCAGCTGCTGGGCACCTTCTATAGAGGGATCGATTGGAGATACCAGATGGCTTTGGATACTGCAAGTAATGGGAACTTCAACACCAGGTATCCAGATGATGCAGTCGTGCTGATTGAGAACTTTGCGTCTAGCAATAGCACCAAGAATGCTGATTTCGAGCGGAAGAAGCAAGCTGGAGGAATTGATGGGTTGCAGATTGCTGATGTTCAGGCAAAGCTGGATTTTCTGATCGGAAAGTCGAAGAAAACTGTACACTTTGCTGACGGAGTCGATAATATCGGTGGAGCTGAAGTGGAAGATTGTAACTATGTTGGTGGTTCTGGATTTCAGGGTCAGCAATTTGGGTACAACAACAACCGAAACTTCAACAACAACAATCGCAATTACGGGAACTCTTCGTACCAGTACATCTCTCCAAAGTCCACAGAGAATAAGATGGAATCCATGCTTGAACAGGTTCTTCAGGGACAGCAGAAGTTGCAAGTGGATTTCAATGGGAAGTTTGACTCGCTGTACATGGATCTGAATGGGAAAATCGTAGCCATAAGTCTCTCCCAGAGGAAGCTGGAAACTCAGGTCGCTCAGACCGCATCAGCTGTGCAGAGGCAGGAAGGTTTTCTTCCAGGGAGAACTGAAAATCCAAGAGCACACGTCAATGCGATCTCCTCAAGTGCAGAAAATTTTGATGAGGATCCTGAAATCGCCAGGGCATCGATCGATACCCCCAAGTGTCGATCGATGCCGGTTACAATTCTGAAACGGGATACTTCCAAAACCCGTGTATCGATTGATACCCCATTGGTATCGGTCGATACTGAGGCGATTTCTGAGGAGACAACTGAGACTTCGACAGTGGTGCCTAAGGTAGTTGCAAAACGGGTGTATAAACCCAAGATGCCTTATCATATACTTCCTAAGCTGACAAGGAAGGAATGGGAGGACGCTAGATGCAAGTATTTGCTGGATAAGCAGAATGTGGAGCTTCTTTATGATGATGATGTATCTGCCAGGGACGATTCGACTGCACTATTATCGATCGATACCCTACCTGGTGTCGATCGATACCCCTTACAGAACGAGCCAGGAATTTTGAAAACACCTGAGGTGATCAACGAAAGAGTTCGCAAGCCTAAGAAGCTGAATCCTGTTCCTAAACACCTTAGAGATCCCATCTCTCCAAAGCAGCTGCGTGGCTTTGAGAAGATGGTAAGAAGGATTTCCCCTGATTCAACCTTTGAAGAAGTTCTAGAGTGATGTCCTCTGTTAAGTCACTTCAAAGATTGCAGAGAAACTGAGGAAGAGATCAAGGCACTCTTCATTAAGGCCAGAGGTACACCTCCGCTGCGGCAATTGACACAGAGGGAAGACCCAGGGAAATTCGCGGTACCATGCTCTATCTCTGGAGTCGAGTTTAAAAAGTCTCTCGTTGACTCAGGGGCTAGTGTTAATGTCATCTCAAGGGAAATTGCAGAACGGTTGGGCGCCGATATTCGATCTTCAAAGATGTCTATCACATTCGCGAACGACTCCACCTCACTTCCATACGGTACAATCTTTGCTCTGCTGGTCAAAGTAGGAAATTGTCTGGTGCCGACTGATTTTCAGGTTGTGGAGATGAGTGTGATATCTCGTATGCCTATACTCCTGGGACGACCATTTATGGCTACTGCTGGCGCGATCATAGATACACCTAATAAGAGAATCTCTTTCTCTTACATTGACGGAGGGGTCTATTATGATGTCATTCCCCCTAGGAGTGTTCCCACACGTGTCTCTAGCATTAAGGTTGTCACAGGAGAGTCGCTAGCAATTAATCTTTTGGAAGAGCCTCCTGATGAGCCAACTATCACAGACATTTCAGCTGAACCGCCCAGCATCCCCAAGGAAGTTGTCAAGAAGGCTAAAGCAACAAAGAAAAAGGCCAAGAGCAAAAGAGTCAACGATCCCCATGTTACATTGATCCCTCAGAAGTGTGACGGAGACTCGATTGAGTACAAGGTGAAGTGCAAAGGAGCTTCGAAGCCATTCTCTAAGGCTAGAGTACTTCTTACTTCTGAGCTGAAAGAGAAAGGAAAGGAGTTTGTGGACAGCATGATGAGCAAAACTCTGAAGCTAGCAATGTTAAGTTGTGGAGCCTGTTTTGATGCAAGCTCTCACTCTTATCCTGCCTGAAGGGCGTTACAGTCAAGCTATTGACGTTAAACGAACGCTTGGTGGGAGGCAACCCACTGGTGAGTCTGTTTTTGAGTCGTTTTTCTTTTTATTTTTCGTTCGTTTTATGTTTGTGTCAGGATAAACAAGGAGCAAACTCGAAATCGCCTGAGTGTCGATCGATACTGACCCTTCAGTATCGATCGATACCCTACGCGATTGAGACAGGTTCGAGTCGATTTAAGCCTGGTATCAATCGATATCAGGCTGTGTGTCGGTCGATACTCTATGTTCCAGCAAGGTAACTTCTTGTTTTTCCCAATTTTATTCTATTCTTTTGTTTTATTTCACTGATTCTAGGCTAGATAACACTGGGGACAGTGTTGTTCAAGTCTGGGGGAGGTGTCTGCTGACATTGTTTTTGTTTTTCTTAGAATCAGTCGTTTTATTGAGTCAAAATTGTTTTATTGGGTCAAAACTTGTTGGAGATAATGATCATGTGCTTGAACTTATTGATTTGATTTTGTTTTTGAGTGCACAGTGTTGCAGGATCAGCTCTAGATCGACTAATGAAAAATCCAAGGACTGACCAGTTGACTAGAAAACATCCATGTCTCCAGCAGAGTTCTTCTGAAGCCTGAGCCAAATTTTTGCACTTCATCAATGTGGTTAGTGTTTTTAGAGCTTGATTCATCATTCATATCTGATAAAGGAACCCATGTGTTTAGAGTTATGGTATCTCTCTCCCCTGTTATAAGTTGATAAATAAGAGCATAAAAGATGAAATGATTTTCTTCTGAGTAGAGGGCTAGGAAAATTTCCAGCGATCCCATTATTCTACTTAAGAGGGAATGATCACACAAAGGATTGGAAGCATGGCTAGGATTTTCCTATGATGCCATTATTTGCCTACATCCTTTGATACATTGAGAGGGAAGAACCGGGGATTTGGTGGCAAACATCATCAATACTCGCGTCTCGTACCTTGATGTGTATATGCAAAGCTGAAAATAAAAGAAGGAACACAATAAGAAATAAGTCTGGGGGAGAGAAATAATACCAAAAAGTGTGAAAAAGGGTGGTTCCTTGTCATGATATCGTATGGTAAAGAATCTAGAAGATTCTTGAACATTGGCTGCAGCGATGAAACTGGCGATGAGGGTTTTATTTGAACAATGCTGTGGGATAATGTGTGGAGTCTGGAAAAGCTGCGAATGTCTACGGAGAAGTACATGGTGGTTAGATCAAAAGCTGATTTGATGACATTTGGGTACTTGGGAAGAGGGTCATTTCGATGGTTCGTGAACAGGTGAGTCTCTGCGTTTTCAAACCTCTTTCTCTGGTTTAGTCTTCTATTTGCTTGAGGGCAAGCAAATGCTAAGTATGGGGGAGTTGATATATCATGGTTTTACCCCTTTTAGGCCATGATATAAGTCCTTTTTATAGAGTCTTTCTAGTGTTTTGTAGTCTTTTAGAGTCTTTTACAGGTTATAGCACGTTTCGAGCATAATTGGAGATATTGGAGCTTTTTGGAACATTCTAGAGCGAAGCAGAGATCCGTGTAGCTGAGACATCAAAATCACCTGAGTATCGATCGATACAGCCTAGTATCGATCGATACCCGTCGAGGAAACAGAAGGATCGCGACTTATTGAAGAGTTGAAAAATTGTAGAATTGGCCCAGAAGACTTTGATATTTACAAGATGGCCCAGAACGTGTTTTAGTTTATAAATTAGGTTTTACAGCCACTTTGTAGGCTAAGCTTTATTTTCTATACTTTGATTTTACTTTGGTTTGAGAGAGAAGTCTGAATCTCCTTTCGTCTGAGATCAGATCTCAAAACCTCTTGTTAATCTTATATTCTATTGATGATTTATTCAAACATGTTGATTGTTTCATTCTCCATGTATGAGTAGATCCACTTTAGGTTCAGGATTCTCATAAGGGTTTTCTCTGAATGCTAGGTTGATTATTTTATTAGGATTCACCATCTGAATTAGTTCTTCGCCTTAGGTTGTGTTCAAAGCTAATTCTAGGTTGACGAATCTGGAACTTAGATCTTAGGATAATTGATTAGGCACGACAGTGCGATTAATTACCTGATAGAACCTAGGTGAGCAAATTGATTATTCGCAAAGAGATTTGGTTTAATTGATTTGTGAACATATCAAACATGATATTAAAGCTGATTTAGACTTTAGGATTCGCAAAGAGATTTGGAATTCCTAGGATTTAGATTTAGATAATTCTCGCAACGACAGTTGGTTAATTATACCTTAGTGATTTGAGTTCAAGAACTGCGCTAAATCTGAATCATGACTAGTTAATTTATCTGCATTCATTGATTTTCTGAGAAATACCTTGAGCCTATATTTCCTCCATTGAATTACAACTCGTTTAAGTTCTGCACTGCTTTCAATTACATCTGTTTGGCTTAGCTTAATTCGATACTATACAATCTATTGTGCATATCTGTGAGTCTTTGTGGTTCGATCCCTAGCTATATTACAACTACTGCTTTAGTACTGTTAGGGTATTAATTTGAGTGTATTATAGTGACATAGTAATGAGTAAGATACAATGATACTTAAAATTATTGTATTGTGTAGCGGAAGTACAATTGGGACACTGGGATTACCGATCTCGTGAAAGCAGGATTCTTGAAGAGAGACAAAAAAATGGATGAATGGAATTGTAAGTCAAGCTAAAAACAGTGGTGAGAGACCACCTTGGATTGGCGAAACGCTTTGTGCTGAAATGTTGGTTCATTGGGACACTCTGAATGAAATTGAGTGGAGCTCTACTTACTCACACTGCCGTAACTCTGACCGTGGTGGTCTTGATCACTACAAACACGTATCCGAGCAGAAATTATACTTGCAAGTTCAACAAGAAATGGTAAAAAGTTTTTCATTGATTTTATATATTGCATTTCACAAAATTAATATGTTTTTGTATCATTATAGGAGGAAGAATTAGGGCGTCATGTCTCGCTTGGAGAAGTGTTTATGAAAACACATACAAGGGCAGATGGAACTTTTGTTGATCAAAAGGCCAAAAAGGTAGCTGACACTTATGAGACGAACATATAAGAGATAATGTTACAAATGGATGTCGATGCTTCTGAAACTTCAGAGCATTCATCTCAACAATTAACTTATTGGACCCTTCGATCTTCTCGAGTGGCTTCATTTTCAGCCTCTTTTTGAAAGCTCTCTTCGATTCTCCTTGGTATGGATTTTGTTCTTCGATTTTACTAACTCATCAGCTTCTGGAGGTGGTGTAGATGTTGGCACGAGCTCATCTTCATTGGAGGAGACAACATTGCAAAACGTTTTTGCACTTGCTTCGGCTTGTTTCTCCACGGCTTCCATAGTTTGAGCAACTTGAACATCTAGCTTCTGAACATGAGCAATAGTTGAATAGTTTTTGTTGTAGATGTTATCCATCTTCTCATGGATCTCCTTGTTGGCTTGTTTATGTTCTTCGATGCATTGTTTCATCATTGCTTTTGTCGAACCGGTGCGGTAGCTTGAGGGAAAGTGAACGGGGCTTCCCTTGATAGAATCCCTTTTTATAGAAAGGTTTTTTAGGTTGGTATTTAGCTCCTTGTTGGAAGCTTTGCTGAGGATACACTTGATCTTGTGATGCATTCATATTTTACATGTTTTAGCATGCATTTCACTTAGAGTTTTGTGTCATTTACATGCATAATCATGGTTTTGTCTTGCATTTAGCTCTCATTTAGGATTAGGATATTTGCATTAGGTCCTAGTGACTCTTGCATGCATTTGGAGTGTTTGTAGGTGTCTTGGAGACAATTGATGATGTTTGGAGTTATGGAGCATAAGAGAAGGAAAAGTCTGTCCAGAATGTCCGAAAGAACGGGTCGGACGAAGGGTTTCCACTCAGATTCAGCTTCGCAGATGTTCATGAGAGTTGTATAAGAGTCAATTATCTGTCTACGGGAGTTGGATTCAGGTTATTTGGAAATGTGGTTCGAAAGATATTGCCGATTTTCAAAGGAGTCTCCGTCTGGCCGCGAACCCGTTGCACCATACCTGACCAATCTTGTCCGGCGTCACCGTCAGGTGTTCAACTTCAGCTTGGTCATGAAGATTACCGGCCCACAACACCCCTCCATCCCTGACCGGTACTGCTCCTTCACTCGACCAGGGGAAATACCGGCCTCTTGTGCCGGCCCAATCTCGCCCGGCGTGGAAGCTCTCGCCGAGCATCAGCCAAAGTGACTCAAAGATCAGGCCAAATGAAGACCTTTCCGTGCCCAATTTAATCTGAGGTCTTGATGAAAATCATAGACAATCGAGCTGAATTTCGTTTAGTGGTTGTTTCATGTCATTCAGATCAGCCGTTCAAGAGATATTACAAATATAGCAAAGACACGTCTGTCTGGCATCCAAACGAGTTATGCTCCAAATACGACGTCTGAAAGATCAACCCAGACGAAGGGTTTCCACTCCGATTCATCTTTTACGTTCTTCATAGAAGTTGTAGCCCAGTGAGTTAGCTATCCAGGAGATATCGCAGTTTTACCAACTGGTGCTCTTCTCACCTCGACCCACTTTCAACTGGGTCAATACCTGGTTTGTCCCGGGTTGAACCGATCCGCCCAGGTTCCTATGAATTGTAAAAAGACCCAAATTTCATTCTAAGTCTTTTTTCCCTAATTTTTCTAAGGCAAAAACCTCTCTTTTATTTTGTTCTTGGATTTTTGTAAGAGACAATTTGATTTTAATGCAATCTTGAGTTTAATTATTTTTAATCTATCTAATCTTTCTTTCATTTTAATCTTCCTAATTTCTAATCATGGATTCAATCATCTTCCTTATGGAATTTGAATGTTTCACCATGATTAGTGAGTAGGTTCTTTTAGGGCTCATGGATGAGGTTGATTAGGGGTTTTTTTGTTTGATCTATGATGTCTAGTGATTAAATTACATGTTTCCTCTCTTATTTAGGTTTCATAATGCTAGATTAGGCTTGAGAAAACTAATCTAGACCATAGGGCATTTCATGCACACAAGGTGTTCGATAAAATGCCCCAAGAACTAAATAAGATATTTTACTTGCTTAACCTATGAGAGTAGTTGTTTAAGGAGTATTATGGCCATATGAACATGTAATTAATGCTTGGTAATCAACTATTCACAAATGAGAGTTTGTTCTTGATTAGTTGATTAGCAAAGTGATTAGTGCCATGAGAGTGGATTAGTCTTGGTTAGGTATTCTAGGCTAAGGAAAACATGTTTGATTGTTTGTTTAGGCTTCATTTTTTTTTTTTGAAAGAATGTAAAATTTATTCAACCAAAAAAACGTTTGTACAACTAGTGTTACATCAATCTTATGTTTAGATCAATTAATTGGATAGTCTCGATTAGCTTCTAGTTGCAAACCAGATTTGCAACCCTTCGTCATGTCTGCGATCGCCTTGTGCTCTGATGGATAGAAGTCTATTGCGCAGTTGCTTGTCTATAATGTTGGTGAGTTTTTGAGCGGATATTGGTGTTTCACCATGCTTCCTGCTATTTCTTTCCCTCCAGATACTAGAAAGTGTACACTGAAACACATACCGTGTGATAAATCCTTTTGTCCCTTTCATGCTTGTGTCTTTCATAACATTGAGAAGTGTTTCCCAATCCGCCGAAGACCGAGATCCGAGCAGACCCCTACTCAGCTTCAGCCACACTCTCTTCGCATAATTGCAGGAAAAAAACAAGTGAGATCTTGTTTCCAGTGGTTCTCGGCACAACACGTAGCTTGGGTTAGCCCCCACGGTCCAGCTTTGCATACGGTCTCCTGTGGCTAGGCGATTGTGAATTGCCAACCAAGTAAAGAATGCGAATTTCGGAGTTGAGTGAGAGAACCAGACAATCTTGTGCCAGTCCACCTTGTTGTGGTTCTTTCGGATAAGCATCAAAGTTTGGCTAGCTATGAATCTCGGAATGAAATTGTTCGGAGTTGATTTCCAGAGAGCAAAGTCCTCTTTCAAAGGAGTGATGTTCTGTTTTTCAGTTTCCAGATGTTCCTGATATATCATGGTTTTTACCCTGTTTAGACCATGATATAAGTCCTTTTTATAGAGTCTTTCTAGTGTTTTGTAGTCTTTTAGAGTCTTTTACAGGTTATAGCACGTTCGGAGCATTATTGGAATTATTGGAGCTTTCTGGAACAGTTTGGAGCAGAAGCTGAAGTCGTGTTGCTGAGTACCTTATTTCACGACAAGCATCGATCGATACCACCTGGTATCGATCGATACTCTTCGAGGCTGACACGACATGCGACTTTAATGAAGAGTTGAAGAATTGCAACTTCGTCCAGAAGTATTTAATAATTACAAGAAGACCCAATTCGTGTTTTAGGTTATTTATAAGCATTATTTTAAAAGCTTTATTTAATATACTTTGGTTTTAGAGAGACAAGTCTGAATCTCCCTTCGTCCGAGATCAGATCTCAAAACCTTTTGTTACTCTTTCTATTTTATTGATGATTTATTCAAACATGTTGATTGTTTCATTCTCCATGTCTAAGTAGATCCACTTTAGGTTCAGGGTTCTCATAAGGGTTTTCTCTAAATGCTAGGTTGATTAGTATATTAGGATTCACCATCTGAATTAGTTCTTCGCCTTAGGTTGTGTTCAAAGCTAATTCTAGGTTGACGAATCTGGAACTTAGATCTTAGGATAATTGATTAGGCACGACAGTGCGATTAATTACCTGATAGAACCTAGGGGAGCAAATTGATTATTCGCAAAGAGATTTGGTTTAATTGATTTGTGAACATATCAAACCTGATATTAAAGCTGATTTAGACTTTAGGACTCGCAAAGAGATTTGGAATTCCTAGGATTTAGATTTAGATAATTCTCGCAACGACAGTTGGTTAATTATACCTTAGTGATTTGAGTTCAATAACTGCGCTAAATCTGAATCCTGATTAGTTAGTTTATCTGCATTCATTGATTTCCTGAGAAAAACCCTGAGCCTATATTTTCCCAATTGAATTACAACTCTTTTAATTTCTGCACTGCTTTCAATTACATCTGTTTGGCTTAGCTTAATTAAATACTATACAATCTATTGTGCATCTATGTGAGTCTTTGTGGTTCGACCCCTAGCAATATTACAACTACTGCTTTAGTACTGTTAGGGTATTAATTTGAGCATATCAAATTTGGCGCCGTTGCCGGGGACTCAATTTCGCCTTTCGATTTTAGCTGTCGAGTTTCGACTAAGTCCGTCAGTATCGATCGATACTCACTAGTATCGGTCGATACTCCGGCGATTTCTTTGTTCATATCGATCGATACTCTCCAGTATCGATCGATACTCAACGTATCTTTTTGGTTACTTACGTGCCTTGTCTAGTGTTTTGTTTGCAGGTGTATGCCTGTTCGTGAAACCAGAAGCAACAAGAGCACTCAGCTAGTTGGACTGTCATTGGAACAGCTAGCACTTGTGGAACGCACAAACAGAAATACCAAGCAAACATCAGGGATGAACAACCCAGTGGTTTTAAGAGCTGATGAAGCTGGAGTTCTGAGAGACCAAGAGGGTCATGTGTGTGATATATCATGGTTTTTACCCTATTTAGGCCATGATATAAGTCCTTTTTATAGAGTCTTTCTAGTATTTTGTAGTTTTTTAGAGTCTTTTACAGGTCTTGGCACGTTTGGAGGATTATTGGAGATATTGAAGATTATGGGAGCACTTTGGAGCAGAAGCTGAAGTCGTGTTGCTGAATATCTGTTTTCACGGCCAGTATCGATCGATACCCCCTGGTATCGATCGATACCCATCGCAGCAAGACACGACCCGCGAATTTTATCAAGATTTGAAGAATTACAAAAGTGCCCAGAAGTCTTTGATATTTACAAGAAGACCCCAAGTCGTGATTTAGGTTATAAATAGGAGTTTTAAGCCATCTGTTTAGGCTATGCCTTTTTATGCTTTATTTTCTCTGGTTTTGAGACAAGTCTGATTTCCCTTCGTCCGAGATCAGATCTCTAAACCCTTCTTTCTATTCTATTGATGATTTATTCAAACATGTCTTTTGATTCAATTACCATGTCTGAGTAGATCCACTTTAGGTTTAGGGTTTTCTCATAAAGGATTTCTCTGAATGCTAGGTTAATTATCTTATTAGGATTCACCATCTGAATTATAGTTCTTCACCTTAGGTTGTGTACATAGCTAATTCTAGGTTGATAAATCTGGAACTTAGATCTTAGGATAATTGATTAGGCACGAGAGTGCGATTAATTACCTGATAGAACCTAGGTGAGCAAATTGATTATTCGCCATTAGATTTTAGTTTAGAATTTCGTCTAAGTTCGTCGGTATCGATCGATACTCACTAGTATCGGTCGATACTCCGGCGATTTCTTTGTTGGTATCGATCGACACCACTTGGTATCGATCGATACTCAACGTATTTTTCTGGTTACCTACGTGCCTTTGCCTAGTGTTTTGTTTGCAGGTGTATGCCTGTTCGTGAAACCAGGAGCAACAAGAGCACACAGCTAGTTGATCTATCACTGGAACAACTAGCGCTTGTGGAATGCACAAACATAAAGTCCAAGCAAACATCAGGGATGAACAACCCTGTGGTTTTAAGAGCTGATGAAGCTGGGATTCTGAGAGACCAAGAGGGTCACGTGTGTAATGAGAGAGGGCAGCGCCTTGATGAGGCTGGGAACGTCGTTGCCCCTGCTGGTATTATTGAGATTGTCGCACCAGCTGGGCGCGCCAACGTTGGGAATGCTGCAGGTAATCGTGGAAGAACGATTGGTGAGTACAACAGGCCAGATCAGTTTTTTGCCAATCGGTCTGCGATTCGTCCTCCTGCTTTTGAGAGGAACGACTTTGAGCTAAAACTTGCTTACTACACTCTAGTAGGACAGCATCTCTTCCATGGTCTTCCTCATGAACATCCAATGGACCATATAGAGAAGTTCGAGGACTTGGTCACTAGCATCAAGAGCAATGGAGTGTCCTACGACTATCTCTTCTGCAAGCTCTTCCCCTACTCTCTGGGTGGAGAAGCTACTTACTGGCTGAGGCAGCTATCTCCTGGATCGCTAACTAATTGGGAGGACACCAAGAGAGCCTTCCTGATTAACTTCTATGATGACGGGCGATCTGAAGATCTGAGAAATAAGATATCCACTTTTTCTCAAGGACCTACTGAGGCGTTCAAGGCTGCTTGGACAAGATTCAGATCGTATCAGAGAGATTGTCCACATCATGGATACTCTGATGTGCAGCTGATGGGTATCTTCTTCAGAGGAGTAGATTGGAGATATCAGATGGGTCTGGACTCTTCGAGCAATGGTAATTTCAACACCAGATATCCTGAGGATGCTATTGTGTTGATTGAGAACTTTGCCTCTAGTAGTAGCACCAAGAGCGCAGATTTCGAGCGCAAGAGGCTGGCTGGTAATCAGGATGGGTCGCAGATCGCTGAGGTTAAAGCTCAGCTGGATTCTATGCACAGTCTTCTGCTGGGAAAGACAACAAAGGCCGTCCACTTTGCTGCTGAGACTGAAGTGGAAGATTGTAACTACGTTAGTGGTTCTGGTTTTCAGGGTCAGCGATCTGGGTACAACACCAATTGATACGGTCAGCAAGGAGGGTACCAATCCCCACCACCCAAAGCTCCTGAGAGTAAGATTGTGGCTATGCTTGAACACCTGGTTCAAGGGCAGGAGAAGATCACGGTGAACTTCAACGGTAAGATGGACACCATGTACACTGATTTGAGTGAACGGATCGAAGCTCTAAAAACAAGCCACCGGATGCTGGAGACGCAAGTAGCTCAGACTGCAGCAAATTTCAAGGGAAAGGCGGTTCAATCACACAATGCACACGTCAATGCCATCAGCTTACGCGCAGAAAGGTTCGATGAGGTTCCTGAAATCGCACAAGCATCGATCGATACGCCCCAGTATCGATCGATACCAGCCCAGACGTCTTCTCGAATGGATCCGAAAACCCGTGTATCGATCGATACCCCATTGGTATCGGTCGATACCAAGGCGATATCTGAGGAGACACAAGATGCTTCGACTTTGGTACCTAAGGTCGTTGCAGAACGAGTGTATTTAACCAGGATGCCTTATCCTATGGTTCCTAAGCTGACAAGGGAGGAATGGGAGATTGCTAGACTACAGTATATGCTGGATAACCCGAACGTGGAGCTTCTTTCTGATGAAGATGTACCTGTCAGGAACGATTCAAATCGCATGGCGTCGATCGATACCCTGCCTGGTATCGATCGATACCCCTCGCAGAAAGAACCAGAAGCCAAGAAATCACGTGAGGTGATAGGAGAAAGATGGAGCTTGGTACTGCAATTCACTACAACCACGGAAATTGACACAGAGGGAAGACCCAGGGAAATTCGCAGTACCAAGCTCCATCTCAGGAGTTGATTTCAAAGAGTCTCTTGTCGACTCAGGGGCTAGTGTCAATGTCATCTCAAAGGCAATTGCAGAGCAGTTGGGGGCTACTATTCTATCTCCTAAGACATCTATCACGTTTGCAAACGATTCCACCTCACTTCCATATGGTGAAATCTATGTGAGTCTTTGTGGTTCGACCCCAAGCTATATTACAACTACTGCTTTAGTACTGTTAGGGTATTAATTTAAGCATATCAGTTCCTCTATTTGCCTCAATACTTCCCACCGATGGCGGCGTCGTCTCCGATGAGTCCATGCATACTCGATAGTGGCTGTCAAAGGGATGCCCATGTCGATCACTCCTCGCAAGCCCGTTATGTCCAGAATACAACCCAGCTTAGACCATCGATCGTACCAGAATGATGTAGTTTTCCCGTTTCCTATCTCTTTGCAATAAAATTCTTTCGCAATGTCTCTGTATTTCAGCAGCTTTTTCCACATCCAAGACCCAAGGTTTGTAGTGGATTTGACCGACCAGAAGACCTCCTTCCTGATCAGGTTATGCCTTGTCTATTGAACCCACATCGATGATGTAGAAGATAGGATTCTCCAGATTAGTTTGAGACAGCAAACAACGTTGAACTCTTTCAACGGTCTTAAACCCAGCCCACCTTCATCTTTCCGTTTACAAACAATGTCCCAAGCAATCTTAGCTTTCCTTGCATTCAGTTCCGGACCGGACCTTAGAAACGCCGAACAGAGCTTCTCAATTTTCTTGATACATTCATTAGGAAGGCGGAAGGCAGATAACCAGAAATTTGATATACTCATCAGGACCGATCGTATCAGTTGCAGCCGACCTGCAAAGGTTAAAAAACGAGCTGTCCAGGTGCCAATTCGTTGTCTGATCTTCTCCAACAATGGCAAGTAGTCATTCGCCGACATCCTCTTTGTTAACAAGGGTAATCCTAGAAAACGGACCGGCAGCTGACCTGATTCAAATGGGAATTGAGCCTCCATAGCTTCTCGTACAAAGTCTGTTATTCCAGCAAGATACATTGTCGTTAATGGTATACTTATTTTCAGACCTGAACCTACCGCGAATTCGTCAAAAATCTTAACAATTTCTTCTACTGAGCGGACTTTGCCATCCGTTACCACCATGAGGTCATCGGCAAAGCTCAAGTGTGTGAGTCCAAGATTCTTGCAGGGAGGGTGATAGCCAAACTTTCGGTCACTTGCTGCCTTATCCAGAAGTTTGGAGAGGTCGTCCATACTTATGACGAATAGGTATGGCGACAGTGAACAGCCTTGACGGAGACCCCGTTCACTTCTGAAAAACCCGGCAAGCTCTCGATTCACTTGTACCGAGAACGATGCCGTTGTCACACAAAGCGATATCCAATGGATAAATTTCTGGGGAAAATTCAGAGCCATAAGCGTATTGTACTGAGTCGAACGCCTTCGAGATGTCAATTTTTATTGCACATCTACTAGATATCCCTTCTTTATGATAGTCTCGTACCAGCTCTGTTGCTAATAGCACGTTCTAAATTAATAGCCTATCTGAAACGAACGCAGACTGATTCGCCGATACAAATTTAGGCAAGATTATTTTTAATCTGTTTGCGATAATCTTGGATATGACTTTGTAGATGACATTACAACAGGAAATGGGTCGGTAGTCTTTCATCTCTGTTGCTCCTGGCTTTTTCGGAATAAGTGCTAAGATAGTAGAGTTGATACCCTTTGGTAAAAAACCCTTTTCAAAGAAAGATTGGACTGCGATAGTGAATTCATCCCCTATGATATGCCAAGCTGCTTTGTAGAATTCGGATGTGTAACCATCGGGTCCTGGAGATTTGTCACTAGGCATTGCAAATAATACTTTCATGATCTCCTCCTTGGTAACAGTTTTTGTGAGATCACTCGCGTCACCTTCTGATACTCGAAAAGGTAGAAGAGTTTGTAGTCTTTCCACTGAGAATCCCTCGAAATCATGTGGTTTATGTTGTAAAAACTCTCTGAAAAATTTATCCGCTTCTGTTTTAATCTCCTCCTTCTGCATGACTACCCTGCCATCCTCACTTGTGATCTCTCGGATTGTGTTTTACGCCGCTCTTGTGGCTACTGCTCTATGAAACGTTTTGTTATTTCCATCCCCCACCTTCAACCAATGTAATTTTGACCTCTGTTTGAGAAATTTCTCCTCCAAACCCGAGACCAACTCCCATCGTTGATATGCCATGTTCTCCTCCTCCATAGCTTCCGTTGTAGGATTCGCCAAATTGTGTTCTTGTTTTACGCATAGAGTCGCATAGGCCTTCTTTGCCTTTTTTGATAGGTTTCCCAATTTCTCTTTCGTCAAATTCCTTAGTAATGGTTTCAAGGAATTAAGCTTCTTTAAGAATCGGAATAATGATGAAGTTGATGAGAAAATCGGGGTTGTTTGGCTCCAGAACTTGCTAACCAGCGGCTCAAATTCTGGCATCTCAATCACCGGATTGACAAACTTGAACGGTTTCTTCCTCCTTTCCACCACAGTATCCAAGTTAATTCGACAGCGAAGATGGTCTGAGCAGCCTCCTGCTTCAAACACAGCATATGATTGGGGATAATCTTGTAGCCATACCTCATTTGCTAATACCCGATCTAGCTTCTTTGAGATCAGTCCATCTTCTCTTGTTTAGGCTTCATAGGTTAATCATAGAACTCCCTAAAGTCTATAACCTCATCCAAGAGCTTACCTTTATTAATTTGTTAATCTCAAATAAGCTATTTAGTCTTGTTTGCTTGTTTACTTGTTCAAATTGAATTAGGTTGCTAGAACTTAGATTAAAACCACTTGTTTGCTTAGCTTATATAGTTTCTTGGATTCCTAGTGTGTTAGCCTCTCACTTCCTTGGTTCGATATCTTAAATACCACAATGACATAAGTGGGATTTGAGTAATTGATTAGTAAAAATCCTACTATCATCTTGAGGGTTCTCCACATTGTTGCTTCGGTAGGACATATTTGGGTGAGATCAAATCCTTGGTTGAATCCTCTATTTCCAAAATTTCCACCATTGTAGTTCACTTCTTCTAGGATCTCATCTATACCATATCCAATATATTCCATCATAGTCTCACCATTTGTATCCACCACGTCCTCAATAGCATGAACGCCTCTTTGAACTTTTAGTAGTTGTGAAACCATGTTCTGAAACTCTGCGATTTGTGTTGACTCGGTTGACGTGTTGGTGGTACAAATGTTTCTATTGTACCCGGGGCTGCTATTAGCTTCACTAGCAGCAAGGTTCTCGATAAGAATCTTAGCTTTCGATACCGACTTGGTCATAAAACTTCCATTGCTCGTGGTATCTAGGGATAGATTGTACTTGTGATCGATCCCGTTGTAGATGATGTTCCAAAGATTTCCTTCGGAGAAAACATGATTAGGGCAGTCTCTAGTGTACTCCTTAAAACGTTCCAACGCCTCATAGAAAGATTCGGTAGGTCCTTGTTAAAAACCCGAGATCTTGCTTCTTATGGAGCTCAATCTTTGCTTGGTGTAGAATTAGTTCAATAAGGCAGCTTTGTACTCGTTCCAAGTAGTGATTGACTGAGGGGGCAACTACTTCATCCGTCTAAGTGCCTTGTCGTTCGAAGAGAAGGTGAATAACTTGCACTTGAAATAATCAGCGGGAACTCAATTTGATCGAGTCATGCTACTTCATCCGTCTAAGCTTATTTTGTGTCACTAAACGAGTGCTAGAAATTTAAACTAAACTAAGCGAGAAAATAAGAAAGCGAGCAAGTAAATAAACTAGTAACCAAAGCAATATTGGAATTTAAACTAATCTAAGCAAGTAAATAAGAAAGCAAGTAAGCAAGTGAATAATTAAATGTGAGGCTGTAAATAAATAAACTAAGCGTTGGGCAATGGGGAACTCTCAAGGTATCATGGCCAAAAATCATAGAAATTTTGCTACGGTTTTTAATGCGACTTTTGTCATCTTTTGGTTCTCGAACTTGGAACACGGACACTGTGTGTAGCCTACTTTTGTACATCCTACACACCGATAACTTTAGTACTCGACCGGTAGCTATTGTCTCCGGCCGCGCAAAAAGTTATGATGATATGCAAAGGTCGTTCTCACAACCCTTACACAAGTATACTTTCGTATCTTGTGACGGTTTTGCTCGCCTACCCTATGTCAAACATATATATCCAGTACTTTCGTAGCTCTAAAAATATCTAAGATCAGTTGTAAGGTAGCTAATCAAGAAAACATGCATTAAAAATAAGGATATAACGAAGAACTAAAATCGATACCCTAATCTAAAACCTAATGATGAATCGATCCATGAGAGCCCCTTGAGATCCCTTTGCCCAACAAGAAAACTACTCGGACAAGATTAATGAAAGCAAAGACATGAATAGATAAAGAACATGAGTTGGTGAAGGAGCCACTTGAGTTTAAGAACTAAGTCCGGAGAGAACTTCTTCACCAAACTCGAAAGTAAGGACAAAAACTTAAGAAAAGACTTGCAAAAAGTAAACTAAAAGGTGTTCTATGGAGGCTCAATGTGTAACACGAAATTATGTCTGTAAAACATGTATTTATAGGTCTTTAACTCTTGATTTGCTCGTCCTTAGGGTTTCTTTGAAGAGAAAACGAAGTGGGCTTGAAGCGGGCTTCGAACGAGCTGATTTTGGGCCGAATTTGGTTGGCCGTGTGTTTGTGGGCTGGACCCGGCCAAAGGTGGTTTCACCGCGGCTGAAGAGCCTCGACCCGTGGCCAGGAGTGTCTTCGTCGTGCGTGTGCGAGCTGGACCCTCGGTGGTTGGTCAATGAGGTTGAAGCTTCAATTCTTCTCTTGCTTCTTTCACGAGACTGCAGAACATGCCTTCAGTCAATTGGATGTATCTTGAGAGCTAACCGTTGGATTGTCTTGAAACAAACTAGGTAAGAAAGGTGGTTCTCCCTTCTATCTTCTATTTAAATTTGGGCGTGATCATACTGTGAAAAGGTCTCCATCGGATATCGAACTTCTGACGATCAAAAATTGTCCAAAATATGGTTTTTCTCCAATTTGAAAAGAGTTATTATTTCGATAATCTGTTCTCTTGCAGAGTTTTATTTAGGTTATTGATGCGCTCAGATTGTTCTCTGAAACTTCATGTTTTAAATTTATAAACCTAAAAGTTCTGCAAGTGCACAGACGTGCGTTGTAGTACTTAAGGTATCGATCAACAAGGATGGAATTAATGCTTTTCTGTGAGACCTTAGATATATAATAGCAAGGAAGTTGATATGCCTGGTTTTTGTCGTTTTCTAACGCATGTTTAGTATTCTTTTCAAATATTTTATCGAGTCAAAGTTCGTTTTTAGAGTCTTTTAGTCCTTTATTTAGTTATCTCAGGTAAAAAAGCGTCTAAGGAAGAAATTGGAGTTACGGGGGCAAAAACGCACTGAACCGTGAAGAGAAGGCCAAAATCGGTCGATGCAAGAAGTGCATCGACCGATGCAGCACCACCCGAGGAAGCAAAATCGACCGATGCAATGAGTGCATCGGTCGATGCGAGCTGGTCCGACGATATATAAATACGGTGATAACATGAAAATAGCTTTGAAACTACAAATGCTCAGAACTCTTTTTGTCCAAAATATACGAAATCCCGTTTTTCGAATTTTCTTAGTGAGATGTTTCTACAAAGAAACTGAGTAAACAAGTAATGGATGTTTCTCATTCCTCCTTTAAGAGGCTCTAGTTCCTATTTCTAGTCTTCGCACTCCATATTGTCTGTTTTACTCAATAACGGTCTGTTCTTAGCATTTTGGCCACATATTGCCGTTTTGGGTTTGAATTGGACCGTTTACTAGACGAAATCCCGTTTTTCGAATTTTCGTATGGGCTCTGAGGTTTCTTCAAAGAAATGAGTAAACAAGTAATGGATGTTTCTCATTCCTCCTTTAGGAGGCTCTAGTTCTTATTTCTAGTCTCAACACTCCATATTGTTTGTTTTACTCAATAACGGTCTGTTCTAATCATTTTGGTCATATATTGCCATTTTGGGTCTTAATTTGACCGTTTACTAGACGAAATCCAGTTTTTCGAATTTTATAGGGACTTTGAGGTTTCTTCAATGAAATAAGTAAACAAGTAATGGATGCTTCTCATTCTTCCTTTAGGAGGCTCAAGTTCCTATTTCTAATCTCAGCACTCCATATTGTATGTTTTACTCAATAACGGTTCGTTCTTAGCATTTTGACCATATATTGCCGTTTTGGGTCTGAATTGGACCGTTTACTAGACGAAATCCCGTTTTTCAAATTTTCATAGGGACCTTGAGGTTTCTTCAAAGAAATGAGTAAACAAGTAATGGATGCTTTCCATTCCTCCTTTAGGAGGCTCTAGTTCCTATTTCTAGTCTCAACACTCCATATTGTCTGTTTTACTCAATAACGGTCCGTTCTTAGCATTTTGGCCATATATTACCGTTTTGAGTATGAATTGGACTGTTTACTAGACAAAATCCCGTTTTTCGAATTTTATAGAGACTTTGAGGTTTCTTCAATGAAATGAGTAAACAAGTAATAGATGTTTCTCGTTCCTCCTTTAGGAGACTCTAGTTTTTATTTCTAGTCTCAATACTCCATATTGTATGTTTTACTCAATAATGGTTCGTTCTTAGCATTTGTAGTTTCAAAACTCTTTTCATGTTATCATCTTAGCATTTTGGACGCATATTTAAAAAATATATCATGTTATCATATTTTGGACGAAAAGATTTCTTAGCATTTGTAGTTTCAAAACTCTTTTCATGTTATCATGATATATTTTTTTAAAATGGGATTTTGGCCATATATTGCCGTTTTGAATCTGAATTGGACCGTTTACTAGACGAAACTCCATTTTTCAAATTTTATAGGGACTTTGAGGTTCCGTCAATGAAATGAGTAAACAAGTAACGAATGCTTCTCGTTCTTCCTCTAGGAGGCTCTAGTTCCTATTTCTAGTCTCAACACTCCATATTGTCTGTTTTACTAAAGAACGGTTCGTTCTTATCATTTCTAGTGTCAAAATTCTTTTCATGTTATGATCTTAGCATTTTGGACGGTATATTATCGTTTCAAATCTATATTAGACTGTTTACTAGTCGAAATCCATGTTTTCGAATTCACATAGGAGATTTGAAGTTTTTCCAAAGAATTGAGAAAACAAGTTACATATACTTCTCCTTCCACCTTTAGGAGCCTCTAATTCGTATTTCTAGTCTCATCACTCTATATTGCCTGTCTGTTTCAATAACAGTCATTTCTTAGCATTTTGGGTCATATATTGTCGTTTTGGATATGAATTGGACCGTTTACTAAACGAAGTCCCATATTTCAAAATTTCATAGGAGATTTGAGGTTTCTCCAAAGAAATGAGAAAACAAGTAACATATGCTTCTCCTTCCACCTCTAGAAGTCTCTAATTCCTATTTCTAGTCTCATCACTCCATCTTATCTGTCTGGTTCAATAACGATCTATTCTTAGCATTTTGGATCTGAATTGTTCCGTTTACTAGACGAAATCCATGTTTTCAATTTTTCATAGGGGATTTGAGCCTTCGCCAAATAAATTAGAAAACAAGTAATGAATGCTTCTCTTTGCACCTTTAGGAACCTCTAATTCCTATATCTAGTCTCATCACTCCATTTTATATGTCTTATTCAATAAATGTCCGTTCTTAGCATTTTGGGCCACATATTGCCGTTTTGGATCTTAATTGGACTGTTTACTATACGTAATCCATGTTTTCGAATTAACATACGAGATTTGAGCTTTCTCCAAGAAATTAAAAAAACAAGTAACATATCCTTTTCCCTCTACCTATAGGAGCATGTAATTCCTATTTTAAGTGTCATCACTCCATATTATCTGTCTGATTCAATAACGGTTCGTTCTTAGCATTGTGGGCCATATATTGTCATTTTTTATCTGAATTTGACTATTTACTAGACAAAATTCATGTTTTAAAATTAACATAGGGGATTTGAGGTTTCTCCAAAAAAATAAGAAAACTAGTAACATATGCTTTTCCTTCCACCTTTAAGAGCCTCTAATTCATATTTCTAATCTCATCACTACATATTGTCTATCTTATTCAATAACGATCCGTTCTTAGAAGTTTGGGCCAAATATTGTTGTTTTAAATTTGAATTGGAACGTTTACTAGAAGAAATCCCATTTTTCGTTTTTTCATAGGAGATTTTAGGTTTATCCAAAGAAATGAGAAAACAAGTAACATATGCTTTTCCGTCCACCTTTAAAGAGCCTATAATTCTTATTTCTAGTCTCATCGCTCCAACTTGTCTATCTTATTAATTAACGGTTCGTTCTTACAATTTTGGGCCATATAATACTGTTTTTGCTTTGGAATAGACCGTTTACTAGACGAAATCTCTGTTTTTGAATTTTCATAGAAGATTTGAGTTTTTTCAAGGATATGATAAACCAAGTAACAAATGTTTTCCTTCCAACTTTAGGAGCAACTAATTCCTATTTCTAATCTCGTTATTCCGTCTTATCTATCTTGTTCAATAACGGTATGTTCTTAGTATTTTGGACGATATATTACCGTTTTAAATCAATATTAGATCGTTTAGAAATAATAATTAAAGTGTGTTGAATAAAGTTGTGAATGGATAAAGTCGTGAGTGGTATGTGAGTGGTGTGTGAGTGGATAAAGTTCCATAAGATAGTTTGTGAGTGGATAAAGTTCCATAAGATAGTTTACAACTTATTCTACACGTACTTATTCAACACACTTTAATAATTACACACCATTCACCTACCACTCACGACTTTATCCACTCACACACCACACACATACCACTCACGACTTTATCCATCCACAACTTTATTCAACACACTATAATTATTATTTGGCGAAATCCATGTTTTCGAATTAACATAGGAGATTTGAGGTTTTTCCAAAGAATTGAGAAAACAATTAGCATATGCTTCTCCTTCCACCTTTAGGAGCCTCTAATTCATATTTCTAGTCTCATCACTCTATCTTCCCAGTCTGATTCAATAACTGTCATTTCTTAGCATTTTGGGCCACATATTGTCGTTTTGGATATGAATTGGACCGTTAACTAGACGAAATCACATATTCCAAAATTTCATTGGAGATTTGAGGTTTCTCCAAATAAATTAGACAACACACTATAATTAATATTTGGAGATTTGAGGTTTCTCTAATTCCTATTTCTAATCTCATCACTCCATTTTATCATGTTTATTGCTGATTTCTCTGCGTGATTACCAACAAAAGATGATTAGTTAAGTTGTTTAGGTCCAGGTATTAGGTGCTACGAGAGTAGATTTAATACATTTATGTGTTCGAGTTCTAGAACCAGTCGAGTAAGTCGCTAGAAATCATAATTAATTGCTTGTTTGATTTGGTCCATGAAGCAAAGGATTCACTCTGTAGAAAAGCAAAGTTTCTTCATTTCACTCAAACACCGCTTTAGAAATTTCATGTGTTGTCGTTCTAATCCTCTTAGAGAGATCCGACAAATCTGTAGAAACCAACAAGAAAAATCACAACTTTAGAGGAAGATTTAGATCATCCGAATGAGGAAACCACCATCTTACTGGTGATCTAGAGAGTCCTCTCAGCTCAGCCATACAAAGAGGAACCAGCTCAAAGAGATAATCTCTTTCATTCCTGATGCACCATTCAAGATAAGGTATGCCATATAATCATAGATAGTGCCTCTTGTACTAACATTGCTAGCTATGTTTTGGTTGAGAAGTTAGGCTCTAAAACATCAAAGCATCCAAGACAATACAAGTTCAAGTGGCTCTATGACAATGATGAGCTAAAGGTGACTAAACAAGTGGAGATTCCATTCTCCATCAGCCAATATCAAGATCATATCACTTGTGATGTGGGACTAATGCAAGCCGGTAACATTCTTCTTGAGGGACCATGGAAGTATGAATGTGGCACATCACATGATGGCCGCCCAAATCAGTACTCATGATTCTGCCTCAATAACCAAATGTTCACATTAGCACATTTGGATCAAACTGAAGTGCGTGCAATGCAAGCAAGGGAAAAGGTGACCTTGGCAACTAAGGTAATTTTCTTAACTGAAAAGTAATCATTACCACCTGATCACACATTTATTATACACTTGTCTATGCCAAAAGTGTCTTACACAGGCTAAGGAGCAAACATGATCCACACAACAATAAACGGAGGCCATGGCGATCAAAGAGACGCACCAGCCAAAACTTTTGCTCAGCAACGTCGCAATAGAGTAATCTACTCCACACTGATCAAGGAAGCACCCCAGATGCTTTTCCCACGACGAGCCCGAGCCAATCACAAAATAGAACCGACCGTAACACTCTAAACATATTCGGTCAAGCTCAAACTAACTTAGTATATAGTCTTGCATATGAACCAGTTTCGAGGACGAAACCTTTCCTAGGGGGAGGGTATGATATAGACATTGATCCAACCAGGCGGTCCAAGAAGATCTCAAGCCTCAGAGAAACCTCATATGGCCCATCTAAAGCCGATCAAATCCTTGTAGAAGTTGTACCAGTGAAACCAAGCAAGGAGGACAATGAGAGAACACTTATTCATCGACCAAGTGACCCCGGAGAAGACTTTGGCCGAGCCACATTCCCACCAATTTGAGTTATAAAACCAAAATTACCCGAAGATCAGTCTTCCTGGATAAAATCTTACCCATACCGCTCACTAACCCACCCGATACGGAGAATCGGCCCAAAAACAATGTATTCGACCATACCAACACACGACCCAGCTCAGGAGAGAACCTTATCGACTTGAAGACCCATTGGGGCATCCTTACACACGAAGACCCGACATCGACCCGGATTCATCAAATGGTCGAATTTCCCTTAAACTGTCTAATCCTTGACCAAATAAGAAAACCACCTTGACCACGCCTACATTAAAGCTCACGCGCCATATAGAAGACCCACTTGACACCTACAAGATGAACCAAGACGTATTATCATCCAGAGGAGAAGATACACACGCCAAAGAGAAACTTTACTTATCTGGAAATGTTAGTCTTCCATCATTTTCTCTTGTCGAACTAAGGAGACAATATCTCGAACGTTCATCTTCGAAAGACCATCTCAGCCATCCATTCAAACTAGAGAATCTATTTGCTCATCAGCAGCCACCAAAGACGCCTCATCAAGACCAAATATCGAGTTCTTCATCACCATCACTCGCAGATTACATCAGTTGATATTTTGCCTAATTGATGCTCTTTTTATTTTTTAGACCGTTGCTGGTCTACCTAAGAGCCTATGTAAGATATGTTCCTATGTACTTTCAATTCACGGTTTGATTAATTAAAAAGCAGAATTTATTTGTCTTAAAACGCTTGTGCCTTTTAATTCGTTCTTGTGAGTTCTAGTTAGATTGTGGATTATGTAGTACTCCAAATTAAGAAGAAAGGCCAAAAAAACCCATCAAACCGATTCCCAACTTGGAAAAGCCCTAGAAAACCCTTTCTTAATTCCATATATAAGTATATCATTAGTAGGAGAGGAGACACTTTTGTAAACAGAAAACTCTAGCAAAAGTCGATGGCTAGAGGAACCAGCCGCCAACCACCGCCGATCACCACCACCATCTCCGCCGACCACCGTGACGAGGAGGAGGCACCGCAAGTTTGTCATGAGCCGCCGTCTTCTCGATTATGTTTCTTCTAGCCGTCGTTACTGCAGATCTTATATGTGTATATCTCTTTTTAAAACCCTAACATCGAGATCTTGAATCTGAGGATTAGATCTAGGATTCTCTTTATATTCTCTTGTCTTGTTTCGGTATGTTGAGTCTAGGTGTACACAAGTATACAACGTGTTACGGAGTACATACACGTTTGTTTGTTGCATCTTATATGATAGATCTGTATATGAACATCAAATCTGGATTTAGGGAATCATTAGCGAAAACACATGCATACTTATTTTGATAACTATGTTGTGTGATTAATGCGTGTAAAGTAGTTAGATGGTGTGAAATCACTAACAGATGTCTGTCACAAGGCGAGGTGGTACGAATGTTTTTTGCTGGGGCTGATGGGGCGCCTACGGAGGCATCAGTTCTCAACGCCGGGGGTCATGGCGGGTCTCATGAGAAGTGTCTTCAGGACACATATTACTTTTGGGTATGGTAGACTTGTGGGCTCGTGATGGTCGTGGACCATATCACATTGTTTGTGTAGTTTCTTGTGCGTTACTAGAATGTGATGTTTGTTTGCTTGTTTATACTTATTATGGGCATGTTAAGTTGGATATGAGCGGGAGTGGTGACTGAGTTCTAGGTTTATTTCTTGCTGAATAATCCCAATTACTCACCTCTCTCTCTCTCTCTCTCTCTCTCTCTCTCTCTCTCTCTCTCTCTCTCTCTCTCTCTCTCTCTCTTGCAGGTGAGTTTGATGATCAATTTGAGGAGCTGGAATAGCGATCCTGGTGCGGTGCGGGTTTTGGGAGTTAGGGTGTTTTCCTTGGTTTTTGTCTCAGTATGTATTTCTTTTAAAAGACAATTATGTTCGTATTTGCTTCGGCTTTATTCGAGAAGTATGTTTGGATTTTGTAAGACTTTTACTTGGGATTGAATGGAAGAACAATATTATTTAGAAATGATATTACATGTGTTCTAAGTTAAGTGAGCTAACACGCTGTCTTTAAGGAATAAAGAGGCGGGGTTAAAGGAGGCATGGTTGATTCGTCAGTTCCTTTGGGAAGGCGGGATCGGGGTATCTCAAGTTGGTATGGGAAGGCGGGATCGACTTACTAAGTCAGCTCACTTTGTACGGATGGAGCAGAACAATTGGCACATAAGTAATTGGACCTGAATGTGAGACTGCATGCAGTTCCAGTGAGCATAGTATCAGATAGAGACTTAAAGTTTCCAGATAATTTATGGGGAGCATTTCAGAAAGCATTGGGGATGAAAGTGGACCTGAGTACTGCATACCATCCTCAAAAAGACGGTCAATCGAAAAGGACAATTTGGACCATGGAGGATATGCTGAGAGCATGCGTTTTGGACTGGGAGGGGAACTGGGGGAAGTAACTTTCTCTACTAGAGTTTGCTTACAACAATAGCTATCACACCAGCATTTGGATGGCTCCGTACGAGGCTCTGTATGGAAGGTCGTGTCGTACACCACTTTGTTGGACCGTATTAGGGGCAATGAGAGACCTAGAGCCGGAATTGGTCAAGGAAGCGTCTGAGCAGGTGGAACTGCTTAAGAAAAGGCTAAAGAAAGCCCACTACCGCCATATCAGCGTCGAACGAATTTGGCATTCGTAGTAGGCGATGAAGTGTACTTGAAAATGTGGGCATTCAGAGGAACATATAAGTTTTGAAAGTTGAAGTAGTTAAGGCCAAGGTACATGGGACCGTATTCAATAATTGACAGGATTGGAGAAGTGGCCTATAGGTTGGAGCTTATGATGCACTCGGATTCGTCTCTGAAACTTCAGGGTTTAAATCTGTAAACCTAAAAGTTCTGCAAGTGCACAGACGTGGGTTGTAGTACTTTAAGTATCGATCCACATAAAGGGAATGTTGTTTTGCGAGACCTTAGAAAGAGAGTTCGTAAGGAAGTCTAAAACGATAATAAGGTTTATGGTTTTTGTCATGAAACGAGTGCTGGAAATTTGAACTAAACTAAGCGAGAAAGTAAAGAAAGCAAGTAAGCAACGCGAGTAGGTAAAAACGAGGTTGTAAACTAATAAGCGAGTACGTAAAATAAGATTGTAAACTAGATGAGAAAATAAGAAGGCAACCAAGTAAATAAGAAAGCAAGTAAATAAATTAAACGAATAAGCAAAGCGAAAACGTAAACAATTAAACTAAGCATTGGGCAATCAGGAACTCTGTAGCGATCATGGCCGAAAATCATAAGAATTTTGTTAGCATTTTTAAAGCGACTTTTTGTCGTATTTGGATTCTTGAACTTGGAACATGGACACTATGTGTAGTTTACTTTCGTACACCCTACACACCTACAACTTTGGTACTCGACCGGTAGCTTTCGTCTCCGGCCGCGCAAAAAGTTAGTGATTATACTCAACAGTCGTTAACGCTCACAACCCCTCCACATGTAAACTTTCAAAATCTTGTGACGGTTTTGATCGTCTACCCTAGGTCAAACATATGGATCCAGTACTTTCGTAACTCTAAAAATATTTAAGATCAGTTGCAAGGTAGCTAATCAAGCAAACATGCATTAAGAATAAGGATAGACCGAAGAATCATAATCGATACCCTACACTAAAACCTATTGAGAAATCGATCCATGAGAGCCCCTTGAGATCCCTTTACCCAACAAGAGAACTACTTGGACACGATTAAAGAAAGCAAAAGCATAATTAAATTAAGATCAGGAGGTTGGTGAAGAAGCCTCTCGAGTTTAAGAACTATGTCCGGAGAGAACTTCTTCACCAATCTCGTAAGTAGAACAAAAACTTAAGAAAAGACTTGTAAAAATTAAACTAAAAAGAGGCACAATATAGGTTACGAAATTGTGTAAGTATTTATAGATCTTCAACTCTTGCTTTGGTCGTCCTTAGGGTTTCTTTAAGGAGAAAACGAACTGGGCTTGAAGATGGGTTTCGAACATGCTGTTTTTGGCCATTTTTTATTCACCGCGTGAGCGGGGCTTGGAGNAAGGAATGGGAAGATGCCAGATGCAAGGCCATGCTAGATAAGTTGGTTGTGGAGCTCCCTTTTGTTGAAGCTATCAAGACATGTCCAGCTTTCAGGAGATATGTGAAGAAGATGGTCTCTAGCAACGTGAGCATCGAGGAAGGTGTCATGTTGATCACAGCTGAGTACAGTGCGATGCTGCTTAACAAGATTCCTAAGAAGCTTCTTTCTGAGGAAGATGTATCTACTGGGAACGATTCAAATCGCAGAGTATCGATCGATACCCAGCCTGGTATCGATCGATACCCCTCTCAGAAAGAACCAGAAACGGAGAAGACACGTGAGGTTATCGAGGAAAGAGTTCCCAAGTCACTACAGCCGCGGCAATTGACAAAGACGGAAGACCCAGGGAAATTCGCAGTACCATGCTCTATCTCAGGAGTCAAGTTCAAAGAGTTTCTCGTTGACTCAGGGTCTAGTGTCAATGTGATGTCAAGGGAAATTGCTGAACATTTGAAGGCTGATATAAGAGCCCCTACCTTGCTTCTCACGTTTGCAAACTCTTCCACCTCACCTCCGTACGGTACTATCCATGCTCTGCCTATTCAGTTAGGAAATTGTCTGGTGCCCACCGATTTTCAGGTTTTGGAGATGAGCAAAGGATCTGAGGTTTCTCTGCTCCTGGGTCGACCATTCATGGCTACTGTTGGTGCGATCATAGACATGCCTAATAAGAGACTGCATGCAGTTCCAGTGAGCATAGTATCAGATAGAGACTTAAAGTTTCCAGATAATTTATAGGGAGCATTTCAGAAAGCATTGGGGATGAAAGTGGACCTGAGTACTGCATACCATCCTCAAAAAGACTGTCAATCGAAAAGGACAATTTGGACCATGGAGGATATGCTGAGAGCATGCGTTTTGGACTGGGAGGGGAACTGGGGGAAGTAACTTTCTCTAGTAGAGTTTGCTTACAACAATAGCTATCACACCAGCATTTGGATGGCTCCGTACGAGGCTCTGTATGGAAGGTCGTGTCGTACACCACTTTGTTGGACCGTATTAGGGGCAATGAGAGACCTAGAGCCGGAATTGGTCAAGGAAGCGTCTGAGCAGGTGGAACTGCTTAAGAAAAGGCTAAAGAAAGCCCACTACCGCCATATCAGCGTCGAACGAATTTGGCATTCGTAGTAGGCGATGAAGTGTACTTGAAAATGTGGGCATTCAGAGGAACATATAAGTTTTGAAAGTTGAAGTAGTTAAGGCCAAGGTACATGGGACCGTATTCAATAATTGACAGGATTGGAGAAGTGGCCTATAGGTTGGAGCTTATGATGCACTCGGATTCGTCTCTGAAACTTCAGGGTTTAAATCTGTAAACCTAAAAGTTCTGCAAGTGCACAGACGTGGGTTGTAGTACTTTAAGTATCGATCCACATAAAGGGAATGTTGTTTTGCGAGACCTTAGAAAGAGAGTTCGTAAGGAAGTCTAAAACGATAATAAGGTTTATGGTTTTTGTCATGAAACGAGTGCTGGAAATTTGAACTAAACTAAGCGAGAAAGTAAAGAAAGCAAGTAAGCAACGCGAGTAGGTAAAAACGAGGTTGTAAACTAATAAGCGAGTACGTAAAATAAGATTGTAAACTAGATGAGAAAATAAGAAGGCAACCAAGTAAATAAGAAAGCAAGTAAATAAATTAAACGAATAAGCAAAGCGAAAACGTAAACAATTAAACTAAGCATTGGGCAATCAGGAACTCTGTAGCGATCATGGCCGAAAATCATAAGAATTTTGTTAGCATTTTTAAAGCGACTTTTTGTCGTATTTGGATTCTTGAACTTGGAACATGGACACTATGTGTAGTTTACTTTCGTACACCCTACACACCTACAACTTTGGTACTCGACCGGTAGCTTTCGTCTCCGGCCGCGCAAAAAGTTAGTGATTATACTCAACAGTCGTTAACGCTCACAACCCCTCCACATGTAAACTTTCAAAATCTTGTGACGGTTTTGATCGTCTACCCTAGGTCAAACATATGGATCCAGTACTTTCGTAACTCTAAAAATATTTAAGATCAGTTGCAAGGTAGCTAATCAAGCAAACATGCATTAAGAATAAGGATAGACTGAAGAATCATAATCGATACCCTACACTAAAACCTATTGAGAAATCGATCCATGAGAGCCCCTTGAGATCCCTTTACCCAACAAGAGAACTACTTGGACACGATTAAAGAAAGCAAAAGCATAATTAAATTAAGATCAGGAGGTTGGTGAAGAAGCCTCTCGAGTTTAAGAACTATGTCCGGAGAGAACTTCTTCACCAATCTCGTAAGTAGAACAAAAACTTAAGAAAAGACTTGTAAAAATTAAACTAAAAAGAGGCACAATATAGGTTACGAAATTGTGTAAGTATTTATAGATCTTCAACTCTTGCTTTGGTCGTCCTTAGGGTTTCTTTAAGGAGAAAACGAACTGGGCTTGAAGATGGGTTTCGAACATGCTGTTTTTGGCCATTTTTTATTCACCGCGTGAGCGGGGCTTGGAGTAGTGGCCAAAGGGTGTTTCGCTGTGGCTGGAGAGCCTCTGGACATGGCCAGGAGTGTCTTCGCCACGGGAAGGAGCCTTGGACCCGCGGTGGTTGGCCTATGATGTTGAAACTTCAATTCTTCTCTTGCTTCTTTCGCGAGACTGCAAAACATGCATTCGGTCAATTTGATGTATCTTGAGATCTAGCCGTTGGATTGTCTTGAAACCAACTGGGTATGAAAGGTGATTCTCCCGTCATCCGACGGTGATAATATCCCTATCTGATGTCAAACTTCTGAGAGTACGAAATTGACCAAAATATGGTCTTTCTCCAATTTGCGTCATATTTGACTAAGTAACTTGAAAAGAGTCTAGAAATTATAAATATGCGAAAATCATATTAAAAGCATGTAAAACCATGTGAAAAACTTATTAAAGCGTTATTAAATAGATAGTAAAACTGGTAAAAATACGGTGTTATCACACCCCCAGACTTAAACCTTGTTTTCCTCAAACAAGACAAAACTTAAGCTTGGAAATGATCAAACAAATATCATAGGGAACTAGAAATCTCGGAGACCGTTCTTCTAAACCATGACCATAGAACTACATCAAACGCAACCTAGCTAGAAAATTCTCACAAGAAGTTTCCGTAACACTAGTCCACGGTATCCGCATACGAAATATAAACTTTCAAAATCCAAAAATCATGTCAACTAGCTCTCTAAATTCATTAAGTGCAACCATGAACTTCTCATCAAAATGATCAAACCATGACAATTGAGGCTATGTATTAAACGCATTTAGAGGTGAGGTTAAATGTGTTTCGGGTTACCGTAATTTCACCGGAGGATGGTAGATATTATGCAAAACAGCAAAGAGAGGATGGAGTTGTTGACCTCCACAGTTTCCAGTCACTTCTTCTTGCGTAAAAATTGTTGTACTTCCTCCTTTCTCCAAAAACAGAAGTTTTATGTCATTCCCCTATACTTAGATTTTTCTGTGGGCTCGGAATGACCAACTTCTCACAAACGAACCATGGATGCCCTCATAATAATTTTGACCAACACTCTTTTTACGCTCTTGTTTCTTTTCCCTTTCGATTATTTTCGATTTCTCTTTTTTATTCTTTTTTTCGAAAGGCTGAAACGCCTTTTATTGAGATAGAGTTTTAGGGGCACAAAAGTTTACCATGATTTTGAGTTTTTCCAAGGCAGAACCAAGCTCTTATCTTTGTTGAATTCACCTCCACCAATCGCGTATAGTCTTTGTCTTTAGTGATTGAAAATTGTGTCGTTTCCCCCTCTCCGGCGTTTTTGCACATATCTGCACATAAGACACAAAGAGAGTTGCATGAGGTTTGAACAAAGGTTAAGTTTTGGGTGGGGTACCAACTAAAGATGAGCTGACCATTCATGTACAACAAAGAGTGGTAAAAGGTAAAAGAACGTCATGAATGTATGATTCATTATCTTTGCCTAAACCTATGATGAGAAAATTAAGTCAAGTTAAAGTTCAAGTATAATAGAGCTAATATATTACATCCTAAGGAATCTCAACGGTCTAAGTTCCTCTGGGGATTTCGCATTAACAGAATCTCTAGATACCACCTAATCTAGAACCAAATTACGAAAGAGCATGTTACTAGGAAATAGCGTAGAAGCGCATTGGTCGGTTATCGTCATGGATTCCTTTCATCATTCCCTCAAAACCTATTCCTACTTAATTGAAAAAAAACTTGAAATTTTTTAAAGAAATCGCGAAAAGTGCACAAATGCAAAGACTCATGAAAAAAAATGGTGGTTAGTAAGGGTTGGAATCCTCCCCCATACTTAAATTGCACTGTCCTCAGTGTGAAATAAATAGAGTAAGGACGAATAAATAGTTGTATGTAATAATTGAAAAATTTAAGGACAAAAAAAACTTACCTGGAAGTGGTTGGGGAATGGAGTGGTGGTGTTTGGGAGATGATATATGGTGTTGTGATGATGGGGAATGGGTGTGAGGGTGATTGGGAATGGTTGGGAATCGATCGGGTATCAAACGGAGTCGAGCAGGGTCGACAAAGGAGTCGGTTGATCGCGACCGCAGCCACATGCTGGTTTGCCGGGGGTCAAGGTGCTACACACGCGGTCGAGCTTCTCTTTGAGGTTAAGTCCTTCCTTACGATTCGTGCTGGACCGAGCATTTCTGAACCGTGTTGTTGATTCGTAAATCACACAAGCAGTAAAGCAGAGAACTTTGATCGGAAACTCGTTTTATTGATTGAATTCGGCGTTACAACGGAGGTTTAGTGAAAAAGAACTAAGGAGACTAAAGAACTTGAGATCGGTGCTTGGTGAAGTGATATGCTCAAATTAATACCCTAACAGTACTAAAGCAGTAGTTGTAATATAGCTAGGGGTCGAACCACAAAGACTCACAGAGATGCACAATAGATTGTATAGTATTGAATTAAGCTAAGCCAAGAGATGTAATTGAAAGCAGTGCAGAAATTAAAAGAGTTGTAATTCAATTGGGAAAATATAGGCTCAGGGTTTTTCTCAGGAAATCAATGAATGCAGATAAACTAACTAATAGCATTCAGATTTAGCGCAGTTCTTTAACTGAAATCACTAAAGTATAATTAACCAACTGTCGTTGCGAGAATTATCTAAATCTAAATCTTAGGAATTCCAAATCTCTTTGCGAATCCTAAAGTCTAAATCAGCTTTAATATCAGGTTTGATATGTTCACAAATCAATTAAACCAAATTTCCTTGCGAATAATCAATTTGCTCACCTAGGTTCTATCAGGTAATTAATCGCATTGTCGTGCCTAATCAATTATCCTAAGATCTAAGTTCCAGATTCGTCAACCTAGAATTAGCTTTGAACACAACCTAAGGCGAAGAACTAATTCAGATGGTGAATCCTAAACAGATAATCAACCTAGCATTCAAAGAATTCCTTATGAGAAAACCCTAAACCTAAAGTGGATCTACTCAGACATGGAGAATGAAACAATCAACATAACTGAATAGATCATCAATAGAAAATAAGAGTAACAAGAGGTTTTGAGATCTGATCTCGGACGAAGGGAGATCCAGACTTGTCTCTCTAAAACCAAAGTAAAATCAAAGTATAGAAAATAAAGCTTAGCCTAAACAGGTGGCTGAAAACCTAATTTATAAGCTAAAACACGTTCTGGGCCATCTTGTAAATATCAAAGTCTTCTGGGCCAATTCTGTAATTCTTCAACTCTTCAATAAGTCGCGATCCTTCTGTTTCCTCGACGGGTATCGATCGATACTGGGTAGTATCGATCGATACTCAGGTGATTTTGATATCTCAGCTACACGGATCTCTGCTTCGCTCCAGAATGTTCCAGAAAGCTCCAATATCTCCAATTATGCTCCAAACGTGCTATAACCTGTAAAAGACTCTAAAAGACTACAAAACACTAGAAAGACTCTATAAAAAAGACTTATATCATGGCTTAAATAGGGTAAAAACCATGATATATCATGAAGCTTTCTCTATATTCTTCTGTCTCTCGGATGATTGTGGATGTCCTCTCTTCGAGTTTGCCTCCTCCTTATTTATAGGTTTTTGAGTCGGTTGTTTAAGAGAATATTTCGCTTTTCCAAGTTCGATTAGGAAAATAAATATTCCGAATCTCCTCCGAGATAAGGAAATCTTCCGTATATCTCGAAGGTCGGTTTCCATCCGGTTATATCGGACTGGACCCTCGTTGGGCCATTAATTTCGGTAATAAAAATGAGCGGGCTTGTCTTGGGCTTGTAGAGTTTGGACCGACAAACCCAAGTCCGTCTTCCTCTTGTCCGAACCATCGTAAACCGATACCGATCTCGGTTCGAACCGAGTTAAACCGGGGAGGGGAGTGCTAAATCCCCCTCTAACAATTGGTCCCCCCCCCTCAGTTCGGCGAAAGAGTTTTTTGGAGTTCGGCGAGGTTTCTAGGAGTATTCTTTAGCTCGGTTAGAACCGAGATCGGTGAGGTTCATTCGATATTTCCTGCCTTGTGGATCCAAGTTCGGTAAATTTCTCCCGTGATTTTGCGTCCAAAATTTTTCGAGTTCGGGATCTCCTGCCTTGTGCATATTTTCGCATTGATTCTGAACTTTCGAGTTCGGTGGATTTTTCTCGGGAAAAGGGGTGTCGATTCGTCTTCTTCAGTCGCAGAATTCGAGGAGTCGTCATCATTACACTTTTTCTTATAAATAGCGATAGTACCTTCCCCACTCTTCACTTCTTCCTTGCTTTCAAAAAAGGTATTTTCACTTTCTCTCTCTATTGCTCTCCCTTCTCTCTAGAATTATTTATTTTTCCGTTCTCTGATCATCTCTTCTGCCGTGATTTCTCCTATTTGCTCGAAGATCTTCAAGTTCTTCATCGATTTCTTCTTTTCAATCGAGATGAGTTCGAAAACTTTTTCCTCTTCTGTTAATGACCGAACTCCACCACAGAAGTTCCCCGGTCTTGAATTATTTATTGATAGCTCTGATTCGAGTTCGGATGGTTTGAGCAATGTTCGGCAGGAACTGATCAGGCAGAATTCTCTGCATGCTGTCGCTGGACCGAGCAGTCCAAGAGTCGTCATCGAGGTCCCTCACCTTATTGATGAGGATGAGCCCGAAGAAGGGGTTGCTGAATCGGGTGATCATGTTTAGGCGGATCAGGAGTTTGCAGCTCGGCTTGTGGAGGGTGAGGATGTAGTTCGCCCGGATGATCATGATGCCTTATCAGCAGTTCGTCAAGACGAGGAAGACGATATTCCCTTGACGACGGCCAAACGAGTGGTTGAAAGGCCTTCGAACATCGGGCCGTCTAGTTCTAAGAGAGAGACGGTTCAGGATACCTTGGAACGATGCGACGCTCCGGATGATCTGGTTTTTAGGATTCCAAAGATTACCGATCGTCCTTGGGATGCCCCTGAACGTTATATATGCATCTATGAGGAGTATTTTCGAAGTTGCGGTCTTCAGTTTCCTCTCCCGGAGCTCCTTTACAAATACTGCAAGAGGCAACATGTCGCGATCTCCCAACTCATGCCGGCCACGATAATCAACATTATGGGTCTCCTTGCTCTTAGGGAGGAGTGCGGTATTCCCATTACTGTCAAGATCTTTGAGAGGCTGTTTCGGGTGAACCTGTCGAAGGCCAGGCCTTGGCTAATGCAAAGCCGGAGTATGATCTTGTTACTGGGAACACACCGAGCAAGGTCAACAACTGGAGTTCCCGATTCTTCTATGTTAAGATCGACGAATCTTCTGTTGAGCGTCCAGACGGGAGCTACCGAACTCAGTGGAGGACTCTCATTGGTAGATATTGGTTTTTCGATCTTTGTTCTTTGTTTTGTTTTGTCTAAGTTATGTTTATCTTTCTGTCTTTCAGATCGTCACGTACCGGGTTTCCTTATCACCACGCCTGCATTCACCTTTGTTCACGCGAAGCAGTTAAGTGGGGCTGGGAAAGTTCGGTGGCCTAAAGCATACCAGGAAAAACTCGACTTGAAAGCCAAACGAGCTCTTAAAGGTACATGTCGGTGAATTCTCTTTCGTAATCTGGCAGTTGCTTTCTCTGGTGTTGATCCGTTTTACATATACACATTTTTCTATGCAGCAAATCCTTCTCGTCGACGAAGAATGAAGCTTGACGATATCCCTAATCGGACCGCCGATATGGACAGCGATGAGGAGAACACTGAAGTCCCGTCTGCCGTTCGAGACGGGCAAACTATTGTTGACGTGGAAGTCGTCAAAGAACAGGTTCCGCGTGAGGAACCGGTTCTTGCTGAAAAACGCGCTTCTTCAGCAGATGTGGCGAAGATGAGGAGAAGGAAAAAGAAGGGCAAGAGGACTGCCAAGCAAAATGTTGAGGTCAGTACGGGGAATGCCGAACCTCAAAGTATTGCAAATGACACGGTGGTCATATCGGACCGCTCCGCTGCATCGAAGAAGCAGCGAACTTCTGAGGCGACGGCCCATTCTGTCAGTTTCGGCTATGACAAGAATGACCCGGTGACGAATGATGCTGAGGCTTGTGCCGATGTATATCGGCAATTGAATTTCAGCTCGGGGGTGCTTCCGCCGGCCGAGGATCCTTTCCAGTCCAACGCTTATAAAAAGCTGGCTCGGACTACTGCTGAGGTAAACGAGTTTTTCTGAATTCGGATGATACCTGATATATCATGGTTTTTACCCTGTTTAAGCCATGATATAAGTCCTTTTTATAGAGTCTTTCTAGTGTTTTGTAGTCTTTTAGAGTCTTTTACAGGTCTTGGCACGAATTAGAGCATTATTGGAATTATTGGAGTTCTTTAGAGCATTCTGGAGCGAAAGTGAAGTCTGATGACTAAGTGTCCGATCTGAACGACAAGCATCGATCGATACCCCCTGGTATCGATCGACACCCATCGGAGAAATCATGGGCCGCGACTTTTTATGAAGTTTTGGAGAATTACAAAAGTGCCAAGAAGTCTCTGATAATTACAAGAAGACCCCTAGTCGTGATTTATGTTATAAATAGGGTTTTACAGCCACTTGTTTAGGCTATGCTTTATTTTGCTTGAGTTTAAGAGAGATTTTGGTGAGAGATACAATTCTGATTTCCCTTCGTCCGAGATCAGATCTCAAACCTTGTTTCTCTGTCTGATTTTATATAGAGTATTTATTCAAACATGTTTATTAATTTAATCTCCATGTCTGAGTAGATCTCTTGTTAGGTTTGGGGATTCTCATTAGGGATTTCTTTGAATGCTAGGTTGATTAGTTATTTAGGGTTCATAATCTGAATTAGTTCTTCACCTTAGGTTGTTCTCATAGCTAATTCTAGATTGATCACCTAGAACTTAGATCTTAGGATAATTGATTAGGCACGACATTGCAATTAATTACCTGATAGAACTAAGGAGAGCAAATTGATTATTCGCAAAGAAATTTGGTTTAATTGATTTGTGAACATATCAAACTTGAAATTAAGGCTGATTTATTCTTTGGGATTTGCAAAGAAATTTGGGATTCTGAAGTTTAGATTTAGATAGTTTTCGCAACGACAGTTGGTTAACTATGCATTAGTGATTTGAGTTCTAGAACCGCGCTTAACCTGAACCCTGATTAGTTAGTTTATTTGCATTCATTGATTTCCTGAGAAATATCCCTGAACCTATCTTTTCCCCATTGAATACAAATCGTTTACTGCTTTCTGTTTTCTGCTTAACCTGAATTGCTTAGATTAGCTTGATTCTATAATTTATTGAGTGATTTCTGTGGATCCTTGTGTTCGACCCCTAGCTAGACTACAACAACTGCTTTAGTACTGTTAGGGTATTAAATTGAGCATATCAATTTTGGCGCCGTTGCCGGGGATTCAATTTCACCATTAGATTGTAGCTGTCGAGTTTCGACTTAGCTCGCCAGTATCGATCGATACTACCTAGTATCGGTCGATACCGAGGCGATTTTTCTTGTTGATATCGATCGATACCATCAGTATCGGTCGATACTCATCGTGACTTTGGTTACTAACGTTCTTGATCTTAGTGTTTCAGGTGCATGCCAGTTCGTGGAACCAGAAGAAACAAGAGCACTCAGCTGGTTAATCTTTCGTTAGAGGAACTAGCACGTTTAGAACGCACAAACAGAAAGACCAAGCAGACATCAGGGATGAA
>PKML01008550.1:112696-134507 GCA_002933935.1 Eutrema yunnanense | reverse complement strand
TAGGTTGATTAGTTATTTAGGGTTCATAATCTGAATTAGTTCTTCACCTTAGGTTGTTCTCATAGCTAATTCTAGATTGATCACCTAGAACTTAGATCTTAGGATAATTGATTAGGCACGACAGTGCAATTAATTACCTGATAGAACTAGGGAGAGCAAATTGATTATTCGCAAAGAAATTTGGTTTAATTGATTTGTGAACATATCAAACTTGAAATTAAGGCTGATTTATTCTTAGGGATTTGCAAAGGAATTTGGGATTCTGAAGTTTAGATTTAGATAGTTTTCGCAACGACAGTTGGTTAACTATGCATTAGTGATTTGAGTTCTAGAACCGCGCTTAACCTGAACCCTGATTAGTTAGTTTATTTGCATTCATTGATTTCCTGAGAAATATCCCTGAACCTATCTTTTCCCCATTGAATACAAATCGTTTACTGCTTTATGTTTTCTGCTTAACCTGAATTGCTTAGTTTAGCTTGATTTTATAATTTATTGAGTGATTTCTGTGGATCCTTGTGTTCGACCCCTAGCTAAATTACAACAACTGCTTTAGTACTGTTAGGGTATTAAATTGAGCATATCAAAACCTTTTTTCTTTCTTTTAGATTTCTTACCGTGACGTGTTCTCTTCCCTTTTTAGATGGTGGCACAAACAAACGAGCTCGTCAGCACCTATGATCGTGAGCTCGATTTCGCCCGCCAAAGGGCGCTTAAGACCGGCAAGGCGTTGCTTGTCAAGCAAGAAAGGACGAGGGCTGGCGATTTCGCAGTCGCCGAATTGACAAGGGAGATAGCCGCGCTGAAGGCCTCAAAAGCCGAGCTTGCTAAGGAGAGAGACGCCCTCACCCATACCTTGTTTCGGGAAACCTCTCGTCTGCGAACTGGTCGCACTCAACAGATCATGAAGAGGAAGGAGGTCACCGAGAAGTCCCAGGTTCAGCTCCAGAAGGTCAAGGATCACTTGGCGGCCCTTGACCGGGTTAAAAAACTGTTCCTTGCTGTTAATCAAGCTCAGGGGGTTCTCAACTTCTGCAGTAGTCTCGAGGCGAAGCACGGTATCGTTGTCCCGCCGTCTTGTATTGAGAGACTGAAGAAAATCAAAGCCGCGAAGTTGGCTGAATATGAGGCGGTCGATCTCTGCGAGCTTGCCGAGTGGGATTTGGTTGTGTCGCCTTTCATCGAGCCGATTCATTCGGAGATTTCTCTCCCAATAGGCACTGAGGTTCCGGCGGGTATCGACATGTTCGGTTCTAACCGTGCTGCGATGTCTGGCGATCGAGCCGTCGCGATGCGAAATCAAAATGTTTGGCTTATGTGCTTCGGTTATCTGTGGCGTTTCTGCCTTGTAATTTTTTGTTTTTGGCCAAGGAGGCTTATAACTCGACCTTTTGGAGCGGAGGGTTTTTATAGTCCGGTATTCGCTAGTTTTTTGTATGATCCCTTTTTTTTTATATAATCATGATTATGACCTTCCTTAACTGTTTTCTGGGATATTTGTCTTATCGAATCTTGGCTTGTTCGAAGTCGTAAATCTATACGAACTTCTCAAGTCTGCCATACAAAAATGGTGCCGTAAACAGTACGGTCTTAGCCGGGGTGAAGAGGACAGACTTGATTCTACGATTTATTCGAAATCGGCGGCCTGTGTAATCATATCGGCTTATACTTTGCGATTGTTGAGGAATCAGCTTAGAATTTCGCGATTGTTGAGAAATCGGCTTAGGATTTTTGCGATTGTTGATAAATCGGCTTAGATTTTTGTGAGTAATGGCGTTCGGCTTTACCTTTGGAGCTTGGCATAAGAGTACGTGAACAGCTCGTCCTAAGATACTCCAAGGTTTTCTCAGATCGAATCCGGGTGTGCAAGACATGCTCGTCTTATTTAGCTCAAATCGAGCGTAGAGGGGCTCGGTGAACTTTTTTTTTTTTTCTTCTAGTAGTAGTAGCGTTTGAGATTCATCGAGTTCCATGATCGCGGGATCAGTGTTCCGTCCAACTTCATTAGTTCGTACACTCCGGGTTTGACGACCCTCATGATCTGGTAGGGTCCCTCCCAATTAGTGCCGAGTTTTCCAGCGTTCCTTTGTTCGGTGCCTTCGAAGACTTTTCGTAAGACGATATCGCCATCTTTAAAGTGGGGTCCGCGGACTTTTTGTTGTAGTAGCGTGCTACCAAGTTTTGATAGTCTTGGATGCGAAGCAAGGCTTGATCGCGTTGTTCTTCGAGTGTGTCGAGGTTGTCGAGCATGATTTCATCGTTTAGGCCAGGATTTTCCACGAGCATCGTCCTGCGTATTGTTGGAACTTTTAGTTCGGCGGGACAGAGAGCTTCAACGCCGTAAGCCAGGTAGAAAGGGGATTGTCCGGTTGATTGTCTTGGAGTGGTGTGATAAGACCATAAGACTCCGTTGAGTTCATCAGCCCATCGACCTTTTCTGACGTCCAAACGTTTTTTGAGTCCGTCAATGATGGTTTTGTTCGTTGATTCGGCCTGGCCATTGCTTTTAGGATATCTTGGTGTGGAGAAACTTAGTCGAATTTTCCACTTGGCACAGAAATCGCCGAACAATGTTGAGATAAATTGCGGCCCGTTGTCGGTGATAATGTCGTACGGGACTCCGTGTCGGCATATGATGTTTTTCAGACGAACTTCTTTACGTCGAGGGCATGGATTTCGGGGTATGACTCGGCTTCGGCCCATTTGGTAAAGTAGTCTGTCATAACGAGGATGAATTTTTTCTGTGTGGGGGAACGTCGAAGAGGACCGATTATGTCCATTCCCCAATGCATGAACGGGTATGGTTTTGTTGATGTAGTTAGCAGTTCGGTTGGGAGATGTATCATCGAGTCGTGCCTTTGACATTATTCGCATTTGGCTACGAACTTATCATAGTCTGCTTGCATGGTTGGCCAGTAGTAGCTCGCATTTTTTATCTTTATGGCCAAAGAGCGACCTCCGGCATGGTTTCCTCCATCGCCTTCGTGTATTCTTTTTATGACCTCGTGAATATCGTCGCCGGACACGCATTTGAGAAGGATGCCTACCGCACTCCAGCGAAATAGTCCGTCAAAGATAAGTATGTATCGAGCAGCTCGCATTTTTAGTCGTCGGGCTGCCCATCTGTCGACTGGGACCATCCCGTCGATGATATACATTTTAATTTCTTGTATCCAATCAGTGGGTGTAAGTTCGCTTAAGGGTTTGATGTTCATTGGCTTATGGAGGCCCTCTGATGGCTCCTCGGTTTCGTCGTCGAAATGGTTTTGTGTTGGCTTGACGAGGTGCTCGGTTTCATCGTATGTTATATGCGTTTGCCTTTGTCTTCGTGGGATGGGCTTGGTTGCGGGATAATCTTCGTAATTATGCATGCGAGTGGTGATATTGCATTCCTATATCTTTCTGATGCTTGGTTCAGGTATAATTTCGACTGGTATCGTCCTTTTGAGATAGGGATCCGGACTCGATGCTAATGCGGCAAGTGCGTCGGCCGGGGCGTTTTCTCCCCTTGGAATTTTGTTGAGATCAAAATGTGCGAACTCGGTGGCGAGTTTTTTCACGAGTTTGAGGTACACGTTTATTCGATCGTTCTTTGCGTCATACTCTCCGCTGAATTGGCTGGCGACGAGCTGCGAATCGTAATAGGCACGTATACGAGTTGCGCCGATGGCCTTGGCTAAGCGGAGTCCGGCGAGTAATGCTTCGTACTCTGCTTCGTTATTTGACGCGTTGAATGCTAGACGGAATGATTGTTCCAAGATTTCTTCAGTTGGAGACTGAAGTCGTATGCCTACTCCCGACCCTCGATGGGACGATGAACCGTCCACGTGGAGGATCCATTGTTAGGTAGTTATAACGTCAGTATTGACGAACTCCTGTGGTAGTTCGATGAGGAAATCGGTGAGGACTTGTGACTTGAGGCTTTTCCAATTCTTATAATCGATATCGTATTCACTGACCTCGATTGCCCATTTGGCGAGTCGACCGGATAGGCTTGGATTGTGTAAGATCGTTCGGAGTGGCTGATCGGTTAAGATGGTGATAGAGTGTGATCGGAAATACGGTCTAAGTTTCCGAGCAGCGATGACGATGGCGAGAGCAAGTTTTTCGAGGGTTGGGTATCGGCTCTCGGCGCCATCAAGCGATTTGCTTATGTAGAAGATTGGCTTCTGCTCGCCTCTGTCTTCCCGAACGAGAACTCCGCTGACCGCAGAGGTCGAAATTGCGACGTAAAGATAGAGAGTCTCACCATCCTCGGGTTTGGCTAAGATCGGTGGAGTGGACAGGTACTCCTTGAGTTGTTTGTACGCTTCTTCGCATTGGTCGTCCCATTCCAGGTGTTTGTTGCCGCGTAGCAGCTGATAGAAAGGGAGACACTTGTCGGTAGATCGTGAGATGAATCTGTTAAGTGCGGCAATGCGGCCGGTCAACCGTTGGACTTCTCTTTTTGTTGTCGGGGATGGGAGATCGAGGATTACGGAGATCTTTTTTGGATTAGCCTCGACTCCTCTTTGAGTGACGATATATCCAAGGGATTCTCCTGATGTCACCCCAAAAGTACATTTAGTTGGATTGAGCTTCATGCCGTACTCGTTTAATATGTTAAAACACATGTTGAGATGTCTGATGTGATCCTTAGCGACGAGCGATTTGACGAGCATGTCGTCGATATAAACTTTCATGGTTTTGCCGATCTGACTAGCGAACATGCGGTTGATAAGTCTTTTGTATGTTGCTCCGGCATTCTTCAGGCCGAACGACATGACTTTATATCAGTAGATGCCGCGATCGGTGATGAAAGAAGTTTTCTCGCGATCATCTGGATGCATGAGTATCTGGTTATAGCCCGAAAATGCATTCATGAAAGATAGGAGTTCGTTCCCGGCAGTAGCTTCAACGAGTCTATCGATATGTGGTAGTGGGAAGCTGTCTTTTGGACAGGCTTTGTTAAGGTCGGTAAAATCAATGCAGATTCTCCACTTTCCGTTTTTCTTTTTAACGACGGCTGGGTTTGCCAGCCAGTCCGGATATAGAACTTCCGTAATTGATCCTGCTCCAATCAACCGTTCGACCTCGTCGTAGTTGGCCTGGGCCTTCTCGGGTCCGAGCTTGCGTCTTTTCTGCTTGATCGGTTTGAAGGTGGAATCAATGTTGAGTTCGTGGCTTGTGATTTTTGGATCGATCACGGGCATGTCGTTGATTGACCAGGTGAAGGTTGATACGTTCCTTTTGAGAAAGCGAATTAGGTCATACTTGATCCCTTCATCGAGTTCGGCTCCGATTCTGACACATATGTCGTGGTTGAGTTCGTCGATGTTGACTTGAATAATTGTTTCTCTTCTCGACAGATGGGGGTTGTTAACGGTTTTCTTCGTGTTGATTATGTATGTGCTTAACTTGCACTCGTTGATATAGCAAGTTCGGGATATCACTTGGTCGCCTCTTAGAGTGAAGACTCCAGATGGTGTTGGAAATTTTAAGCATTGGTGATAATTCGAGACGACGGCCTTCATCATGTATATCCAAGGCGTTCCAAGTATGACGTTGTAGATGGCGGGTTTATCTAGGACTAGGAACTTGACCATCTGTACGACCCCACCAATGTAAACGGGAATTTTTACCGTTCCTGCGGTCATGGTCTGTTCGCTTGAAAATCTTGTTAGTGGTTCGATATTGGGCTTGATTTGAGCATCTACGAACAGCTAACACATGGCCGCGTCTTTTTCTTCTTTGTTAAGAAAGCGAAAACGATTCATCATGATTACGAATGAGGTCAGAAAGTGATGTGGGTCAGTGTGTCCGTCGTATGCGGTAATCTTGACTCTCTCCAGGCGTCGGACTGGAGTGTTGATGACTCGATCTGTGAACAGTGTCCTCTGTGTTTCCCGGACAACTCTATCGATCTCTAGTGCTGAGCTCGTGGCCTGATGGACTTTGGATCGGATATCTTGAAGCTGAGCTCGGACGTCCTCGAACTCTAGGCCTATGAATGCTTGATCGGTGATGCGGGTTCCCGGACTAGCCGTGGACCTTCTTGTCGGTAGGTCTGCCCGTATTCGGATTTCGATTAAGAGGTTCCGACGAAGATCGTTTTCGGGGGTGATTGGGCTCTGGTCGAATATTCCGATCTGGTTTCTGAGTTCGGCTTGTGAAGCCAGCAGAGATTCGAACCGCTCTTCGTTTTTCTTAGAGATTTCCGCGAGCTGAGCCGCCATGGCCTCTAGGAGCGTGGTTGGATCGATTAATGTCGGGGCTGTCGGTGTGACCTCCGAAGGGTTCGGAGGGCTGTCCTCATATGTGGGTAAGTTCGGAGGGTTTCCTCTGGGAGGTAACATATCGATATCCTTCGGGACGGTCCCGTTGTTTGTCTGATCAACGCCGTCGAAGATGACTTTTGAAGTGTCTAGTGGGTTCGTCATTGCCGAACTCAATCAATCGAGATCTGAAAGTTCTTTTTTATTTTCTCTCCCCACAGACGGCGCCAATTGTTGATTCGTAAATCACACAAGGAGTAAAACAGAGAACTTTGATCGGAAACTCGTTTTATTGATTGAATTCGGCGTTACATCGAAGGTTTGGTGAAAAAGAACTAAGGAGACTAAAGAACTTGAGATCGGTGCTTGATGAAGCTCTATCTCTATTCTTTTGTCTCTCGGATGATTGTGGATGTCCTCTCTTCGAGTTTGCCTCCTCCTTATTTATAGGTTTTTGAGTCGGTTGTTTAAGAGAATATTTCCCTTTTCCAAGTTCGATTAGGAAAAGAAATATTTTGAATCTCCTCCGAGATAAGGAAATCTTCCGTATATCTCGGAGGTCGGTTTCCATCCGGTTATATCGGACTGGGCCCTCGTTGGGCCATTAATTCCGGTAATAAAAATGAGCGGGCTTGTCTTGGGCTTGTAGAGTTCGGCCCGACAAACCCAAGTCCGTCTTCCTCTTGTCCGAACCATCATAAACCGATATCGATCTCGGTTCGAACCGAGTTAAACCGGGGGAGTGCTAAATCTCCCTCTAACACGTGTCTCCATCTTTTTGTTTTTTCATTTTTTTGATTTTTGTGTTTTTAGATTTGTTTTGAAAACTAAAACTAAGAAAAAGATAACGTCAATAGAAAAAGAAAGAAAACTAAAAATAAAAACGTACCGAAATGGGTTGCTTCTCATTGCTCTCACCGTATCGAATCCTGCTTCCTCCACCCCTCCCTCATCTACCGCCGCCTCGAATTCCCATCTTAAGATCTATGTCTTCTTTGAATTGCAGTTCCGGAGGAAACGAGGCTTTGCCACAAGCGAGATTCTTTTCCAGTTCCTGGAAAAGATAAGTTCGATTACTCTCTCTCAACCACACTTTTCTCACAATCTAATGCTCGTATAACTGGAATTTGGTTTTGATGGATTGAAGATCTACATGGATGAAATCAAGGCAGCATCAGTTGGAGAAGAAGTTCTCGAACCCCATGAGGGACATTAAGGTCCAGAAACTCGTTCTTAATATCTCCGTTGGTGAGAGTGGTGATCGTCTTATGAGATGTAATCCCGGTTTAGTATAAACCGACTAATTAATCTCTATTAAAGAGAGACGATTGTAACAGAATACAGTTGAGAGAATATACAATTCATTTTTCCATCTTCATCTTCTTCGTTTTCTCTCGAAGCTAACATGGTATCAGAGCTATTGCTCCGTTTTGTCGCTATTTTCTGTTGATTTCTTGAGTTTTTCACCGATTAAACTCATCAATCTTCAGTCATTCGTCATCGATTTCATCAATTTCTAGCTCCGATCTATCTCCAGCAAATGCGATGGTTTCCGTCAAGAACTTGCGGCGTCGTACGATGAAGACAAGATCGCGAGCTGAAACAACTCCTCCTCCTCAAAATTCCTTCCCAAATACACCAAATCCATCACCAGCACCACCAATTTCTTCCCCAAATTTCCCGATTCCATCACCAAACTTCCCGATTCCTTCCCCAAATGTTCCGACTCGTCCACTTGATTACACGGACACCTATTCTCCTTACAACCTGAACAATGGAGATAATCCGGGTAATGTAATCATCTCTGAGGTCTTAGATGGAACAAATTACTCCTCCTGGAATATTGCTATGTCTGTTGCGTTAGATGCGAAGAACAAAATAGCATTCGTTGATGGTTCTTTACCAAGACTTCACGAATCACATCCTCTCTTTCGGATTTGGTCTCGCTGCAACAGTATGGTGAAATCTTGGTTGTTAAACTCTGTTACGAAACAAATCTACAAAAGCATTCTTCGATTCAATGATGCTGCTGAGATTTGGAAAGACTTACTGGTACGATTCCACATCACAAATCTTCCAAGATCTTATCAACTTACTCAGCAGATATGGTCTCTTCAGCAAGGATCGATGAATCTCTCTGAGTACTACACAACCTTGAAGACTCTTTGGGATGATTTAGATGGAGCAGAATGCATTGGCACTTGTCACAATTGCAAATGTTGCAAGACAATGGACAAACGAGCTGAAAATGCTAAAATCATCAAGTTCCTTGCTGGCTTGAATGATTCTTATGCAAATGTTAGAAGCCAGATCATTATGAAGAAAACCATTCCTGAGCTTGCCGAGATTTATAATCTACTGGATCAAGATTATAGTCAACGCAACTTTACTCCAGTTACTGCTTCTGCATTTAACATCTCAGCTCATATCTCTGATCAAGTCTCAATCAACGCTGCTCATGCTACCTACAACAATCCCAGACAGAACAAAGTTAAATGTTCTCATTGCGGTTACTTGGGCCATTCAGTGGACAAATGCTACAAAATTCATGGCTATCCACCGGGGTTCAAGCACAAGCAAACATCTAACTCCTCACAGGACAAACCTTTTCAACCAACTAAACCAGTAGTTGCGAGTTTAGCTTTAGCTGACACAAATGCATCTATTGGAACTACTGATATTGCAAGCTTAGTTGGAGGGATGTCTAAAGATCAGATCCAAGACGTGATTGCATATTTTAGCACACAACTTCAAATGCCATCTGCTCAACCAATCAACGTTGTTTCCAACAATGACACTAATGGTTCTGCAGCCACTGGTATTTCATTCTCCTTCTCTACACTCTGCTTCATTGGAATTTTGACAGCTTCTAGGAATGTACTAAGATCTCAAACTTGGATTATTGATAGTGGTGCGACTCATCATGTCTCTCATGATAGAGCATTATTCACCACTCTTTCCTTTGATTTGGGGTCTTCAGTTACTCTTCCCACAGGCATAAATGTCAAGATTGCAGGTGTTGGAACCATTAAACTAAATGACCACATTATCATTAACAATGTGTTGTTCATTCCTGATTTCAGACTTAATCTCCTCAGTATAAGTCAACTGACCAAAGATTTGAAATCACGGGTTTATTTTGATGAAGACTCTTGTGTGATACAGGATCATACCAAGGGATTGAAGATTGGACAGGGTAATCAAATTGCAGGACTCTATGTGCTAGACACAACCTCTCTTTTGAATTCACCTCATAATGTCAATCATTCATTTTGTTCTTCAGTGGTTATTGATGCTGCCTTATGGCACAGTAGGCTAGGTCATCCTTCCTACTCTAAGATTGATCTCCTCAATAATGTACTTGGTTTACAGAAAAGAAATAAAGAAGATCTTATTCACTGTAAAATCTGTCAAGAGGCAAAACAGAAACATCTACCTTTTGTTTCCCACAATAACATGTCCCTTGCTCCATTTGATCTAATTCACATCGATACATGGGGACCTTTTTCTGTGTCTTCTACAGAAGGATACAAATACTTCTTGACAATTGTTGATGACCACAGTAGAGCTACTTGGGTATACATGATGAAAACAAAGTCTGATGCTCTGCGTATAATGCCAGAATTTTTGCAAATGATAGAGACTCAATTCCAGAAGAAAGTGAAATCTGTGAGATCAGACAACGCTCCTGAACTGAAGTTCATTGATCTCTTCAAGCAAAAAGGTATCATCGCATATCACTCTTGTCCAGAGACACCAGAACAAAACTCGGTTGTGGAAAGGAAACATCAACACATATTAAATGTTGCAAGATCTCTAATGTTCCAGTCTAATGTTCCTTTGGAATACTGGTCAGACTGCATATTATCAGCTGTGTTCCTCATCAACAGACTACCTTCTCCATTGTTAAACAACAAATCCCCTTTTGAGCTTCTCAATTCCAAACCACCAGATTATTCTCTGTTGAAAGTTTTTGGCTGTCTTTGTTACAAGTCAACTTCCACAAATCAGAGACACAAATTTGAACCAAGATCCAGAGCTTGTGTCTTTTTGGGATATCCAGCTGGTTACAAAGGTTACAAATTGTTGGATTTAGAATCTCATCAGATTACTATTTCCAGGCATGTGGTTTTCTTTGAACACCTGTTTCCTTATACCAGAAGCGTTGTTCATAAAGATGGCTTATTTGATATACCAGAGCAAATTAAACCATCATCAATGATGGAACCTGCGATATATCAAGATCCTGATTCACCAAAAGCCAAAGATTCAGCCTTACCACTCATCTCCCTCAATGATACATCTTCGAGAAGACAAAGTAAGCTTCCGACACATCTTCGAGACTATTATTGTAATACGATCTCAGACGTTAGATACCCCATCAATGCATACATCAATCTCACCAGACTATCATTAGATCATCAAGCTTTTGTTTGTGCTGTTGACACTTATGCTGAACCAAGCTGCTACACTAAAGCTAAGAAAATTAAGGAATGGTGTGATGCTATGGGAGTTGAAGAAAATGCTCTAGAAGCAACAAATACTTGGCTCGTATGCTCTCTACCCGAAGGCAAGACACCAATTGGATGTAAGTGGATCTACAAAGTAAAACTTAATGCTGATGGTTCTTTGGAAAGATTCAAAGCTCGTCTAGTGGCAAAAGGTTACACACAACAAGAAGGAATTGACTTTGTGGATACATTCTCTCCGGTTGCCAAAATGACAACAGTCAAGACTCTAATTGCTGTTTCATCTGCAAAGAATTGGTTCCTACACCAACTAGATATTTCAAATGCTTTTCTCAATGGCGATTTGGATGAGGAAATATACATGACTTTGCCTCCAGGATATTCATCAAGGAAGGGGGAATCATTACCTGAGAATGCAGTTTTAAAGCTACAAAAATCTCTTTATGGCCTCAAACAAGCTTCTAGGCAATGGTTCTTGAAATTCAGTTCTACTCTTGCTAATTTGGGATTTCATAAGTCACATTCTGATCATGCTCTATTCATTCGACATACCACAGAAAGTTATGTTGCCTTGTTGGTTTATGTTGATGACATAGTCATTGCGAGCAGTAATGAAGAGGTCGTGACTCAACTAAAACTGGATTTGGCAAAAGCTTTCAAACTCCGAGATTTAGGGGCTCTCAAATACTTTCTTGGTCTTGAGATAGCCAGATCTAGCAAAGGAATCTCAATTTGTCAGAGGAAATATGCACTGGAACTTTTAGAAGACACTGGTTTATTAGGGTGTAAACCTTCTAGCATCCCAATGGAGCCAAGCTTGAAATTAAGTCTGCATAATGATGAACCAGAGCTGGATAATCCAGAGGAATATCGTCGTTTGGTTGGTAAACTGATGTATTTGACAATAACCCGACCTGACATCTCTTATGCTGTGAACAAGCTTTGTCAATTTTCATCAGCACCTACACGATCACATCTGAATGCAGCTCATAAAGTGGTTCACTACATCAAAGGCACCGTTGGTTTGGGACTCTTCTACCCAGCTCAAAGTGACCTACACCTCAAAGCTTTTTGTGATGCAGACTGGGCTTCATGTCCAGACACAAGACGATCTACAACCGGATACTGCATGTTCCTTGGAGATTCACTACTCTCATGGAAATCTAAGAAACAAGATGTTGTATCTCGATCTTCTGCCGAATCTGAATATAGAGCTATGGCCCTAGCCAGTTGTGAGATATCTTGGTTGGTGAAACTACTCACAGAATTGCAGGTTCCACAACACAATCCAGTACCTCTATTCTGTGATTCAGAAGCAGCAATTCACATCGCCAACAATTCAGTCTTCCACGAACGAACAAAGCACATTGAGAATGATTGCCATACCACGAGGGAACGGATTGAAAGTGGTTTACTCAAGACTATGCACGTGAGAACTCATCATCAAATTGCTGATGTTCTGACTAAAGCTCTATATCCCACTCTGTTCCAGGCTCTTATTAGCAAGATGAGCTTAATCTCAATATTTGGCTCATCTTGAGGGGGAATATGAGATGTAATCCCGGTTTAGTATAAACCGACTAATTAATCTCTATTAAAGAGAGACGATTGTAACAGAATACAGTTGAGAGAATATACAATTCATTTTTCCATCTTCATCTTCTTCGTTTTCTCTCGAAGCTAACACGTCTCACTCGTGCCTCGAAGGTCCATTTTTTTGTTTTGTTTTCCAGAGATAAAGAAAACATCTTTAAATTTACCATTTCCCGTCACTATAATTGGCTTAGGTTTTAGAAATATCTTAGGGAAATTGTTAAATGATCAGTTATGATTTCTTCTGTAGGTGTTGGAACAACTCAGTGGTGAAACCCCTGTCTTCTCCAAGGGTATGTGAATGTTGAAAAACCTCAGTTTGTCTTTTTTTGTTGTGTCAAATTTTGATTTTGATGTTATGTTATCATGGGTTCTCTATTTTACAGCGAGGTACACTGTGAGGTCTTTTGGTATTATGCGTAACGAAAAGATTGCGTGCTATGTCACTGTGAGGGGTGATAAGGCAATGCAGCTTCTTGAGAGTGGTTTTAAAGTTAAGGAGTGCGAGCTTCTTAGGAGGAACTTTAGTGACACTGGTTGCTCTGGATTCAGTATTCAAGAGCACATTGATCTTGGAATCAAGTAAGTTTTCTTTTTTCTTGGAAAACAAAAATTAATATGCTGGATTCAAATACATTATTGGTTTTTTTGCACAATGTTTTGGTATTTCGGTTTCTTTATGTATCAAACAACTCCATATATAAATGAATAGTCTTTAAATTTAGATGTTATGTTTGGATTTGATTAAAGACGAGACTCTACTGGTTTTTGGTGGAATGTTTAGATTGGGTTGTATAAAAGATTAAAGCTTTACTGATCGATCTTTAAGGACTGTAATGTTTTGGTATTGATTAAAGATAAACCGTTTACTAGTTTTCACCCAGTGTTAGATTTGGGTTTGATAGAAGAAGAACATTTTACTTGTTTTTTGGTAGAATATTTAGGTGTGGGTTTATCAAAAGATCAACACTTTACTATCTTATGTGGAATGTTACATTTGGAATTGATTAAAGTTGAACATTTATCTATGGTGATTCAGCAGCATCCGTTGTCTGAAATCTCAGAGACTCCATGACATATGTTGCTTTTGAAGCTATGGCAGAGAGAGGAAAATCTGTTATGTTGTCGTGTCCTCGTAAAAGAATCTAGGCTCAAGTCAATCAAAAAAGAGATCTTTCAGCTCGTTTGTTTCTTCTTCATCTTCCACGGTTTCTTCTTCACAATTGTGTACTCTTCATCTTGTTATGATGATGAAGACGTGATGAAAAGCAATGTGGTCTGCAAGAAATGGTGGATACCTTCTGCAGTGTCACTAGCCATCACTGGTTCCATATGTTTTCTCAAAGTTGGTTTGATTTCTTTACTGTTATTTTTGTGGTGTTGTGATTATAATATATGAACTTGTCTTTTTATTATAAACTTGTATATCTTTGTGATGTAGGTTTTTTGTAATACTTTGAATATCAATAATAAATATGTTATTTTTCTTTTGCAATATGAACGAACGTAACTTAATAAGAAAGTGCTATCAAACATAAAAAAAAGCGTTATACAACCTAATGATGTGAATTATAACAATAATAACAAAATCCAAGTGTTATTGTAGTATATATGATTGCAGAAAGGAATGCGCTATATTAAATTGCGATACAATAGCAGTACAAAAAACTGCTATCGAAAGTGTCAGACCTATTATCGTATGCGTTGATAGAGCGCTTATTAAAACTCTATGTTATCGTTAGATAGTGTTTTCTCGACGCTGCAAAAGCTTGTTTTCTTGTAGTGACAACTTCCGCAACGCCGACTTCAACAATCTCTCGTATCGAAACTCGAACGTGAAAAATTCCCAAGACCAGCAAAAATTCCCAAAACTTACTCGGATTGTTCTTCGAAACATAAGGTTTTAAATTTGTAAACCTAAAACTTCTGCAAGAGCACAGACGTGCGTCGTAGTACTTTCGGTATCGATCCACATGGAGAGAGAGCTGTTCTGCAACGAGAAAAACGATACGGAAAATTGGTTGTAAAATAACTTAAGAAAATCGATGGCATAAACTAAAGAGAAAAATGATTTGTAACGATAATAAGACGGTGTTGGGTCGACATGAATATCTAGGGGGATGCTCGATTCAATCACGGTCCCTAAGCTCTTAGTAATTGTTTCTAGATTTCAACACCACGAACAGAACAGAATAAACGGCGTAGCCTACTTTCATACATCCTATGCACCAACAATCTATACACTCGACCAGTAGTTTTCATCTCTGGCCGCGCGGAAAATCGTGATGTTCGCACTGGTTCTTAGTTCACGGCACTCCGTAAGTATACTTTCGAAATCTTATGACGCACATGCTCTTATAGATAAACGATTCGGGTGTTTTTAGATCCAACACTTTTAGTGGTACTTAACACCTATAAATCACCTCTAATGCCGCTAGATTTAGCATTAACAACTATCTATAAGAAAGAGCTCTAGAAATCGGCTAGGGTTTTATCTCGTGAAATCCTTATCGAACATACTAGAAATGAAAATCACGATTAAATAAATTGTAGGAGATTAATGAAAGAGCCTCATGATTTTAAGAACTAAGTCCAGTGAGAATCTCTTCACCAATCTCGAAAAGTAAAGAACAAGGGTTTAAGAGAAAAATCCTAGCCGCGGCGGATTGCATCTTGGCCACAGCTGGAGTGCTTCTGGGATTGGCATGATGGGACGTCTTGATCTTCAAGTATCATTTTATTGAACTCTTGGATCGTCCTCAAATCTCGTGGAATGGAAAGGTAGCTGGTCCTTCAAAATTGGGCTGGATCAAACAGTGAGAAAAAACCTCTTTGGCAATTGAACTTCTGATGGTTTGACTATGAGCTGAAAATCTGGTTTTTCTCCAATTTGCAAGGCTTTCGCCTAAGTAACCTGAAAAGAATCTTGAAACTACGAATATGTGAAAACCGTAATATAAACATAGAAAAGCGAGTGAAACATTTATTAAAGCGTTCTTAAATAGATAGTAAAACGGGTAAAAATACGGTGTTATCACACCCCGAACTTAAACCTTTGTTTGTCCTCAAACAAAACAAAACATAAGCTTGGAAATGATCAAACACATATCATAGGGAACTAGAAATCTTGGAGACCATCCTTCTAAACCATGACCATCGAACTACATCAAACGCAACCTGGACTAGAAAATTCTCACCAGAAGTTTCCATAACCCTAGTCGAGGGTATCCGTCATACGAAATATAAACTTTCGATACTAGGTATTAAAGGAAATTAGAGGTTAGGTTAAAAGTGTTTTGGGTTACCGTAATTTCACTGGAGGGTGCAAGATATTATGCAAAACAGCAAGAGAGGAAGAACCTATTGATAACCACAGCTTCCAGTCACTTCTTATTGCGTAAAAATGTTGCATTTCCTCATTTCTTCAAAAACGGAAGTTTTATGTCATTCCCTCAAACTTAGAATTTTATGTGGGTTCGGAACGACATACTTCTTATAAATGAACCATGGATGCCTCATAAGAATTTCGACCAACCTAGACTCTTTTTAGGCTATAGTTTCCTTTCCCTTTCGATTATTTTTTTTTTGAACGGGGGAAACACCTTTATGAGATAGAGTCTTAGGGCACAAAATTTTACCATTATTTTGAGTTTTCCAAGGCAGAACCAAGCTCTTATCTTTGTTGAATTTACCTCCACCAATTGTGTATTGTCTTCGTCTTTAGTGACTGAAAACTGTGTCGTTCCTTCCTCTCTGGCGTTTTAGCACATATATGCACATAAGACACAAAGAGAGTTGCATGAGGTTTGAACAAAGGTTAATTTTCGGGTGGGGTACCAACTAAAGATGAGCTGGCCATTCATGTACGACAAAGAGTGATAAAAGGTAAAAGAACGTCGTGAATGTATGATTCATTATCTTTGCCTAAACCTATGATGAGAAAATTAAGTCAAAATTAAAGTCCAAGTATAATAGAGATAGTATATTCCATCCTAAAAAATCTCTACGATCTAAATTCTTTTGGGGATTTCACATTAACAAAAATTCTAGCTGCAGCATAGTGTAGAACCAAAGTATGAAAGAGCATGTTACTAGAAAATAGCGTAGAAGCACACTGGTCGGTTATCTTCATGGATTTCTTTCATTATTTCTTCAAAACGTATTCCTACTTTTATTGAAAAACTTGAAAACTTTTAAAAGAAAGCTTGAAAAATGCAATGACTCATGAAAAAAAAATGGTGATTAGTAAGAGATGGAATCCTCCCCAAGACTTAAATCGCACTGTCCTCAGTGTGAAATAAATCTAGTAAGGACAAATAAATAGATGTATGTAATAATTGAAAAAAAAATTGGGAAAAAGAAAACTTACCTGGATGTGGTTGGGGAATGGTTTTGGGAACATGATGGGGATGATTGGCGGTGGAAATGGTGTTTTGGTGATGGGAATGGGATGTGGGGATGATTAGGAATGATTTGGGATCGGGTGGGGATCGAACGGAGTCAATCGGGATCGACAGAGGGATGGCCATGGGTCGAACAGATGCACACATGAAGCTTCATCGCGGGTCGGTTGATCGCGACCGCGGCGAATAGTTAGCTGGCCGCGGTTCGGGGCTTTGCACCCATGGTCGACGGCTTCTTTTGCGGTCAAGTCTTTCCTAACGGTTCGTGCTGGACCGAACAACTTCGAACCGTGTTTTTTTCTTTTTGTCTTTTCGGTTTTTTGATTTTTTTGGGTTTTTTTGGTTTCTTTAGAAAATTGAAACTAAGAAAAAAAAACATTAATATAAAAAAATGAAAAATGAAAAATAAAATCATACCTAAAATGGGTTGCCTCCCATTGAGCGATTTTGTTTAAAGTCGTTTAGCTCGACGTTGGTAGCTAGACGAGCTTAGTCATAGAAGGACATTGTCTTACGACAAGTCTTCTTTGATCTCCTTTTGGTTTCCTCGTCATGTGAATCTTCGCTCCATAGTGAGTCGGGATCGTGGTCGAGATCCTTCGTCTTCTTGAACTTGAGCGGAACAACATCGTAGAACATGTCTTTGTTGATGTTCACAACGGAAACACGTCGATTTGGCCAATCCATAATGGCTCCAACGATTGACAAGAAAGGCCATCCTAGGATTACTGGTGTAGCATCAACTTTCGTCGCTTTGAAAATGTCGAAATCAACGGGGGCGATGCAATCTCCAATCCTTACAGGCATGTCATAGGCGATCCCCTTTGGTGTAGCACAAGTCTCATTGGCCATGCTGAGTTTCGTCTTGGTTGGATGAACATGCTTGATATCGAGGCGTTTGGCGGTAGATTTTGACATGATGCTTTGGCAAGCTCCGGAGTCACAAAGAACGTCCTTAAACTCAACTCCACGGATGGTGCAAGTGATTAGAAACTGACCTTGTTCTTGAATCTTATGGAGACCTCGAACTGGTCTTCCTTTCATAGCATTCGCAAAGAGATCTTCTATCTCCGAGATAGATTCTTTACTTTCACAAAAGAAATTATCAATCATGTGGTCCATACAGGCTCTAGCAAAAGTGTTACCTCGAGGTAGATCGCGAACCACGTTGTTGAATTCTTCTAGCTTCTCTTGGCTTATCTTGTTCGGGTATCATCGGTACTTCTCGGGATGGAAAATTCGGATAGCATAAGAGGCCGCATAAGACGTTGATGAATGCCTAGCTTTCTTGAAGTAGGTACGAATGTCCTCCTTGCTCTCCTTGCTGTAGCGGAAGAAAGTGTATAAAGGTCCTCTTTCCCAAACTTTTTCGAAAAAGATTTCCCTCGGGATTGATTTCACAAAGTTATTAAACTCGATCAATCTCTCTCGAGTGATGCTTTGTGTCTTTGGCTCTTCTGGTATTGTACTTGCTAGAGGCGTTGGTTCAAAGACAGAGTCATACATCGAACTAAAATCAGATTCGCGAAAGAATAACCTTGGGTCTTCTTCTTCAGAGAATTGCTCTTCGACTTCCTCGGGTGATTGAGTAGATAGAATCATGTTGCAAGGTGAATTAGAGACAGGTTCTAGGTTAGCTGGAGACTCATCTATAGATTAGTATCGATGGAGAAGGTACTTTGCTCGAAGGAGGATGAATGGGACTCAAAGAGTCCAAGGGTAGATGAGCAGGAGTTGGCCACAGCTGGAGAGGACGAAGGCGCGGTGGATGGCAGTTCAGCCGTTGTTGGAACCAGATTTCACACATATCGTAGATCGGTGAAATCAGTTTAGGGTTTAGGAGAATTATTTTTATTAGAATCATAGCTGTGATTGTGAAGGCTGCCTACGTACCCTAAAAATAGGGAACAAGCCGAACGTAGTTCTTGTTATAGAGAAGGTGATAGGATTTTTAGATATTATTAAGAATGAATGAGGAACTCTCCTATTTATAAATCTTGAAGTCGGTTGGTTTTCCTTTTCCTTCTTGAATTTGATATTGGCTATTATCCTTATTTCCCGGAGTCGATAAGGATAACTTCCTATTTTCTCGGGATTTGCCTTTACCAAATAAAAGGAGACCTTCCTTTTATTTCGGAAGTCGGCTTTGATGGGCTTTGATGTCGGCCACCGCCATCATGTGCCATCTTCCGAACTCGAATCATTGTAAACCGGGATTGATTTAGCCGATCTCGGTTCGAACCGGGCTAAACCAACGAGTGCTAAACTTGGTATCAACAACAGCGTGTCAGGAGGACGCAAGCGCGGTGAAAAAGGGTTTGGCTGCGGCTGGAGGGCTTGCGACCGCGGTGAGGGAATTCCGTGGGGAATTGTTTGGTTCTTCGTCTTCTTCATCTCCTTAAGCGTTTTCTGGTTCCAATGGGTCATTTGGCTTCTCTTATAGGCCAGGGGCAGGAACATCAAGGGTTGTACCATGTTCCTCATGATTTTTAGAAAGTTTCTCCACTTTCTCTTCCACATCATCAATAGCATAAATGAGTCGATCTAGCGTGAGATCGAGCTTTCTCGTCTTGTCTTTAACTTCTCCTACTCCTTCCCACAGTTCGAGGGTGTACTCGTAGGCGGTGTTACTATTGTCATTGACGGAGTTATCCAAGTCATCAAGCTTGTAGTTCAAAGTACGTACCCCATCATTAGCTTTTCGGATATCAAACTTTTGTTTTCCTTGGTCGTCTTCAACGAGTTACATCCTCTCGTTGAGTGTTGTTGCGTCTTTTAGAGTCTTGGTATACTCTATATTATACTGTTTTTATTAAAGATTTTAGTATTTTATCTAACCATTTTATTCGATTTTGTGCTTTTTGAGGTAGTTTTCTCGTATTTGTAGTTTTAAAGTCTATATAGGTCTAATCATCAAAAATGATACAAAATGGAGCCAAAAAGGAGTTTACTACGTCCAAGACATGTTTCCATGTACTAAATATCAGCCAAGCACCTAAAGCTTAAGAAAGGCAGATTTCTCCAATTGGACAACACATATGAATCCGAAGTTTCACCTTCATTGGATGCTTTCCCGTTGACGGATTAAGATGGAATTTCGTGGACAAATAGCAGTTTGAGTCATCTTTCATATAAAATTGGTTTGAAGACATTTGGAGGAGTGGTCAGGAAGATAAACCGATTTTATTGAAGACGTGTCCAAATTGGGTCTGAGCTCAGCCCAGGAGCTCGGCCCAGAATCTTGGCCGACCCTGCAACCCAAAAATTACCTTTTTCGGTTTAATGAAACTCTAGGTCGACTTTATGGATATAAATACTTGTTTTTAGCCTCTTGTAAGCAACAAGCCACCACAATAAACAGAGACACACCTCGTTAAACACCAAACACACGATTTTTATAGTTCTTTTCATTGTTTTCGGTTCTAAGAGATTCAAAGAGGAGTTTTCTCACCTTTGTTCAATGATTTTTGGTTTGATCTTTCTAAACCCTTATCTCTTTAATAAAGCTATGAATTCCTTTCGAACTCTCTGTGTTGTTGTCATTGTCATGTGTGAGTAGTCATCTTGCTAGGTTATCGATGATCAAAGAATTCATGAATTGTTAAGCCTTTATCGATTAAATTGGGAATATCTATTTGTTTCTTCATCTTTACTTGTTCGTAATGCTGCATGCTTTTCTGATCATCTAGCATCAGTAATATTCATGCATTTTACATGTTTAAGCATACATTTTACTTAGAGTTTTGTGTCATTTGCATGCATAATCACGGTTTTGTCTTGCATTTAGGTCTCATTTAGAGTTTAGGACATTTGCATTAGGTCCTAGTGAGTTCTTGCATTCATTTGGAGTGTTTTTAGGTGTTTTGGAGATATTTGGGATGATTGGAGTGGTTGAGCATCAAGAGAAGGAAGAGCTCATCCAACACGCCGGAATGATGTGGCTGGCCGGAAGCCTTCCATTCTGAATCAGCTTCAATGATCTTCATGGAAGTTGTAGAGAAGTGAGTTAGCTGTCCATAGGAGTTGGAATCAAGTAATTCGGACTTGTGGTTTGAGAGATATGGATAATTTACCAGAGATAGGTCCGTCTGGCCGAGACGGTTTCTTCAATACCGAGGTCACTGGTCGGTGCAACTGCTCGGTGTGGAAACAGAGGGAAAATTCCTTAGCACCGACGTGTGGTACCGAGGAGTGACGTCGGTATTGAAGGGTCTCCACTACGAATTAGCCTCAGTAGTCTTCACCAAAGTTGTAAAGGAGTGAATTAGCTTTACACAGGAGTTTGAATCAGGTTATTTGGACTTATGGATAGGGAGATAAGACGGATTTACTGAAGGTATATCCGTCTGGCCGAGAGAAGATGAAACCGTCCAAATAACCGGAAAAACGAAGACCTTCCCGTGCGCAGTTTAATCTGGGGTCTTCATGAAAGTCATAGACAATCGAGCTGAATTTCGTTGGGTGGTGGTTTCATGACATTCCGATCCGCCGTTCAAGAGATATGACAAATATAGCAAGGACGTGTCTGTCTGACATCCAAACGAGTTATGCTCCAAATACGACGTCTGAAAAATCAACCCAGACGAAGGGTTTCCACTCCGATTCAGATTCTACGTTCTTCATAGAAGTTGTAGATAATTGAGTTGGCTGTTTTCTGAAGTTGGATTCGAGTCATTTGGTTGCGAGGTTCAGGAGTTATGGCTGATTCACTGACGACGTATCCAGGTTTCGGCCGGGTCAATACCCGGTTTGTCCCGGGTTGACCCGGTCCGACCCCATTTACTATAAAAACCATTTTACCTAATTTTTGCCACTTATCCTCTTTTTGGTCTAAAAACCCTTATTCTCCTTAGAGAGAGTTCTTAGATTTTTGTAAGAGAGATCTTCTATTTTTATGCAATCTAGTAGTTGTTTTCATTGAATCTCTCCTTCTTTTCTTGTTGATTATCCAAGATCCATCCATGAATTCTTCTCTTATCAAAATCGATTTAGAGGTGTTCTTCATGGGTCTTGAGTAGTCATTTTAGGATCTTTAGATGGGTTAGATTTAGGGGATTCAAGGCATGATCTAAGGTGTTTAGGATTAGATTAT
>PKML01008550.1:83558-103069 GCA_002933935.1 Eutrema yunnanense | reverse complement strand
AAAAAAAAAAAAAAAAAAGATCACCGAGCTACTACCCATGTGCTCGATTCCAATATGTAATATGAACTACGAATGGCTTGATCCTTCTTTCGAAGGTACGTAGGCAGCCCTCACAAGGCGCAGCTATAACTTTAATAAAATTTTATTACGCAAAGGCATTTTGCCGAACTCCAACAGTTCGTATTTTCTAAGCCAAACTTTATGTTTGCCGAACTTCAACAGTTCGAATTTTCAAGTCAAACTTTACGTTTGCCGAACTCCAACAGTTCGTATTTTCTAAAGCCAAACTTCATGTTTGCCGAACTTCAACAGTTCGTATTTTCTAAGCCAAACTTTATGTTTGCCGAACTTCAACAGTTCGAATTTTCAAGTCAAACTTTACGTTTGCCGAACTCCAACAGTTCGTATTTTTTAAGTCAAACTTTATGCTTGCCGAACTTCAACAGTTCGAATTTTCAAGTCAAACTTTACGTTTGCCGAACTCCAACAGTTCGTATTTTTTAAGTCAAACTTTATGTTTGCCGAACTTCAACAGTTCGAATTTTCAAGTCAAACTTTACGTTTGCCGAACTCCAACAGTTCGTATTTTCTAAAGCCAAACTTCATGTTTGCCGAACTTCAACAGTTCGTATTTTCTAAGCCAAACTTTATGTTTGCCGAACTTCAATAGTTCGAATTTTTAAGTCAAACTTTACGTTTGCCGAACTCCAACAGTTCGTATTTTTTAAGTCAAACTTTACGTTTGCCGAGCTTCAACAGTTCGTATTTTTTAAGTCAAACTTTACGTTTGCCGAACTCCAACAGTTCGTACTTTTAAGTCAAACTTTACGTTTGCCGAACTCCAACAGTTCGTACTTTCAAGTCGAACTTTATGTTTGCCGAACTTCAACAGTTCGAATTTTCAAGTCAAACTTTACGTTTGCCGAACTCCAACAGTTCGTATTTTCCAAAGCCAAACTTCATGTTTGCCGAACTTCAACAGTTCGTATTTTCTAAGCCAAACTTTATGTTTGCCGAACTTCAACAGTTCGAATTTTCAAGTCAAACTTTACGTTTGCCGAACTCCAACAGTTCGTATTTTTTAAGTCAAACTTTACGTTTGCCGAGCTTCAATAGTTCGTATTTTTTAAGTCAAACTTTACGTTTGCCGTACTCCAACAGTTCGTACTTTTAAGTCAAACTTTACGTTTGCCGAACTCCAACTGTTCGTACTTTCAAGTCAAACTTTATGTTTGCCGAACTCCAACAGTTCTTATTTTCAACCACAACGGTTTTCATATCGACGTCCTGGCCAGGCGATCGAATAAGTCGAGCTTAGCTCGCACGCATCCTCATGGTGCAATGGATAACACGCTTCCCACATTCGAAGCCGAGATCAGTCTCGCATTAACTTCTCAGATTATCCAATCTACGACATGGATTGCCGACCTCGAACAGGTTCAGTCAAACTCATCCTCTTCACCCGGCTAAAACGTACTGTTTACGGCACCAATGTGTACGACGAGTTTGAGAAGTTCGTATAAAAGTACGACTTCAAATATAGAAAGACACGAGTTAGAAAACGACTAAGTACAAAATTCGGATCCACAAAATATCAATATTCATTTAAAAGCCCCCCGGGCAAAATGGATACCGGACTTTAAAAGCCCTCCGGTCCAAGAGGTCGAGTTATAAGCCCCATCGGGCAAAAGAAAACAGCATTTACAAAGGATAAAAACAATAAAGAGGGCGACCTAAACGCCTTACCTCCACATCGCATCAGCTTGCTCCGCCGACATCGAAGCTCGGTTAGACCCGAACTCATCAAGACCCGGCGGGACTTCATTACCCGGCGAAGGCGAAATTCCCGGATGCACCAGATCAGTAAAAGGCGAGACGGCTAGGTCCGCATCTTCCAGCTCGTGGAGATCGATCGCCGCATACTCTGCCGACTTCTCGACCTTGAGCTTCTCAAGCTTTTCAATACGAGACGGCGGAACGATGATACCGTGCTTCGTCCTTAAGCTCTCGCAGAAACTGAGGATCCCGTGGATTTGGTTAACGGCAAGGAACAGCTTCTTTGCCTGATCGACCGCTGCCAGATGATCCTTGACCTTCTGGAGTCGAACCTGACACTTTTCGGTGACCGCCTTCCCCTTTGAGATCTGCTGGGTACGGCCGGCCCTCAGTCGCGAAGTCTCCGCGAACAGCTTTACCGAGAGCGCGTCCTTTTCAAACTCCAGCTCGGCGTTGGACATCTTCAGTGCGGCGATTTCGCGAGTCAGCTCGGCTACCGCGCGGTCGCCCGCCTCCACCCTATCCTCGGACACGTGGAGCTCTTTGCGGAGTTCCACAGCTTGAACCCTTGCCTCAAGAGCCTTACGGCGAGAGTCTCCGAGCTCGCGGTCGTAAGACCCGACGATCGCGTTCGTCTGGGCTACCAACTGCCGAGATAACGAACTTTAAAGATAAGGAATTAAAAGGAAGAAGGGACGAACTCGGAAAAGGTGCTTACCTCAGCGGTGGTCTGCGCCAATTTATTGAAAGCCTCGGATTTGTGAAGGCAGCCAACCGGAGGGAGAAAACCTGGGCCGAAGCTCACTCGCCGATACGTCTCGGCATAGTCCCACGAGTCGGCTTCCGGATCCGACGCCCGATGCCGCTTCGGAACGGAAGAATCGTCCGATAGGACCCTTGTATCCTCATCAGCACGTTGGGGCTCTGTATCCCCCTTACCGCCTTCAACACGTTGGGGCTCTGTATCCCCCTCGCCGCCTTCGGCACGCTCGGTACCGACTCTAGCAGTTGGTCCAGCAGCCTGCCGAGACCCTCTCTTCGCCTTTTTTCTTCTCTTCTTTTCAGCCGGAAGAGAAGTTTGTTCCCCAGCAGGAACCCGTTCTCCGGCAGGAACCTCTCCTTGGCCGATTTCTTCAGCCATAGCCTCAGGATTCGCCTGATCGGCTGCCAGAGGAATGTCCGCATCCATTTCATCACCATCCATCTCGGCAGAGAGATCAGGGATATCATCAAACTTCATTTTTCGACGACAAGATGGGTTTGCTGGAAAAAGAAAGAACACAGATAAAGGAGACTGCCGAACTGAGAAGAAAAATCTACCGAAATTTACCTCTTTTCTCTTTCAAGTCAAGCTTCTCTTGGTAGGCTTCAAGCCACCGAACTTTACCGGCCTCACTTAACTGCTTCGCGTGGACGAAGGTGAACCCTGGAGTGGTGATAAGGAAGCCCGGTGTATGACGATCTGAAAGCAAAAAGAAAAAATATAACTTAGGCAAAATAAAGCACTAAAAGAAGTCAGGAACGAATATCTACCAATAGGCGTCCTCCACTGAGTTCGGTAACTCCCGCCTGGATGCTCGACAGAAGATTCGCCGATCTTCACATAAAAGTACCGAGCATTCCAGTTATTAACTTTGCTCGGCTTGTTCCCAGTAACAAGGTCACACTCCGGCTTCGCATTAGCCGATAAATACCAGGGTTTCGCCTTCGATAAATTAACCCGGAACAATCTTTCAAAAATCTTCGCCGTGATGGGAATACCGCACTCCTCCCCAAGAGAGAGAAGACCCATAAGATTTATTACCGTGGCCGGCATCAACTGAGAGATCGCAATATGCCGCCTCTTGCAATACTTTTAGAAGAGCTCCGGGATGAGAAACTTAAGACCGCAGCTCCTGAAATACTCCTCGTAAACACAAATGTAGCCGTCAGAGGCATCCCACGGACGGTCGGTCTCCTTCGGGATCTTGATAAGGATACCATCCGGAGCATTGCACCTTTCCAAAGTAACTTGGACCGTCTCGGCCTTGGAACGAGACGGCCCAATATTCGCGGGCTTTTCGACCACCCGTCCGGTAGCCGACCTGGGAACATCATCCTGACGAGCCTCTGGCGATACAGCGTGATCGTCTGGATAGGCAGCATCATCGCCCTCCTCGAGCCGAACTGCAAATTCCCGATCTGCCCGAATCTGTTCGTCTGATTCAACGACTCCTTCAAGTTCATCCTCATCAATAAGTTGAGGAACTTCGATCGTAACCCTTGGATTACTCGACTCGGCGGCAGCAACCCTGGAACTACTCGCTTCACCACGACGCGAGTTGTGTCTGAATAATTCTTGCATATCCGAGCTCGAAACAGAATCGTCCATAAAACGTCTAAGGTCTGGGAAGTCTTGATTCGGAGATCGGTCATCAACAGAAGTAGAGTCACCTCCAGAGGTCATCTCGATCGAAAGAAAGAATTAATGAAGAACAGCTTAAAAACTAACGAAGAACAGTTGAAGATCGCCCGGAAAGTTTGAAGATCTTCAAACAGATCGGAGGAATCACGGCGGAGAAACGATCGGAGAACGGAAAGAAAAATAAATTCTAGAGAGAAGGAAGAGCGTTTAGAGAGAGAAAGTACATTTTTCTTTTCGGAAGCAAAGCAGAAGTGAAAAACGGAAGGAGGTCCGAGCGATATTTATAGAGAAAAAGGTAATGATGACAGTCCCTCGAAATCCGCGATCGAAGAAGACGAATCGCCACGCGACTCTTTGAATTCCACAGCAAGAGAAGACGAAGCGACGCCCTCTTCTCGAGAAAAATCTACCGAACTCGAAACATTCAGGATCGTTCTCGAGATCCACGAATCAAAGAGTCCGAACTTGAGAACGACCGCAAAACAATCTACCGAACTCGAAAGTTCGTAAAAATCGATTCAGCCGTGAGAATCCCAATCTTAAAAGGAATTCGCCGAACACGAAATAGAACATGGTCGAATCATACCGATCTCAGTTTCAACCGAGCTAAAGAGTACTCCACTGAAATTCACCGAACTCATAAACTCCCTCGCCGAACTGAGGGGGGGACCAATTGTTAGAGGGGGGATTAGCACCCCCTGGTTTAACTCGGTTCGAACCGAGACCGGTTCAATCAAGACCGGTTTGCGATGGTTTGGATCAAGGATGGATCAGCCCGAAAACATTGGGCCGAGCTCGGAATCTCGCTAAAAGCCCATCTCGGCTACCGATCTAAGCCCTGCGCGGGCCCAGTCCGTTACAGCAGATGAAGACCGGAATATTTCCTTTTTCGTACCGAACTCGAAAAAGGAAACGTCCCTTTCGATCAAATCTCCGAGATATCAGGAAGATATCCTTATCTCGGAGAGAAAACCGGAAGATTTCCTTCTCCCAATCGAACAAGGAAAAGGAAATCTTCTCCTTCGAAACCGCCTCAAGACATTATAAATAGAGGAGGAGGATCATTCAAAAAAAGGATCCACAACTTCCGCAAAGACCAGAGAATACGAGAGAGCTCATTTACCGATCTCAAGTTCTTCTGTCTTTGCTATCTTACTAAAACTCTGTTGTAACGCCGACTCTTGATCAATAAACGAGATTCCGATTAAAGTACTGTTTTACCCCTTTTGTGTGATTTACGGATCAACAGTTACCATATACATACTTGGACTCTCTTATCCTTTTCACCACTCTTTGCTAGTCCAAGTAGCCGATTCCCATCATTGGAACGGTTTACCATACCTTTAACATACCCTCCTTTCAAGCCAAATTCTTTAGTGTGCGTATGTGAGGCCTATTTTTCGAGTAAGCTTGGCAAAAAGTGTTGAGTTTAGGGCGACAAGGATAGGTTTGCATGTAGATCTAGCCGAACATCAAAGGCTAGACTAGGCTAGGCTTGTGGGAAATGGAAATTTTGGGCTTGATTGTGAACGAAGTGATGTGACTAATGGGATGGTGGATAAGAAGGAAGTGAGTTCAAGAGAAGGAAGTGAAGGTGAAAGGGGAATGCAATATTGTGATGTGGTTAGTGCAAGTTATCAAGAATAGCTCTTAATAATAGTTATAGCCTCATAGAAACAAAGGAAAAAGCCAAAAATTGGCTAAAGCATCATTTGGTAAATGATGAGGCAAGGCAAAGAAAAAGGAAGAAACAAGAGCTAAAGAAACAACAAAAAGAAGCACGAGACCACAAGATTCAATGAAGAAGAAGAAATTCCCCAAGTGAGAAAGGATGAAGTGGAAGAAGGAGTTCAAGTATGGGGCATGAAGGCAAAAAGGCCAAGTGAGAAAATGGTAGCTTAGGATGAGGACTTCATGGGTAGATATGCTAGGATTAGAGACGATTTGGGCATTGGGTAGATGTAAGTTTATCCTTGTATGCATAAATTGCCTTTTACTCTTAGCATTTTGCTAAAGCTTGCTCATTCATTGAGAGATCCCTTGCATTGATGAAACCCCATACATTTGAGATCATCTTAGTCTCAAGACCTTTACCCTAGCCAAATGAATTCACTTGCCTTGCATGAGCATGAGTCACTTGAAACAAATAATGAATGTTAAAGGATTGGATGACATGAATACTTGTGTAGGTTGAGGCTTGAATTTGATTCGTATAGGGAAGGATATGGCTAGCTCTTTTTGAGTAGACTTGTTTGATCGCATCTTAGAGCTAGTAACTTGGACATTGAGTTGAATTCTTTTTATGGCACTTTTGGATTTGAGCTCCCATTTTTAGTCTTCTCCCTTTCTTTATTCTTCTTTGCTTGAGGACAATCAAAGGTTTAAGTTTGGGAGGATTGATATTCATGCATTTTACATGTTTAAGCATATATTTTACTTAGAGTTTTGTGTCATTTGCATGCATAATCACGGTTTTGTATTGCATTTAGGTCTCATTTAGAGTTTAGGACATTTGCATTAGGTCCAAGTGAGTTCTTGCATTCATTTGGAGTGTTTTTAGGTGTTTTGGAGACATTTGGGATGATTGGAGTGGTTGAGCATCAAGAGAAGGAAGAGCTCATCCAACACGCCGGAATGATGTGGCTGGACGGAAGCCTTCCGTTCTGAATTAGCTTTAATGATCTTCATGGAAGTTGTAGAGGAGTGAGTTAGCTGTCCATAGGAGTTGGAATCAAGTAATTCAGAGAGATATGGATAATTTACCAGAGATAGGTCCGTCTGGCCGAGACGGTTTCTTCAATACCGAGGTCACTGGTCGGTGCAACTGCTCGGTGTGGAAACAGAGGGAAAATTCCTTAGCACCGACGTGTGGTACCGAGGAGTGACGTCGGTATTGAAGGGTCTCCACTCCGAATTAGCCTCAATGGTTTTTACCAAAGTTGTAGAGGCGTGAATCAGCTTTACACAGGAGTTTGAATCAGGTTATTTGAACGTATGGATAGGGAGATAAGACGGATTTACTGAAGGTATATCCGTCTGGCCGAGAGAAGATGAAACCGTCCAAATAACCGGAAAAACGAAGATCTTTCTGTGCCCAGTTTAATCTGACGTCTTCATGAAAGTCATAGACAATCGAGCTGACTTTCGTTGAGTGGTAGTTTCATGTCATTCCGATCCGCCGTTCAAGAGATATGGCAAATATAGCAAGGACGTGTCTGTCTGACATCCAAACGAGTTATGCTCCAAATACGACGTCTGAAAGATCAACCCAGACGAAGGGTTTCCACTCCGATTCAGATTCTGCGTTCTTCATAGAAGTTGTAGATAATTGAGGTCTTCTGAAGTTAGATTCGAGTCATTTGGTTGCGAGGTTCCGGAGTTATGGCTGATTCACTGACGACGTATCCAGGTTTCGGCCGGGTCAATACCCGGTTTGTTCCGGGTTGACCCGGTCCGACCCCATTTACTATAAAAACCATTTTACCTAATTTTTGCCACTTATCCTCTTTTTGGTCTAAAAACCCTTATTCTCCTTAGAGAGAGTTCTTAGATTTTTGTAAGAGAGATCTTCTATTTTTATGCAATCTAGTAGTTGTTTTCATTGAATCTCTCCTTCTTATCTTCTTTTCTTGTTGATTATCCAAGATCCATCCATGAATTCTTCTCTTATCAAAATCGATTTAGAGGTGTTCTTCATGGGTCTTGAGTAGTCATTTTAGGATCTTGAGATGGGTTAGATTTAGGGGATTCAAGGCATGATCTAAGGTGTTTAGGATTAGATTATCTATTATCCTTCTTTGTTTAATGTTCTTATTGCTAAATCTAGCTTGAGAGAGTGGATTTAGATCATAAGCATTTCATGCACACCAAGTGTATGATGAAATGCATTGATCAATTATTCAAAGGATTTGTGTTCTTAGCCTATGAGAATAGTTGTCTAAGGCATATTTTTGGTTGATCTAGTTTATATTCTCAATGCATGTTGATTGATAATTCACAAATGAGAGTTTGCTAATAAATTTGATAATTAACATAGTGATTAGTGCCTTGAAAGAGGACTAATCAAGATTAGAGATCATAAACCTAGGGATAGCTTGTTTGTGTGAATGAATGCCTTGGATCATGCTTTGGTTGCCTAATATCGATTACCCCATCTTAAGTTTCGCTTTGCTTATTGCTTTTACATCTTGCTTAGTTTCTTATTACTTGTTTGAACTTGATACTTAATCAAAAACCCCTTTTATTAGCTTAGCTCATTTAATGCCTTGCATTCTTAGTGTTTAGGACTACTTCCCAATATTGGATTCGATAACCTCTTACTACATCGGTTAGAGGGTATTGATACCTCCTTGGATTGCAAAATCCTAGTATCAATCAGACCTTGGGTTAATATACTCTTTAAAAGCTTGTTATATTGCCGGAACTAGTATTTGATGAGCTAAACGTCTTAACCTTCCAAAAGTCGAGTTAAGGAGTTTAGTGAACAATTGAATCTTGAACGAATTAATGCATGTTTTCAACTTGTAATAACCATCGAAAGTTGAGTCTATTAGGTTGTTAAAACATAGTGGTCGGAGCCACGAAAGTGGAATGATTATACATCCATGATTTGAGTTCTAAAACGGTTTTTTTTATTATTTCCCTATCATTCGATTTAAATAGTTTATTGATTTATGAATTTCTGCGATTAACCGAATGCCTAGTGTTTTCTCTTATTGAATTTGCATCGTTTTATTTACTTATTTACGCATTTTAGTTTTCAATCTTCTCAAAAACCAAAACCATAATACTTTGTTTTAGCTTGAATTTATTCTTATAAATTTGTTGTACAACTTGAGGTCTTTGTGAATCGATCCCACCTATACTATTTGATTTGCTGTGCGCTTGCAGGTAGTAGAAGTTGGGTGAAAACTTTACCCACATCAGGTCTGCTCTTCAAGGATTTTGACGTGGGCAGCAAGATCATAGAAATTATTGTTGAATTCGACGGACATAGAGTCTACTATCTCGTTCAAAGCGGCTCCGGACTTAGATTTTAAGTCGATAGTTTTGTTGATCATTATTTCGAGTCGCTCCAAGCGAGTGCTAAGTTCTGAGCTGTCTTCATGCTGGGTCAAGATTTGATGAGGAAGACGGTATGAGTGTTTTCGAGAGTTGACAAAGGGAGACGCAAAAGGCTCGTCACGGTCGTAAGGATGATGCTCGTAGCAATTGAGAGTAGCTAGTCGGTGCCGATTTCCGATCCATGTAGAACGAATCACAATTGACGTGTGAATCGTGAAAGTAGTGAGCACAAGGTGGGTCGTAGAATCCTTGCTCGTAGTAGTCATCTCGCTCCAGAGACGAGTACATGTTTCACAGCTGAAACGAAGAAAAATAAAACCAAAAATTAAAAAGAAAAAGGTTTGTCTTAGAGTCGATTTACTAACCTGTAAGGTGTGGTTAAATTTGTAAACCTAAAAGTTCTGTGCACAGACGTTCGCGTAGTACTTTAGGTATCGATCCACTTGGAGAGAGAGCTGTTCTGCGAGACCTTAGACAAGGAAAAGCAAGGAAATCTAAGACGAAAATAAGTGTTATAGGGTTTTTGTCACGAAAATGTAAAGAACGTAAAAACGGAAAATTGCTTGTAAAACAACTTAAGAAAATCTCTTGCATAAACTAAAGAGAAAAACGATTTGTAAACGATAATAAGATGGTGTTGGGTCGACATGAATATCTAGGGGGATGCTCGATTCAATCACGGTCCCTAAGCTCTTAGTAACTGTTTCTAGATTTTAACTCCACGAACTGAACAAAATAAACGTCGTAGCCTACTTTCGTACATCATACGCACCAACAATCTATACACACGACCAGTAGTTTTCGTCTCTGGCCGCGCGGAAAATCGTGCTGTTCGCGCTGGTTTTTCTTAGTTCACGGCACTCCGTAAGTATACTTTCAAAATCTTACGCCGCACACGCTCTTATAGATAAACGATTCGGGTGTTTTTAGATCCAACATTTTTAGTGGTACTTAACACCTATGTATCACCTCTAGTTCATGACGCTAGATTTAGCGTTAACAAATATCTATCAGAAAGAGCCCTCAAAATTGGCTAGGGTTTTATCTCGTGAAATCCTTATCGAACATAGAATTCTCCTTTGATAACTCCTTTAAACCCAACAATAAAATTACTCGCACATACTAGAAAACGAAAATCATGATTAAATAAATTGCAGGAGATTGATGAAGGAGCCTCACGATTTTAAGAACTAAGTCCGGTGAGAACCTCTTCACCAATCTCGAAAAGTAAAGAACAAGGGTTTAAGAGAAAAAACAAGAACAAAACTAAACTAAAAATGGTGTAAAAGCAAGCACACAAAATTAGGTCTTCTAAGAGGTATATTTATAGGTCTTGAGCTCTGATTTCGTCGGTCTTTAGGGTTTTAAGTCACGGGAATCGAACGGGCCTTGCAAAATGGGCTTACGGGACAAAACTGCTTCCACCGCGGGTCCATGGGGTCTTATCGTGGCGAACCTTCATTTGGCCGCGGGTGGAGGCTTCCTGGCTGCGGCATATTTCCTCTTGGCCACGGCTGGAGTGCTTCTGGGAGTGGCATGATGGGACGTCTTGACCTTCATGTATCTTTCGATTGAACCGTTGGATCGTCCTCAAATCTGTTGGAATGGAAAGATAGCTGGTCCTTCTAAAATATTTCCAAAATTGGGCTGGATCAGACAGTAAGAAGAACCTCTTTGGCAATTGAACTTACGACAGTTTGACTCTAAGCCGAAAATCTGGTTTTTCTCCAATTTGCAATGCTTTCGCCTAAGTAACTTGAAAAGAGTCTTGAAACTACGAATATGCGAAAACTGTAAAAAAACATAGAAAAGCGAGTGAAACACTTATTAAAGCGTTTAAATAGATAGTAAAATGGGTAAAAATACAGTGTTATCACTCAACAATCCAAGCCGTTCCAAAGCCGGTTCCAAAACAGGAAATATGGCGGAAATGGGAACTTCCAACCAAAATCGTCTTTCAATGCTCAAGCCGCGCCTTACAACAACACAAACCAGCAGCAACAAGGTGTCTCTAACACTCAACTTGCTGCCCAAATAGTGAAACTCGAGCAATCGATTCAACTACTCGCTCGAAGCAACGAGAGAACGGATAAAGACTTTAACACCAAGGTCGATTGTATGTATAATGATTTGAATGGGAAGTTCGAATCTCTTTCGACCCATGTCAAGAAGTTGGATATGCAAGTCTTCCAATCCGTAGACTCTATGAAGAAACCAAACGGAGTTCTACCCGGAAGAGTGGAAGACAGCCCGAAGAGATTTTGCAATGTGATTTCCACCACACCCGAGAAAGAAGTCAATGCTAAGACGGAGCCTAGAGAAGCTCAAAATTCATCCCAGTCTATGGACGAACAACAACCGAATCCAAGACGGTCTAAGAACCGCCATTTGAGGTACCAAAACAAATCTCGTTTCAAAGGCTAAGAAAAGCTGATGATCCGAAACGTTTTTATTTTCCTTGTACGATGTCGGGTGTGAATTTTGCAGGTTGTTTATGTGATACCGGAGCCAACGTCAACAACATGTCAAAGATATTTGCCGAGAAGCTTGGTATAAAAACTCTCACACCATCTACCGTGAACGTAATATTTGGAGATTCATCACAAAAGAAGCCCGAGGGAGTGATCCACGATCTTCAACTACTCATTAGCAACAAGATTGTTCCCGCTGATTTTCAAGTTCTCGAGATTGATCGAGACAAGGAAAGACCATTGATTTTTTGTCAACCGTTCTTAACTACCATTGGCGCCATCGTCGATCATGCCAACCAATTTGTTGTTTTCTTGAATGTGGATCGAAATAAGTTCTATCCAACTGTCCCCGATGGAATTCTGAATCCAAGGGACAGCCATAAGAAGAAGAATTCGATTTTCCCTAAAGGAAAAGAGAAAGATGAGTCGACTAAATCAAAAAGAGTATTTCTAGATTTAAACTCTCTTTCTTCTTCTCTTCCAAGAGACTTGGAGATTTTGAGCAAGAACAACTTTTTCAATTCTTAAGCTTTTACAAAAAATCTTGGGTCCAATCTCACTCCTTTTCAAGGGAGATTTTAATTCCACACTTATCTCATCTTCTCCAACAAGGTATGATCCTAAACCTCTACTTTTTCATATGAGCCAAACCCTAGGTTTTTCTTAATTTGAATAGATTTATGTCTATAATGGCTAGGAATTGTTAGAGAACTCTAAATTGAACTTCTAGAATGATTAGACTTTAATTTTGGTAATTAGTTATTATGAATTTTTGATTTTTGGAATTTGTTATTTTCAAGCTTAATTTGAAATGAATTTGGAGAGTGACTTCGATCAATTTGGCCAAGTCTTGTTTCGTTGGTGATTAGTATACGGTAATTTATCGAATTTTCATAAGATAAAGTTGGACCGTCAGAAGTCTTGCAGTCAAAGAAAAACTTCTCACCATATGATCATCCCCAAATTTGGACACAACAAAGAAGACACAACCAGCTTTCAAATGCAGTTGGTTTGGAGATATTCCAATGGTTGGATCTACAAATATATCCGAAGCACCAAAGACAGACGAAGCTGCCTTGAAACCAGATTCCCCGCGAGCAGAGGAGCTGCACCCGCGGCCAACCGGCATTCCGCCGCGGCCAACGAGCATTTCACCGCGGGTCGAGACCACGCACCCTCGACCACTCCATGTTCGATGATAACACCATATTTTTACCCATTTTACTATCTATTTTAGAACACTTTAGCAAGTGGTTCATTCGATTTTACATGTTTTTATTACAGTTTTCGCATATTTGTAGTTTCAAAACTCTTTTCAGGTTACTTAGGCGAAAGCATTGCAAATTGGAGAAAAAACATATTTTTGGATCAGAGTCAAACCGTCAAAAGTTCAATTGCCAAAGAGGTTCTTTTCACCGTCTGATCCAGCCCAATTTTGGAGAAATTCAAGAACAACCAGCTACCTTTCCATTCCAATAGATTTGAGGACAATCCAACGATTCAATAAAATGATACATGAAGATCAAGAAATCCCATCAGGCTACTCCCGGAGCAGCCCCAGCCGCGGCCAAGAGGCAATCCGCCACGGCCAGGAAGCCTCCACCCACGGCCAAGTGAAGGTTCACCGCGGCCAGATACCCTGGACCCGCGGCCAAGCCGATTTTGTCTTGTAAGCCCATTTGCAAGGCCCGTTCAATTCCCGTCAAGGAGAAACCCTAAAGACCGACGAAAGCAGAGCTCAAGACCTATAAATATGTGTTTTAAAGACCAAATTTCGTGTGCTTGCTTTTACACCATTTCTGTTTAGTTTTGTTCTTGCTTTTCCCTCTTTACCTTTGTTCTTTACTTTCGATACTTTCGAGATTGGTGAAGAGGTTCTCTCTGCACATCGTTCTTAAATTCGAGAGACTCTTTCATCAATCTCCTGCAATTTATTTAATCATGTCTTTTAATTTTATTATGTGTGAGTAGTTTAATCGTTGGGTTTAAAGGGATTATCGAGGGTAATTATATGTTCGATGTGGTGTGAAAAAGGCAAAAAGCCTTAGGAAAAGGGTAGTCTAGGAGTGATACTTATTGGGCTTAGATGTAGGGTTGAAATCATAAGGGGCATTAGGTATATGTAAGTCTATTCTTCTATGGAGAACCCGTATCATTGAGATCATTCTTATCTCAAAGACCTATCCCCTTAGCCAAATGAGTCTATTTGATCTATACTTTGCATGATTCACCATTGTGTATAACGAATTTTTGGGAATCCTTCATCTTAGAAAACACCATCAATGGTTGCTCGGGTGTCACCGTTAACGTCACATCCTTCACGAGATTTGTCTCACACTCGAGGTGGTGAGGAGCTGAAGGAGAAGAACACCTTGGTTCGTCTTGTGATCTTGTTTGTCGTCTTCAGGACACTCGAACAAATTGATAGAGATAACATTGTCACTAGGAATAGAAACATATCCTTCTTTTCCTTGATGTTTTGCTTCGTTGAAACCATCATCTTCGTGCATAGATTTGTTGATTTCATGGAGAATATCCTCTGTTTGTGCCTTGTAGACCATCGGCTTCTCATAATCTCCATCGGTTTGTTGAGGCTGGTGGTTAGGCCAAGGGATTTTAAAATCATATTCTTTGGAAGCAAGGGATATGATCATTGCATCGAGTCGCTTCAAACGAAGCAAAGGATAAGATCATAATCTTTGAAAGCAAGGGATATGATCATTGCATCGAATCACGGTAGTGGTGTGAATCGTGAGAGTAGTGAGCATAAGATGGGTCATAGTGATATCATCAGTTTTTGCATCATTCTAGCTTCCGTTTCATTTAGGCTTCGAGTCATTTACATGTAGCTCATGATATCTCTTTAGCATTTTAGTCATTTTAGGAGTCTAGTGTGTCCACATTTAGTCCTAAAGAGTCCTTGCATGTTTTGGATCGCATTTCAGGTGCGAAAGAGGAGATTCGAGACCCGAGGAGAGGAGACGGAAACCGTACCGACGTCACTGGTCGGTATTGGTGCTCGGTATCAAAAGCAGAGGAGTTGCACCGAGGTCACTGCTCGGTGCAACTGATCAGTATAGCCCGACGGAGGAAAACGGCCACAATACCGACGTATAACACCGAGGAGTGACGTCGGTATCGAAGCTTCAGGGGATTGTACCGATGTCACTACTCGGTGCAACTGATCGGTGCTGCCACAGGAAGAAACCCGGGGGAAAAGTCCTTAATACCGAGCAACGATACCGAGGAGTGACCTCGGTATCCACTGAAGATCACCAAACAACATCTCCTCAATACCGATGCCACTGCTCGGTACTCCTCATCGGTACACTAACCCAGGCTCAATACCGAGGTGTTACACCGAGCAGTGACCTCGGTATTGTCCAAACCAGAACTCTTTATCCATTTAAACCGGGTCGGTACCCGGTTTGTCCCGGGTCGACCCGGTTTGTCACTATTCACTATTTAAGCCCAAAAACCTAATTTGGAGGGGCTAAGTCTTTTCTTAAGCAAAAAAAACCCTCTCTAAGAGTGATTTGTAAGAGATTAATCCTTTTGATTTATGCAATTTGAGTATTGTTTTCTTGATTGAATCCATCTATCTTCTACTTTCTAATCATCCAATCATCTTGATCATGAGTTTTAACACTTCTTTTCTTAGATTTGTTAAACCCATGATGATTAGTGAGTAGTCTTAAGGACCTTTGGATAGGGTAGATTAGGGTGATCTAGGGTTTGATTAGTGGTGTTTAGGGTTAAATAATCTTATATTCCTTCTTGTCTAGAGTCCCCAATGCTAGATCTAGCTTGAAAGAGTGGATCTAGATCACAAGGCATTTCATGAACACCAAGTGTTTGATGAAATGCCAAGACCAACTAGACAAGAGATTTATGTTCCTAACCTAAGATATTAGTTGTTTAGGGCATGTCTTTGGTTGATCTTGTTATGATTCTTAATGCTTGCTAGTTGTTAATCCACAAATGATGATTTGCTAATGGACTTGATAATTAACATAGTGATTAATTGCTTGAAAGAGAACTAATCTAGATTAGAGATCTATTGCCTAGGAATTAGCTTCTTGAGTAAATGAACACCACTAATTGGACTTAGATCACCTTATATCATTAACCTCATCTGTAGTTCCGCTTTTGTTATTTGGATTACAAATCGTTTAGTTATTGCCTCGCTTAATTTGAACTTGAATACTTAATCACCAATGACCTTGTTTAGCTTAAATTACTTATGAACCTTGCATTCTTAGTGTTTAGAATAATCCCGATTATGGATTGATAACCTCCTTACTACATCGTATTGGGGATATTGATACCTCCTAGAGACTAAAAAGTCTTGTATCACATAGTAACCCTGCTTGTAGTAGTGATTTCGCTATAGAGGCGAGTCCATGTTTGAAAGCTGAAACGAAGAAAACCAAAAACGAAAATTAAACAGAAAAATTTTGTCTTAGAGTCGATTTACTATCCTCTAAGTTGTGACAGAACAAGTAGCTAATGCCTCCCCGGCAACGGCGCCAAAAACTTAATGCGTTCGGATTCGTCTCCGAAACATCAGGTTTAAAATTTGTAAACCTAAAAGTTCTGCAAGTGCACAAACGTGCGTTGTAGTACTTTACGTATCGATCCACAGGGAGGGAATGTTGTTCTGCGAGACCTTAGAAAAAGAGTTCGTAAGGAAGTCTAAAACGATAATAAGGTTTATGGTTTTTGTCATGAAACGAGTTCATGAAATTTGAACTAAACTAAGCGAGAAAGTAAAGAAAGCAAGTAAGCAAAGGGAGTTTGTAAAAACGAGGTTGTTAACTAATAAGCGAGTACGCAAAATAAGATTGTAAACTAAACGAGAAAATAAGAAGGCAAGCAAGTAAATAAATTAAACGAATAAGCAAAGCAAAAACGTAAACAATTAAACTAAGCGTTGGGCAATCGGGAATTCTTTAGGGACCATGGCCAAAAATCATAAGAATTTTGCTAGGGTTTTTAAAGCGACGTTTTGTCGTCTTTGGATTCTTGAACTCGGAACACAGACACTATGTGTAGTCTACTTTCGTACACCCTACACATCTACAGCTTTAGTACTCGACCGGTAGCTTTCGTCTACGGCCGCGCAAAAATTTAGTGATTACACTCAAAAGTCGTTAACGCTCACAACCCCTCCATAAGTATACTTTCGAAATCTTGTGACGGTTTTGCTCGCACTACACCAAAACAGGGTTTTTGCTACTGATTGTTGCTACTGATTAGGCAGTCGGTAAATTTACCGACTGTTTCGCTACTGATTTCCGACGGAATTGCGACTATTTTGAAACAGTCGGACATCAGTAGGTATTTAGTGACTAAAAATATCAATCGTTAATTAGTAGCAGTTTTACGACTGATTAGTGACTGAATTGTAGTCGGAAACATGCAGTAGCTAATTAGTAGTAATTTTTGCGACTCATTTGCTACTGAATTCGGTGGGTCGTAGAACAATAGCAAATCAGTAGCAAAATAGTAGCAAAAAGGAGTTGTAAATCACGTGGAATTCATTTGGTGGTTGGTGTACCTAATTTGAGTTGCTGTCGGTAATCAGTCAGTCGGGAAATTTTCTATATATTTGCCAAACTCGAATTTTCTTGTCACAATTGTAGAAATACAAAGCAAAGAAAGAGTTTATAAACACAAATCAAAGAGATCGGTTTCTCAACTTAGAATGTCGGGAAATTATAATTATGGTAATTTCCGGGAGTGGATGTATAATAGGTTCGATGAAGCGACGGGAAATATCTCGGCAGAGTTCACAGCGGGAGGGGATCAATTCGTGGCATTTGCAAATAGCCAGCCTTTAGCGCAGAGAAATCGCGGTATGTTTCACTTCCCTTGTCTTGTTTGTGAGAATGAGAACCGGTACGTAATCATTCAAAAAAATTCTACGACTTGTTAGATGGAGCGAATACTCCATTATATGATGGTTGTCGTGAAGGTCAGTCGCAGTTATCCTTAGCTGCTCGAATCATGCAAAATAAGGCAGATCATAATATGAGTGAAAAGTTAGTGGATTCGGTATGCGGAATCTTGACAGATTATTTACCAGAAGGAAACCAGGCACCCGGTTCACATTACGAGACAGACAAACTGATGCGCAATTTGGGGCTCCCATGTCATGCAATTGATGTTTGCATTAACAATTGTATGATCTTCTGGAAAGATGATGATCGGTTAGATGAGTGTCGCTTTTGTAATTCAAAAAGATGGATGCCGAACGAGCAAAACCGTAGGACCAATGTACCATATAGTCGTATGTGGTATATGCATATTGCTGACAGATTAAAGAGAATGTATCAGAGCGAGAAAACAGCAGCGGCAATGAGATGGCATGCCGAGCACGAAGCAAATGAGGAAGAAATGTGTCATCCGTCTGATGGGGCAGAGTGGAAATATTTTCAAGATCAACATCCCCAGTTTGCCGAAGAACCCCGAAACGTTTATCTTGGATTGTGTACAGATGGGTTCAATCCATTTCGCATGTCAAAAAATCATTCATTGTGGCCCGTGATCTTGACTCCGTATAATTTACCCCCTGGTATGTGCATGAATACAGAGTACTTGTTTCTAACAATTATGAATTCTGGGCCAAATCATCCTCGAGGTAGTCTCGATATCTTCCTCCGACCTCTCATTGATGAGTTAAAAGAACTGTGGTCTACTGGAGTCGATGCATACGATGTCTCGTTGAATCAAAATTTTAAACTAAGAGCAGTGTTGTTGTGGACAATAAGCGATTTTCCGGCGTATGGCATGTTATCAGGATGGACCACCCATGGCAAATTGTCTTGTCCAATTTGCATGGAAGATACACAGTCTTTTTATCTTAAGCATTGACGAAAGACGTGTTGGTTCGATTGTCACCGAAGATTTCTTCCTCATGATCATCCTGTAAGGAAGAATACAAAAGACTTTTTGAAGAAGAGAAACGCTAAGAAAGACTATCCACCAGAGTCTTTGACAAGTTAGCAAATTTATTTATACCGGTTGAAACGTGTAAAGCCACGGAAAACAGAGGATATTGGTGGCAACGGTCACGATAAGAAGAAACCTGGATTTGGGAAAGAGCATAACTGACACAAAGAAAGCATATTCTGGGAATTGCCGTGCTGGAGAGAGCTCACTATTAGACATAATCTCGATCTGATGCATATAGAGAAGAATTTTTTTGACAACATCATGAATACTCTTATGCGTGTGAAGGGTAAATCAAAAGACACCATCCCGTCAAGATTGGATATAGAAGAATTATGTTCTCGGCCACACTTACATATTGATGATGAGGGTAGAGCCATTTTTCTTGAATACTCATTGACAGACGAAGCCAGAAGAAGCTTATTGGAATGTGTGAAAAATTCGGTAAAATTCCCAGATGGTTATTGTAACGCCCGCGTTCCGGAGAGATTAATTATTTGGGTGAAATAATTAATGTCAGGTTTGTTCCGGATAGTATCGATCGATACTAGGGGTATCGATCGATACCGGTCGGGATTTCTCCTTATAAGTCTTCTTCCTCTTCTCTTCTTGCGCGTGGAAACCATTTCTTTTGGGAAAGTAAAGTCTTGGTCGCGAGAGAGAGAGAGAGAGAGAGAGAAGGAGAGCGTGAGAGAGGGTGAAGCTTGGATCTTGCGAGATCGAGCGAGATTCGAGCTTGGGAGAAGCTTGAAGAAGAGATCGGAAGAGTTTGGTCGTGGTGAGCTAAGAGAAGCGAGAGAGGTCTTCTAGAGCTCGATCCAGCCGATTTAAGGTGAGTTGGG
>PKML01008550.1:19520-68389 GCA_002933935.1 Eutrema yunnanense | reverse complement strand
ATATATATATATATATATATATATATGATGTCTTTTGATCACTAATTCCTGGGGTACGAATCGAAATTGAGCAATTAGACATTTCATATAAATTTGTTGAGAAATTATAGTGAGTGACTTACCTGTAGCAGAGTTATAACATTTGCACTTGGAAAGTTATAGGACGAAAGTGCCGCTTTATTTAAAATTACTAATAAAACTGCAGGTAATTAAATTTTGATCTTAGTAGCTATGCAACAAAATATATGGAACATCTGAAAAGTTTTTAAAAAAACGAATTGATGAGGAGTTGAATATGTTAAAGATTTGAAGAACCAATATGAGAGATATATTCATATTTTCTTCCTTTTTCTCTTAACGTATATATATATATATATATATATATATTTTTGTGTGTAAAAAGATATAAACTCTTAACGTATATTTTTCTCTTAACGTATGTTTTTCTATCACCAATATACATTATACGAATCTGAATCCGAACGAAGTAGCTTTCGGGCTTAAATCCGGGTGGTAACGTAATTATATAAAGAATGAAATTATGACATACCAGCTGATGCCATGTAAGAGATGGCGGCGAAGACTCCCTTAAGGGACATGTTAGGTGAAAGTCTCTCTTTGTTTGGTTCTTCAATCGAAATGAACGTCTTTCTTTTCGGTGACTCCAATTTTTGTTTCTCAACACACATAATATTATATATATAAATATATATATGTATGTAATCTGTATGTATTAAAGCGGATACATGCATGCATGGAATGGATCATCAAAATTAATGCTCTATCTGGAAACTTATTATTTGCCATAAGGAAATATATATATATTAACTCTTGTTTCTGTTTTCTATCATTTATAAAAGGAAAAACCATATAAAAATACATCACTTGGTAACTATTTTAAGAAAACAATTTGTGTAAACATAATAATATTTGTTACAATGATATAAAAAAATACTAAACTTTATATTTGCCTTCAAGTTCAGCATAAATCCTCTATATATTTTTTAAAAAGGTGTTGAAAGGCATTTTAGCTTATGTGTCAGCACCATAATTTTTGTCAGCGTTTTTGTTTTATACAATTATCCTATTCCTATTGCCAAACAAAACTTCCAATTCTTATCAATAATGGCTTACTAGCCTTTTATCAAACATAATGGAAGACGATCTTGGTTAATATTATATGCATCCCCAAACACATTTTAAACAATAATAAATAATTAGAGAATAACTTTTTTACATATATGTTACAACTAAACAATTGAAATATTTGTTTATACATTTGACCATAGTATATACATTTATCCGTGATAGCGGTTTATACATTTGACCACATTAAACAATTCACTATATTTTGTTTTGGCAACAACTACATTACTAAAATGTTTTGTGATTTATGATCGGAATCCACCAATCTAAATGATCACAAATATGTCAAAGTTGATAAATTTGAAGGTGGGTTGAGGATCGCCACAAAGTGTTCCATAATTCCCTTTGATAAGATCAATCTATGTAAATCCACACATTAGATTATGATCCACACTTGTATTCTAGAATGAATCCACAAATTAAAATAGACAAGAAAAACAAAGCATATACTTCAAAAAGAAAAGAAGTTCTCGGTTAAGATGGTCCCAACCTTTCCCGATCAAGGAAGTCAAACCATATGGAGCCATTATCCTTTGGGACAAAGATGGAAATTCATTCACAGTCAAAGGACAGCATCTCAAACCATAACTCGTAGAATCCGGTGGGAATGAGAGAGAGAGACAATGTTCTTGATCAATGCACCATTTACTTGATCCCATAACCAAGTCAACTTAATGATTTAAAACAAGCGCTTAGTGGAAGGCAATCCACCCGATATGTTATCTATTCCTTTTTGGGTTTCATTCTAACTTAGTAATTTTTGGTTTTGTTTCTCTTTAGTTTCAGGTTTTAATAAAAAGAATGAAGAAAAGATGAAAAACGGACAAAAACGTGCGAATGAAGTCGAACTACCAGGCCGCGACCCCAAGCAAATGTGGCGCAGCCAGATCATATTTTGCCGCAACCATAACTACATACTCGCGGCAGAACACCTCTCACCGCGACCCGATCAGTTGTCACGCGGCCAGACCACCTTCCCCCGCGCCACCACTGCATCTCCCGCGACAAACCATCTCTCCACCGGGCCACAGAGTTTGACGGCGCGGTCATACACCCTCCCAGCGCAACCCCATGCCCCTCTTACGCGGCCACCACTTATCCGTCCCACTCATGCCTTTTTTCGTTCCTCACACGTGTTGTTCATCATGTGTCAATACGATAGTTTCCCGAACGGATTACAAGGTAAGTGCAACCCCTTTTCCAAACCACATTAACTTCTTTGCCATTCGTTCATGGACTTTTCACACTGGGGAGAGTGTGACTTAAATCTGGGGGAAGATGTTCATCATTTACTAACATTATTTGGTTTATGAGTTGATTTTTCTCGGACGATTTGATAAGTATCTCTGAACACCATTTTTCAAAGAGGGAATAATGAAACAAATTTATGATGAGTTTGACCAATGTGATTATACGCTATCTCCTCTTGACAACTCTTTCGAGATTCAATTCAAGACTAGGTGGTAACTATAATATCTTTTGATTGAACCGTTGAATCGTCCTCAAATCACTTGGAATGGAAAGGTAGCTGGTCCTTCTTGAATATCTCCAAAATTAGGCTGGATCAGACGGTGAGAAGAACCTCTTTGGCAGTTGAACTTCTGACAGTTTGACTCTGAGCCGAAAACCTGGTTTTTCTCCAATTTTCAATGCTTTTGCCTAAGTAACCTGAAAAGAGTCTTGAAACTAAAAATATGCGAAAACAGTAATAAAAACATGTAAAAGCGAATGAAACACTTATTAAAGTGTTCTAAAATAGATAGTAAAATGATAGAATAGGAAACCACCTGGATACAGACACTTCTCGGTGAACTCCATTATCCCGTTTCTAAAGCGACTGTTGTTTACTGTGATAATGTCAGTGCTGTGTACCTTTCTACCAATCCGGCTCAACATCAACGCACTAAACACGTCGAGATCGATATTCATTTTGTCCGCGAAAGAGTAGCCATTGGTCAAATACGAGTCCTTCATGTACCTTTCGAGCATCAATATGCTGATATCTTCATGAAAAGGCTTCCTCATGCTCTATTTTCTTCTTTCCGATCCAGCCTCAACGTCCGCGATACTCCCGTTCCGACTGCGGGGGTGGGATATAATAGGAAACTAGAGGATATCCTTCCTGTACATAAGAGATACTCAACAATTATGTAATTATTATTATTACCGTTGTATGTCTTTATATTGATTGGAATTACACATTCTCAATCATCAATTGAGATTCATACCAAATTACATAAAACGGGTAAAAATACGGTGTTATCACATCCCAGACTTAGACTTTGTTTGTCCTCAAACAAAACAAAACCAAAGCTCGGAAAGATCAAACAAAAATCATAGGAAACTAGAAATCTCGGAGACCGTCCTTCTAAACCATAACCATCGAACTGCATCAATCGCAATCTAGCCTAGAAAAATCTCACCAGAAGTTTTCGTAACACTAGTCCACGGTATCCGTCATATGAAATATAAACTTTCAAAATCCAAAATTCATGTCAACTAGTTCTCAAAATTCATTAAGTGCAAACGTGATATTCTCATCAAAAGGATCAAACCAAGACAATCGAGGCTAGGTATTAAAGACATTTAGAGGTGAGGTTAAAAGTGTTTCGGGTTACCGTAATTTCACCGGAAGGTGCGAGATATTATGCAAAACTGCAAGAGAGGATGAACATATTGAGAACCACAACTTCTAGTCACATATTCTTCCGTAAAAATGTTGCACTTCCTCCTTTCTCCAAAAAACATAAGTTTTATGTCATTCCCCTAGACTTAAATTTTATGTGGGCTCGGAATGACAGACTTTTCATAAACGAACCATGGATGCCTCATAAATATTTTGGCCTACCTAGACTCTTTTTAGGCTCTAGTTTCCTTTCTCTTTCGATTATTTTCGATGTTTTTTTCGAAAGGGGGAAACACCTTTTATTGAAACAATGTTTTTGGGGAACAAAAGTTTACATGATTTTGAATTTTTCAAGCCATAACCAAGCTCTCGTCTTTGTTGAATTCACCTCCACCATCGCGTATAGTCTCCGTCTTTAGTGACTAGAAATTGTGTCGTTCCTCCCTCTCCGGCGTTTTTGCACATATTTGCACATATGACACAAAGAGAGATGCATGAGGTCTTAACAATGGTTAAGTTTTGGGTGGGGTACCAACTAAAGATGAGCTGGCCATTCAGGTACGACAAATAGTGGTAAAAGGTAAAAGAACGTCATGAATGTATGATTCGTTATCTTTGCCTAAACCTATGATGATAAAATTACGTCAAGTTAAAGTCCAAATATAATAGAGCTAGTATATTCCATCCTAAAGAATCTCTACGGTCTAAGTTCCTCTGAGGATTTCGCATTAATAGAAACTCTAGCTACCGCCTAGTCTAGAACCAAATTACGAAAGAGCATGTTACTAGGAAATAACATAGAAGCACACTGGTCGGTAATCGTCATGGGTTTCTTTCATCATTCCCTCAAAACGTATTCCTACTTTTATTGAAAAAAACTTGAAATTGTGTTAAAGAAAGTATGAAAAATGCAAAATGCAAAGACTCATGAAAGAAAAGGTGATTAGTAAGGCATATAATCCTCTCCCAGGCTTAAATCACAATGTTCCCAATGTGAAATAAATCGAGCAATGATGAGATATATATGTATGTAGTAATTGAAAAAGTTTAGGGAAAAAGAGAACTTACCTGGAAGTGGTTGGGGAATTGATGTGGGAAAGGAATGAGGTGAATGGGGAATGGTAGATGGTGTTGTGGTGATAGGGAATGGGTGTGGGGGTGATTGGGAATGGTTTGGAATCAATCGGGGATCAAAGAAAATAAACCAGGATCGACAGAAGGCTGGCCGCGGGTCAAAGGGCTCCGACCGCGGCCAAAGTGGAGCTCACCGTGGGTCGGTGGGATGCACCTGCGGTCGACGGCTGGTACGCCTCAGGTCGGTGGGATGCACCCGCGGTCGATCCTCTTTTGCGGTCAAGTCCTTCCTCACGGTTCAGGCTGGACCGAGCACCTTTGAACCGTGTCTCCATCTTTTTGTATTTTTGGTTTTTTATTTTTTTGGGTTTTTTTATTTTTTAGAAAGCTGAAACTAGGAAAAAGAAAACGTTAATAGAAAAAGAAAGAAAAAAAAATGTACCTAAAATGGGTTGCCTCCCATTGAGCGTTTTTGTTTAAAATCGTTTAACTCAACGTTGGTAGCTAGATGAGCTTAGTCGTAGAAGAACAGTGTCTTTCAACAAGTCTTCTTCGATCTCCTCGTCATGTAAGTCATCGCTCCATAGTGAGTCAGGATCAGGGTCGAGATCCTTCGGCTTTTTGAACTTGAACGGGACAGCATCGTAGAACATATATTTATCAATATTAGCAAAGGAAACACGTCGATTTGGCCAATCTATGATGGCTCCGACGGTTGACAAGAAAGGCCATCCTAGGATCACCGGTGTAGAATCAACTTTCTTCGCTTTCACAATGTAGAAATCGACGGGAGCTATGCAATCTCCAATCCTTATAGGCATATCATAGGCGATCCCCTTTGGTGTAGTACAAGATTCATCAGCCATGCTGATTTTCGTTTAGGTACGGTACACATGCTTAATACCGAGGTGTTTGGCAGTTGATTTTGACATGATGCTAAGGCAGACTCCGGAGTCACAAATAATTTCTTTAAACTCGACTCCATGGATGTTGCAAGTGATGAGAAACTGCCCTTGCTCTTGAATCTTATAGAGACTTCGAACGGGTTTTCCGTTCTTAGCATTCGCAAAGAGATCTTCTATCTCCGAGATGGATTCTTTGCTTTCACAAAAGAAGTGACCAATCGAGTGGTCCATGCACACTCTAGAAAACGTGGTTCCTCGAGGTAGATCACGAACCACACTGTTGAATTCCTCTAAGTTTTCCAAGCTAATCTTGTTCGGGTAAATTTTGTGTTTCTCGGGATGAAATATATGAATACCATAAGACGTACCATATCGTGTTGTCGAATCCCTTGCTCTCTTGAAGTAGATGCAATTGTCTTCTCTACTCTCCTAGCTATAGCGTTCGAATGCATATAGACCTTTCTCGGAAGATGTTTATCGGGATCGATTTCATGAAGTTATTAAACGTCCGAGAAAGGCTCGTTTATCGGGATCGATTTCATGAAGTTATTAAATTTGATCAATCTTTCTCGGAAGATGTTTTGTGTTCTTGGCTCCTCGGGTATTGGACTTGCAGGAGGTGTTGGTTCAAAGGCTGAGCCATACATCGAACTAAAATCAGTTTTGCGGAAGAACAACCTTGGGTCTTCTTCTTCAGAGTATTGTTCCTCGATTTTATCGTATGTTTGAGTAGACCGAACCATTTTGCAAGGTGCATATAAGTCTGGTTCCAAGTCACTTGAAGGGTTTGTTGAAGTTTGAGAATTAATGGAGAAGACGACTTACTTGAAGGAGGGTGAATGGGACTCGAAAGGTAGAGCCTTGGTGAAGGGAAGGTCGGCCTCGGGGGGATAGGAAGCATCCACGGCGAAGGAAGGTTCAGCCGCGGGTCGAGGGGATGCGACCGTGGTGAGGGGTGTCCGTGGGGACTTGTTCGGTTCTTCGACTTCTTCGTCTCCTTCGATGTTTTCTGTTTCTAGGGAGTCATTGGGCTTCTCTTCTAGGTCAAGGAAATGAACATCAAGTGTTGTGGCATGCTCGTCATGATCTTTAAAAAGTTTCTCCAAATAAATTTTGGTCGTCTTTCGAGTGTCGGATAGGTGACTAACCGTATGCCGAGGCGATATTCGATTTCTTGAAGTTCATCGTCAGACTTCTCTCTGTACAAAGAGGCAAACTCGCTACTCTCCTTAATTTCTTGCTTTGAATCGCGAGTCTCCATGAAGTTTTGAATGATGTCGTATTTTTGCTTTGTTTGCTCCTCCTCCATTGTTTTCGTCCTTTCTTTGATAGTAGCAGCGTCTTTTAGGGTCTGTCCCTCGAGTATGATGACGTGGGCAACAAGATCATCAAACTTTTTGTTGAATTTAGTGTAGATCGTGCCTAGATTCTTGTTCATGGCTGCTTCGATTACCACTTGACAGTCAAGGTATTGATTTAGCATCACGTTGAGTCGCTCCAAATGCAAGCTAATCTTTGAGTTGAAGAAGTGCTGGTTCGAGAATTGATGGTGAGGGTTTTGTTAAGAGTTGACAAGCGCAGACGCAAAAGGCTCGTCTCGAGAATAAGGATGTTCGTAGCGTCCTCAAGAATAGATGGTTGGGGCCGGTTTCCGATCCATTTAGAACGAGTCACAGTTGGTGTGTGAATCGTGAGAGTAGTGAGCACAAGATGGGTCGTAGAAACCCTGCTCGTAGTAGCAATCTCGCTCCAGAGGTGAGTTCATGTTTCGAAGCCTGAAACGAAGAAAAACAAAACAAAAATTAAAAAGAAAAAGTTTGTTCTAAAGTGGATTTACTAACTTCTAAGGTGTGACAGAACGATAGCAATTGCCTCCCCAACAACGGCGCCAAAAACTTGATGCGGTCGGATTGTTTGCGAAACTTCAGGTTTTAAATTTGTAAACTTAAAAGTTCTGCTAGTGCACAGACGTGCGTTATAGTACGTTAGGTATCGATCCACAGAGAGGGAAAGCTGTTATGTAAGATCTCAGACATAAAATATCAAGGAAGTCTAGAACGAGAATAAAATTTTTATAGGGTTTTGTCACGAAAATTGTAAAGAACGAAAAAAATAAAAATTGCTTAAAATTTAACCTAAGAAAATCGATGGTATAAACTAAACGGGAAAACGATTTTTAAGCACTAATAAAACGGTGTTGGATCGACATAGATATCTTAGGGTTTGCTCGATTCAATCACGTCCCCTAAGCTCTTAGTAACTCGATTCTAGATTTTAACTCCACGAACTGAACATAATAAATGGCGTAGTCTACTTTCGTACATCCTAGACACCAATAATCTATATACTCGACCAATAGCTTTCGTCTCTGGCCGCGCAGAAAATCGTGATGTTCGCGCTGGTTCTTCTTAGTTCACGGCACTCCGTAAGTATACTTTCGTATCTTATGACGCGATACGCTCTTATAGATTAACGATTCGGGCATTTAGATTCAGCACTTATGGTAGTTCTTTAACGTCTATGAATAAACCTCTAGTTCATGACGCTAGATTCATGCATTAACAACGATCTATAAGAAAGAGGTCTAGAATTCGGCTAGGGTTTTACCTTTTGAAATCCTTATCGAATATATAATTCCCCTCGATAATCCCTTTAAACCCAACGATTAAACTAATCACACATAATGGAATTAAAAGATATAATTAAATAAAACAAGGGATTGATGAAAGAGTCTATTGATTTTAAGAACGATGTCCGGAGAAAACCTCTTCACCAATCTCGAAAGTAAAGAACAAAGAGTAGAAAGAAGTAACGTAAAGCAAAAACAATAGGGAAAAGTGTGGCACAAAAAGAAGCACACGAAATTTGGTCTTTAAAACGCATATTTATAGGTCTTGAGCTCTACTTTCGTCGGTCTTTAGGGTTTTAAGTTGATGGGTATTGAACGGGCCTTGAAATTGGGCTTCCAGGATGAAACTGGCTTGGCCGCGGATCCAGGGTCTCTGGCCACGACAAAACATGCCTTGGACGCGGGTCGAATCTTCATGGCTGCGGCAAACCGCCTCTTGGCCGCTGTTCGGAGGCTTTTGCCCGTGGTGAACTGGGACGTCTTGATCTTGATGTATCTTTTGATTGAACCGTTGGATCGTCCTCAAATCACATGGAATGGAAAGGTAGTTGGTCTGTCTTTAATATCTCCAAAATTGGGCAGGATCAGACGATGAGAAAAACTTCTTTGGCAGTTGAATTTCTGACGTTTGACTATGAGCCGAAAATCTGGTTTTCTCCAATTTGCAATGCTTTTGCCTAAGTAACCTGAAAAGAGTTTTGAAATTACAAATATGCGAAAACAGTAATAAAAACATGTAAAAGCGAATATAAGACTTATTAAAGTGTTCTAAAATAGATAGTAAAAGAGTAAAAATACAGTGTTATCAACCGTATCAACACTATCAAAACCGAGCCGCGATACAAGTTCATTTACCTCATAGGAACGACTATGAGATCAGGCCCCAAATTATTGCTTTAGTAAAGCAAAATCAGTTTCATGGAGTCACTACCAAGCACCCGATGGAGCACATCGAGTTGTTCGAAGAGATATGCGGAACGACGAGAACAAACCAAGTTCCCGCCGATAACTTAAAGTGTAAGCTTTTCCATTTTCTTTAGCCGATAAAGCTCACCGTTGGTTGAAATCTTTGCCCGCATAATCTATTACTAGTTGGGAAGAGTGAAAATCCGCATTCCTAAGCCCTTTCTACACCAAGTCGAGATCCAATTCGTTGAGAAACAAAATCCAAAGTTTTCATCAACAATCGGTCGAGTCTTTCTATGAAGGGTGGGAACACTACAAGAAAACAGGGAATTAGCGACTGAAATTTGCGACTAAAAAGGTGGTCGTAAAAATGGCGACTAGGTTGCGACTACATGGCGACGGCGTTGCGACTAAAATAAATTCGTCGCCACTCAGTCGCTATTTTGCGACTAATTAAATTAGTCACAAAATAGTCGCTAAATGGCTACGAAGTTGCGACCAAATTCGGCGGGTCGCCAATTTTTTTTTAAAAAAGACACGTGTTGATCGTGTGTGGTTAGTGAAAATAATTTTTGCGACTACTATATGGAGTCACAATTTAGTCGCAAAAAGTCTATATAAGCAAACCTCACACATTGTTTCATCTCACTCCACACGTAAATTGTTTCAAAGTTGAGAGAATCTTCTTTTTTTTTTTTTTGTTCAAACGAGAATCTTCTTTTTTAAGTTTGAAAATGTGGGGAAATTACAATTATAGTAATGGCCGGGAGTGGATGTATCGGAGGTTCGATGAAACGACGGGTAATATCTCAACAGAGTTTAGAGATGGGGTGGATAATCAATTCATGACATTTTCAAATAGCCAGGAGCTTACGCAGAGCAATAGCGGTAAGTTTTATTGTCCTTGTAGTGTTTGCAAGAAAAATAGATTTTTGCCGGGGGCTAAAATTTGGAGCCATTTGTATAACAATGGATTTGTGCATGGTTATTATGTTTGGTATAAGCATGGGGAAGAACTCGATATGAGTTTAGGAACGAGTTATAGTGATACAACGTGGGTAGGTGATCAGAGTGAAGTAGTGGGTAATGTAGAAGGTATATATGTGGATATGGTGAATGATGCATTTCATCATAATGTTAATTTTGATCATCATCATGATGATAGTTATGAGAATGTAGAAGAACCTGTACGGAATCATTCCCAAAAATTCTACGACTTGTTAGAAGGAGCGAAAAATCCTTTATACGATGAGTGTCGTGAAGGTCACTCGCAGTTATCCTTTGCTGCTGAGCTCATGTAACATAAGACATATCATAATATGAGTGAGAGGTTAGTGGATTTGATGTGCGGAATGTTTAGTAAGTATTTACCTGAAGGAAACCAGGCAACATGTTCAAATTACGAGACAGAAAGATTAATGGGCAATTTAGGCCTCCCATGTCATGCAATTGATGTTTGCATTAACGATTGTATGATCTTCTGGAAAGAAGACGAAAGGTTAGATAAGTGTGGGTTTTGTAATTCACCAAGATGGAGGCCTAACGAGCAAAACCGTAGGACCAAAGTACCATATAGTCGTATGTGGTATATGCCTATTGCTGACAGATTAAAGAGAATGTATCAAAGCGAGAAGACTACAGCGGCAATGATATGGCATGCCGAGCACGAAGCAAAGGAGGGAGAAATGTGTCATCCGTCTGATGGAGCGGAGTGGAAATATTTTCAGGATCGACATCCCCAGTTTGCCCAAGAAACCCGAAACGTTTATCTTGGATTATATACAAATGGGTTCAATCCATTTGGCGAGTCAAAAAATCATTCGTTGTGGCCTATGGTCTTGACTCCATATAATTTACCCCCTGGTATGTGCATGAATACGGAGTACTTGTTTCTTACAATTATGAATTCTGGGCCAAATCATCCGCGAGGTAGTCTCAATATATTCCTTCGACCTCTCATTGTCAAGTTAAAAGAATTATGGTCCAATGGCGTTGATGCGTACGATGTATCCTTGAATCAAAATTTTAATTTGAAAGCAGTGCTATTGTGGACGATAAGCGATTTTCCGGCGTTGGGCATGCTATCAGGATGGAGCACTCATGGTAAATTGGCTTGTCCTATTTGCATGGAAGATACAAAGTCGTTTTATCTGCCGCACGGAAGAAAGACGTGTTGGTTCGATTGTCACCGAAGATTTCTTCCTCATCATCATCCACTGAGGAAGAATAGAAAAGACTTTTTGATCGGAAGAGACGCTAGCAACGACTATCCACCTGAGTCTTTGACCGATGAGCAAGTTTATTCCTACCGGTTGCGTCGTGTAAATCCAACGAAAACTAAGGATGTTGGTGGAAACGGTCACGAAAAGAAGAAGCCTCACTTTGGGAAGAAGCATAACTGGTACAAAGAAAGCATATTTTGGAAGCTTGCGTACTGGAGGGACCTTAATCTTCGACATAATCTCGATGTGATGCATATAGAGAAATTATTTTTTGACAACATCATGAATACTCTTATGCGTGTGAAGGGAAAATCAAAAGACACCATCCCTTCAAGATTGGATATACAAGCATTTTGTTCGCGACCACACTTACATATTGATGATGCGAGGGTAGAGCTCCTTTCCCCGCCTACTCATTGACAGACGAAGCCATAACAAGTTTATTGGAATGTGTGAAACATTCGATCAAATTCCCAGATGGTTATGCTTCAAACTTAGCTAGTTGTGCTGATATCGATAAGGCAAAGTTTTATGGGATGAATAGTCATGACTGCCATGTTTTTATGGAGCAGCTACTTCCATTTATCTGTGCAGAACTCCTAGATAGGAACATCCACATCGCGTTATCAGGTAGTCTCACCTTATAGTTATATGAATATGCGACACGTAAATATGATTACATAGTTTTTTTACTAACCATTGTAGTTCAAATATATATATTGTAGGGATCTGAGTATTTTTCCGTGACTTATGTTCGAGAACTCTGCAGCAAAGTCGCATCCAAATTCTAAAACAAAACATAGTGTTAATCATATGCAATTTGGAAAAGATCTTTCCACCATCATTTTTCGACGTGATGGAGCACCTGCCTATACATCTCCCCTACGAAGCTGAATTAGGAGGCCCCGTGCAATATAGGTGGATGTACCATTTTGAAAGGTTTTTCAAAAAGTTGAAAGGGAAAGCAAAAAACAAACGATATGCACCAGGATCGATTGTTAAAGCTTATCTGAAACAAGAGGTATCTTATTTCACATAGCATTATTTTGCCTCCGATATAGACACAAATTCAAGGTAAACGCTATAATAATTCACATATATATGGAGACACATGCTATCTATTCTAAATTTCTTCAAATTAACTAATTTGGTCATGTTAACAAGATTCAATGAAGGTGAAGTCCCCGTATATCATGTCCCTGACGTACATGATATATTCACTCATGTTGGTCGTCCAAGTGGAGAAATGCAGGAAATTTGGCTTTCAGCGAAAGACTATCGATGCGCACATGCATATGTCTTGCAACATTGTGAATATTTTCAGGAAATTGAGAGGTATATTCTACCGTGTGTTTACATAAGTTTTAACATGGCCCAAATTGTATTAATTGGTCTCATATTTTTGTTGCTCTTAAACAGCATGTCTGAACTATCTATTTCTCAAAAATATACACATCTTTCTGAAAAAGAACTCTCCGCGAAAAGAGCTGACGAATATCATTTATGGGTGAAAGATTATGTAAGTCTGAATAATATTCTTAACTATGTATCTATACTTCTATATATTTGATTTTCTCTAACTATATGCATGTTAATTACTGGAAAGCCACGCATCAATTTTCTATTTGGGTTCGAGAGATAGTGGAAGGACCGAAAACAATGCCAAAACATGGCCTATCTACTTTACAAGAGGATATTTGTTTCATACGAAAAACCACAACCAGGGACGAAAGGCATGTAACTATGGTGTATGTGTCAAAGGACAAAATTACAGTGATGCATATGATCAAGCTGATTTCCACGGGATCTTAACTGATATAATACAACTGGAGTATGAGGGGATGGCTAATTTAAGAATCACACTTTTCAAGTGTAAGTGGTACGGCCCTGTTATCAGTAGAGGCACTCGGAGGAGCAATGATGGCATTGTAGACGTTCTTTCATCGAAATGGTTCAATAAATACGAACCTTTTATTCTAGGTACGTATATCCCTATATATATATATATATATATATTACTTTCTTGATAGATAATGTATTCATAAGTTCTTTATAATGACTTTGCATGCACAGCCTCTCAAGCGGATCAAGTTTGTTATATCCCATACCCATACAAGAAGAAACCGAAGTAATTGTGGCTAAATGTTGTTAAAGTCAACCCGCGAGGACATATTTCAGGAGAATATGACTACACAGAACCGACTCTTTTGCAACAAAAAAATGATGATCATGTAGTGCTGACTACAATTGAAGATCTCGTAGTGCGAGACGAGAATCTGGTACAAGGAGAGAACCCAATAAATCTCGATTATGATGTCGGAGATGCGGAAGAAAACGACGAATTCCAATGTAATTCATCGTCTTCAGATGATGAAGTTGAAGTTGATGAAGAACCTTACTAAATAATATTCTAATGCATAAGGTAGTTATATTTGATAATGAAGTTTATTAATGGTTTTATCTTATTTATTTGGATTTTGTATGTGAAACCATAATATTAAAACTTAAGCAAAAATTAAACCATAATATTAAAACTTAAGAAAAAACTATACAATTAAGCAAAAATTAAACAAAAACCAGGTTAACAAAAATTAATTAAATTAACTAATTTGGGCCCAAATTTTCGCCAAATTTAACGAGGGAACATTTCCCTCTAACCCAAATGAGAGACTTAGCGAAACTTAGAAGGAATGATAACCCTAGCCCACGATTTTCTGCTTCTCTTCAGCTTATGTTTTCTCTGATAACCCTAGCCCCTGATTTTCTCTCAAACCCTATCAAACTCGTTTATTCCGATGTCTGGCCGTGGAAAAGTTTCGACTAGAGGACGAGGAGCACGACGCACTGCGACAACAGCCGCGAATCAAAGAGCCATATCTCCCGGTGAGACAAGGATCTCGCCTCCGAAGGGAAAATCAAAGAAAACCGCCTCGCCGCTTCCGCCTCAGTATTCATTCACGCCGACGGACGCTTCAACCTCCGTGACTCCTCGTAGCCGTGTCCCAGTATTCTCCGAAGGTGTCAAAGATTTCCCTCCTCCGCCGTAGCTTTTGACCAGTAGGAGCCAACCAGGATCTGGAAACTCAGGAACAAATCCTCGAGCCTCTGCTTCTCCAAGACCCTCTAATTCTGCTTCTGCTTCTGAAGCTCGACCCTCTGCTTCTCTTCAACCTCGACCCTCAACTTCTCTTTAACCTCCACCTGCTGCGACTCAAGCTCGATTCGCTCCTTCTCCTCAAGTTCCACCCGCTGCGTCACCACAAGCTCAGAGTTCTGAGGCTCAAAACGATCATCTGGAAGAAGACGAAGAGGAGTATGATGAAGACTACGAGGAAGTTGATTTTGACGGTGACGAAGGATTGCAACCACAACTCGCATAAGACGTGCTCACCGCTTTGACCAACTTGCTTATCCAGCCATGCCGTGACTAATACACAATGCTCCTCTCTCCCACATTGGAGCCTAGAACCGTCTGGTAAGCTGAGTTTGTCTTGTTTTGTTTTTGTTTTGTTTTCGAGTTTTGGGTAGGGTTAGCTTAGCTTAGTTTTTTGTTTCTGTAAATGATGGTTTAGAGTAATGTTTTGTTATATTATGGATCTATTATTGCTTTTAAAACATACATTTAGGGTTCCTTTTGCTCTGTTTCGATTTTGTTTAGAGTAATGTTGTAGAGTAATGTTATAGAGTATTATGGATTTGTGAATGTTGGTTTAGAGTAATGCTGGTTTAGTCCTTTTGCTCTGTTACAATTTCTTTTATCTGTTTATCCCACTGATTGTATATGAGACTTAACATTTTTGTTTATCTGTTTGTAGGTTTATAGGTAAGGACAAGTCCGCATTGACTCGCAAGATCACAAGGATATTTACAAACAAGTTCGATCAGCCTTACTACAACTGGGGTTGTGTCCCAGTTCCTAAAAGAGAAAAATACTTTCTTGAATTCGCGGTAATCTTCTTAACCTCTCAATCTGTTCTTAATTTTCTGTTTTGTTTGTTTTCTTTGATCACTAACACTTTGCTCTTATCTTGTTTTCTAGAAAGAACACACATGGCATCCCATACACACTGGTCTTGTCCAATCAAAGTTCGAGAAGATTTACCAAGTGAGACTCAAGGACATGGTTTCTAAGGCGGGGACGAAAAGAAAGCAACCGAAGTGGATTGGCAATACGTTGTGGGGAAAAATGTGTGACTATTGGATCACAGAAGAAGCCAAAGCAAAGCATGACACTACATCATCAGCTCGAATGTCTGACCGTTATGGTCAAGGTATTCACGAGCATGTCTCGGGCCAGAAATCTTTCTTACAAGTGGAACAAGAATTGGTAAGTTCCTCTGTCTTGCTATTAGTCTCTGAGTTACATGTCTTGATAATTTACATGTCTTGCTATTCACATGTTCTTGTTTAACATTTCAGGAAGTGACATTGGGAAGACCTCCGACTGTTGCTGAAGTCTTTGTAAAGACTCATACAAAGAAAGATGGGAGCTTTGTCGACCAGAGAGCGCATGAAGTGTTTGATCTTTATAAGCAGAAGAAGGAAGCTAAGTTGGCTGAGCTTGAGCATGAGAATGACGAGTCTGCAAATGGTACTTCGCTTCGATCACAACTTTCTCTAGAAGAGGATAACGAAGTCTTCTACAAGGTAAAATACTTCTCTAAGCTTGAGTTTGTCAGATTTTTAAGTTTTCCAAATCTTTGATAACTAATACTCTGTGTTTTGATTATTGCAGTCTACTGTCACAAATGACAGAGGCCAAATGTATGGACTTGGAAGCCTAGGGACATACATCAACGGGAAGCGGAAGTATCCAGGCAGCTCCTCTTCTTTCACAACCGTGAACCAACAGCTCGAGGACGCTAACCGAAAGATCTAGGAAATAACAGCCCTACAAGCACAGCGCGAAGCACAGCATCTCCATGTTACATCAGCTCTACAAGCAAAGGTCAAGGGCTTGGGAGTAGTCAAAAAGTACCTCAGCATCAAAGACCCAGACTTTCTTGCATTCCTCGCTGATGAAGAAGATCCCTCTTATCCCCCTCTCTAGGTTCCTAACTTCTCAACTCTCTCTGACTCTGAACTTGAATGATCCTTTTGTTAACTCCTTGTATTTTGGAGATAGCCGAGCTAAAGACCATGATGAATCAACTTCTCAAGAACCAAAATCGCCAAGTGCATGCTTGTGAAGCTACAAATGGAGGTGAAGATGATACTTACTACGAACCCGATAACAACGGTTCGTATTTTTAAGAAGAAGAAGTTAACTATGTCGGAGCATAAAGATCTTACCAAAACCGCTTCAACAACATATTCAACACAACTTCCGCAACGCCAACTTCAACAATCTCTCGTATCGAAACTCGAACGTGGAAAATTCCCAAGACCAGCTCTACCCTCAATGATGCGCTCGGATTGTTCTTCGAAACATCATGTTTTAAATTTGTAAACCTAAAAATTCTGCAAGAGCACAGGCGTACGTCGTAGTACTTTAGGTATCGATCCATAGGGAGAGAGAGTTGTTCTGCGACGAGAAAAACGATACAGAAAATTGGTTGTAAAGTAACTTAAGAAAATTGATGGCATAAACTAAAGAGAAAAACGATTTGTAAACGATAATAAGACGGTGTTGGGTCGACATGAATATCTAGGGGGATGCTCGATTCAATCACGGTCGATAAGCTTTTAGTAATTGTTTCTAGATTTCAACTCCACGAACTGAACAGAATAAACGGCGTAGCCTACTTTCTTTCATCCTACGCACCAAGAATCTTTACACTCGACCAATAGTTTTCATCTCTGGCTGCGCGGAAAATCGTGCTGTTTGCACTGGTTCTTCTTAGTTCACGACACTCCGTAAGTATACTTTCGAAATCTTACGACGCACATGCTCTTATAGATAAACGATTCGGGTGTTTTCAGATCCAACACTTTTAGTGGTACTTAACACCTATGAATCACCTCTAGTTCATGACGCTAGATTTAGCATTAACAATTATCTATAAGAAAGAGCTCTAGAAATCGGCTAGGATTTTATCTCGTGAAATCCTTATCGAACATAGAATTCCCCTTTGATAACTCCTTTAAACCCAACAATAAAACTACTCGCACATACTATAAATGAAAATCATGATTAAATAAATTGTAGAAGATTGATGAAAGAGCCTCACGATTTTAAGAACTAAGTCCGGTGAGAACCTTTTCACCAATCTCGAAAACTAAAGAACAAGGGTTTAAGAGAAAAAGCAAGAACAAAACTAAACTAAAAATGGTGTAAAAGAAAGCACACAAAATTAGGTATTCTAAGAGGCATATTTATAGGTCTTGAGCTCTCATTTCCTCGGTCTTTAGGGTTTTAAGTGATGGGAATTGAACGGGCCTTGCAAAATAGGCTAACGGGATGACACTGCTTCCACCGCGGGTCCGTGGAGTCTGGCCGCGACTGGAGGCTTCCTAGCCGCGATGGATTGCCTCTTGGCCGCAGCTGGAGTGCTTCTAGGATTGGCCTGATGGGACATCTTGATCTTCATGTATCGTTTGATTGAACCGTTGGATCGTCCTAAAATCTCGTGGAATGGAAAGGTAGCTGGTCCTTCTTAAATATCTTCAAAATTGGGCTGGATCAGACGGTGAGAAAAATCTCTTTGGCATTTGAACTTCTGACGAGTTTGACTCTGAGCTGAAAATCTGGTTTTTCTTTAATTTGCAATGCTTTTGACTAAGTAACCTGAAAAGATTCTTGAAACTACGAATATGAAAAAACCGTAATATAAACATAGAAAAGCGAGTGAAACACTTATCAAAGCGTTCTTAAATATATAGTAAAACGGGTAAAAATACAGTGTTATCACACCCTAGACTTAAACATTTGTTTGTCCTCAAACAAAACAAAACAAAACATAAGCTTGGAAATGATGAAACAAAAATCATAGGGTACTAGAAATCTCGGAGACCATCCTTCTAAACCATGACCATCAAACTACATCAAACGCAACCTAGACTAGAAAATTCTCACCAGAAGTTTCCATAACCTTAGTCCACGGTATTCGTCATACGAAATATAAATTTTCGAAATCCAAAAATCAGATAAATTCATCAAGTGCAAATGTGAACTTCTCATCAAAAGGATAAAACCAAGAAAATCGATGATAGGTATTAAAGGCATTTAGATGATAGGTATTAAAGGTATTTAGATGTTAGGTTAAAAGTGTTTCGTGTTACCATAATTTCACCGGAGGGTGCAAGATATTATGCAAAACAACAAGAGAGGAAGAATCTATTGATAACCACACCTTCCAGTCACTTCTTCTTGCGTAAAAATGTTGCACTTCCTCATTTCTTCAAAATCAGAAGTTTTTTGTCATATTCCCATACTTAGAATTTTATGTGGGTTCGTAACGACATACTTCTTATAAACGAACCATGGATGCCTCATAAGAATTTCGACCAACCTAGACTCTTTTTAGGCTATAGTTTCCTTTCCCTTTCGATTATTTTCGAATTTTTTTTTTTTTTTTTAACGGGGAAACACCTTTATGAGATAGAGTCTTAGGGCACAAAATTTTACCATTATTTTGAGTTTTCCAAGGCAGAACCAAGCTCTTATCTTTGTTGAATTTACCTCCACCAATTGCGTATTGTCTTCGTCTTTAGTGACTGAAAAATGTGTCATTCCTCCCTCTCTGGCGTTTTTGCACATATCTGCATATAAGACACAAAGAGAGTTGCATGAGGTTTGAACAAAGGTTAAGTTTCGGGTGGAGTACCAACTAAAGATGAGCTGGCCATTCATGTACGACAAAGAGTGATAAAAGGTAAAAGAACGTCATGAATGTATGATTCGTTATACTTGCCTAAACCTATGATGAGAAAATTAAGTCAAAATTAAAGTCCAAGTATAATAGTGATAATATATTACATCCTAAAGAATCTCTACGATCTAAATTCCTTTGGGGATTTCACATTAACAAAAATTCTAGCTACCGCATAGTGTAGAACCAAATTATGAAAGAGCATGTTACTAGGAAATAGCGTAGAAGCACACTGGTCGGTTATCTTCATGGATTTTTTTCATCATTTCCTCAAAACGTATAGTCCTACTTTTATTGAAAAACTTGAAAACTTTTAAAAGAAAGCTTGAAAATACAAAAATGCAAAGACTCATGAAAAAAAATGGTGGTTATTAAGAGATGGAATCCTCCCCAAGACTTAAATCGCACTGTCCTCAGTGTGAAATAAATCTAGTATGGACGAATAAATAGATGTATGTAATAATTAAAAAAAAATTGGGAAAAAGAAAACTTACATGGATGTGGTTGGGGAATGGTTTTGGGAACATGATGGTGGTGATTGGGAGTGGAAAATGGTGTTTTGGTGATGGGAATGGGATGTGGGGATGATTAGGAATTCTTTGGGATTGAACGGAGTCGATCAGGATCGACAGAGGGCTGGCCGTGGGTCGAAGAGCTGCACACATGAAGCTTCAGCGCGGGTCGGTTGATCGCGACAGTGGCGAATAGTTAGCTGGCTGCGGTTCGGGGCTTTGCACCCGCGGTCGACGGCTTCTTTTGCGGTCAAGTCTTTCCTCACGGTTCGTGCTAGACCGAAGAACTTCGAATCGTGTTTTCTTATTTTTGTTTTTTCGGTATTTTGATTTTTTTGGGTTTTTTGGTTTTTTTAGAAAGTTGAAACTAAGAAAAAAAAATATTAATAGAAAAAATGACAAATGAAAAATGAAAAATAAAAGCATACCTAAAATGGGTTGCCTCCCATTGAGCGATTTTGTTTAAAGTCGTTTAGCTCGACGTTGGTAGCTAGACGTGCTTCGTCATAGAAGGACAGTGTCTTACGACAAGTCTTCTTTGATCTCCTTTTGGTTTCCTCATCATGTGAATCTTCGCTCCTTAGTGAGTCGGGATCGTGGTCGGTTCCTTCGTCTTCTTGAACTTGAGTGGAACAACATCGTAGAACATGTCTTTGTTGATGTTGACAACGGAAACACGTCGATTTGGCCAATCCATAATGGCTCCGACGGTTGACAAGACTGGCCATCCTAGGATTACCAGGGTAGCATCAACTTTCGTCGCTTTGAGAATGTAGAAATCAACGGGAGCGATGCAATCTCCAATCCTTACGGGCATGTCATAGGCGATCCCCTCTGGTGTAGCACAAGTCTCATCGGCCATGCTGAGTTTCGTCTTGGTTGGATGAACGTGCTTGATACCGAGGCGTTTGGCGGTAGATTTTGACATGATGCTTTGGCAAGCTCCTGAGTCACAAAGAATGTCCTTAAACTCAACTCCACGGATGGTGCAAGTGATTGGAAACTGACATTGTTCTTGAATTTTATGGAGACCTCGAACGGGTCTTCCTTTCATATCATTCGCAAAGAGATCTTCTATCTCCGAGATGGATTCTTTACTTTCACAAAAGAAATTATCAATCATGTGGTCCATACATGCTCTAGCAAAAGTGTTACCTCGAGGTAGATCGCGAACCACGTTGTTGAATTCTTCTAGCTTCTCTTGGCTTATCTTGTTCGGGTACCATCGGTACTTCTCGGGATGGAAAATTCAGATAGCGTAAGAGGTGGCATAAGACGTTGATGAATGCCTAGCTTTCTTGAAGTAGGTACGAATGTCCTCCTTGCTCTCCTTGCTGTAGCGGAAGAAAGTGTATAAAGGTCCTCTTTCCCAAACTTTTTCGAAAGAGATTTCCATCGGGATTAATTTCACGAAGTTATTAAACTCGATCATTCTCTCTCTAGTGATGCTTTGTGTCTTTCGCTCTTCTGGTATTGGACTTGCTAGAGGCGTTGGTTCAAAGACAGAGCCATACATCGAACTAAAATCAGATTCACGAAAGAATAACCTTGGGTCTTCTTCTTCGGAGTATTGCTCTTCGACTTCCTCGGGTGATTGAGTAGATAGAACCATGTTGCAAGGTTCATAAGAGACAGGTTCTAGGTTAGCTGGAGACTCATCTAAAGCTTTAGTATAGATGGAGAAGGCGGCTTGCTCGAAGGAGGATGAATGGGACTCAAAGTCCAAGGGTAGATGACCAGGAGCTGGCCACGGCTGGAGAGGACGGAGGCGCGGTGGATGGCAATTCGGCCGCTGTTGGAACCAGATTTCACACATATCGGTGAAATCAGTTTAGGGTTTAGGAGAATTATTTTTATTATAATCATAGATGTGCATGTGAAGGCTGCCTACGTACCCTAAAAATAGGGATCAAGCCGAACGTAGTTCTTGCTACAGAGAATGTGATAGGATTTTTAGATATTATTAAAAATGATTGAGGAACTCTCCTATTTATATAAGTCTTGAAGTCGGTTGCTTTTCCTTTTCCTTCATGAATTTGATATTGGCGATTATCCTTATTTCATGGAGTCGATAAGAATAACTTCCTATTTTCTCAGGATTTGCCTTTACCAAATAAAAGGAGATCTTGCTTTTATTTCGTAAGTCGGCTTTGATGGGCTTTGATGTCGGCCACCGCGATCATGGGCCATCTTCCGAACTCGAATCATTGTAAACTAGGATTGATTTAGCCGATCTCGGTTCGAACCGGACTAAACCAACGAGTGCTAAACTCGGTATCAACAATAAGTCCCCCCCTCAGTTCGACGAAGGAGTATTTTGAGTTCGGCAAAGTTCATGGAGAATTCTTTAGCCCGATTGGAATTGAGATCATCATCTTGTCTTGATTGACTTTGGTGATGTAAATGATTTCGTCGTTGTTCCTACAAAAATAACTAAAGACACGAGATTGAACTCGGCTTTTGATCTTGAAAATGATAAATTGAGCTCGAGGCTGAGCTCGGCGTTGTTAGTTAGTTGCGAGATCGGACTCGACTTATCCTACGAGTGAAGTTGAAGCTCGGTTTTGTTAGTTCGTGTGAGATTTGCGAAGTCAGAGAGCTGTGATTGCGAGCTGCCCAATTGTAAGGTCGGCGAGTTGCGACTGCGAGTTGCCATACTGCGAGGTCGGCGAACTGCGAGGTCAGAGAGATGTGACTGCGAGGTCTGTGAGCTGCGAGGTCGGCGAACTGCGATAGCTGCGACTGAGAGCTACCTAACTGCGAGGTCGACGAACTCCGATAGCTGCGACTGAAAGCTACCTAACTGCGAGGTCGACGAACTCCGACTGCGAGCTGCCTAACTGTGTGGTCGACGAACTCCGACCGCGAGTTGCCTAACTACGCAGTAGGCGTTATGTCTGATTGGGAGGTAGGCGAGCGTCTGTCCCTTTTTTTGTTGATTGTGGTTTGGTTTTTAGAGAGACATACCCTGTGATATAATCTGAAAAGAAGATATCTTCGAATAATAAAGTAATAGTTTTTTTATAAGAAATACATGAATTTTAGGAAGTTCGGTAGACGAGCTATGATCGATAAGTGACGAGTTGTAACGAGATTGGAGGTTGTCCCCTTCTTTTCTTTTTTTTGTCTTTTATTTTCCTCGACATTGGGCTTATCTTCACGTCACTTTGGGCCAGATTTGAGCCTGATATTTTTGTGCTATCACATGGGCCAAAAATCTGAGCAGGCCCAAGAGAAAATCTGATTTTCTTCTCTTTCTTCTCACGCCGTCTTGGCTTGTTGCTGGGAGCGGCGAATTTGATCGGCGTGAATCCGGTGATGGCGGCGTTGGCGGAGCTCGTTGTTGGATACACGTGGTGGATTGTGATGGATCAAGAATTCCGAGCTCGACGAGGCTCGAGATTCGCGTTGAGGTTACTTTCATTGATGGGATTTCTTCGGAGAGATGTTTCTTCGTAAGGGTTAAGCTTCGTGAGTTTGATTATCAACTTGATTCTAGATGTCGGCGACCCAGTTATCGAGTTTCTAATAGGAAACTTCAACCAGAATTATCAATTGTAGATGGAGATGGAGATGCTTTGGCTACGTTAGCTATCTCGGAACGGAGTTGCCGAGTTCCTCATCGGATATGGAGGAGAAGTAGTTTCTTTTCTTTCTTTTTTTGACGAAGACGTTCTTGCAGTGTTGAAGATGAACCGTTTTGATTAGGGTTTTGAGTTGTTACGTCCCATACTCGGTGAATCGGAGTCTCGGAGTCGTCGTGTTTGTCATCGGGTAAAAGGATAAAGTTTTTGGTTCTCCTGCGATCGGAATAGGAAACGTGTAAAGAAGAACACAATATTTTTTTTTCCACAAAGAATGAATCGATTCCACACCCAATTAGATCAATTGATTTTTGTAAACCAGTAATATTAATTGACGAGAATCCCATCAGTGAAAGCAATGTTCGAAAAGGCGTTAGGCGCTAGGCAGGCGGTCGGGTACCGATTTGCGCCTAGGCCAAAAAGCGGTGATTTAATCAGCGATTAATTTTGAACATTTTTTTTTAATTTTAAAGTTTATATGTATATAAGTTATAAGTTATGAATATATGAATCAAAACAAGTATGAAATAAGTTTTTTTGATTATCAAAGTAACAAAATATTAGGAAATTAAGTTCAAATTAACATCTAAATTCCAAAAACAAAAAAGAAATACAAACATATGATGCAAAAAATAGATTTGTCTTGATATTGAGAGATAAAAAAAAAGTACAAGGAGAGAAAAATCTTCATCATCTTCTTCAATGATCAAATTNAAAAAAAAAAAAAAAAAAAAAAAAAAAAAAAAAGTTGACTTTTTGAAGAAAGTCAACGATTTTTTTCGAAAAAATCGTTGACTTTCCTAAAAAATCGGTTGACCGATTTATTCACCGCCTAGGAACAAATCGGAACGGTCACCCTCCACCTAGCGCCTAGGCGGCCGATTTTTTGAACAGAAACAAAAATAATTAAGCATGATTATGTAAAACTTAGCTTTTTTAGATCGGTTGCGTTGTCGAGAACATGTTAAACTTGACGAGACATTCGTGTCGTCTCAGAGTTTCGGTTTAATAATTCTCCATAAACCCCAAATTTTTCTTGTCCCCTCCCTATAGCGCCAATTATTGGAATCAGATTTCACGCATATCGTAGATCGGTGAAATCAGTTTAGGGTTTAGAATAATTATTTTTATTAGAATGATAGCTGTGCATGTGAAGGCTGCCTACGTACCCTAAAAATAGGGATCAAGTCGAACGTAGTTCTTGTTACAGAGAATGTGATAGGATTTTTAGATATTATTAAGAATGAATGAGGAACTCTCCTAGTCTTGAAGTCTGTTGCTTTTCCTTTTCCTTTTCCTTTTTGAATTTGATATTGGTCATTATCCTTATTTCCTGGAGTCGATAAGGATAACTTCCTTCCTATTTTCTCGGTATTTGCTTTTACCAAATAAAAGCAGATCTTTCTTTTATTTTGTAAGTCGGCTTTGATGTCGGCCACCGCGATCATGGGCCATCTTCCGAACTCGAATCATTGTACACCGGGATTTATTTAACCGATATCGGTTCGAACCGGGCTAAACCAACGAGTGCTAAACTCGGTATCAACAGCCGCATGTCGGGAGGACGCAAGCGCGGCGAAAGGGGGTTTGGTCGCGGCTAGAGGTCTTGCGACCGCGGTGAGGGAATTCCGTGGGGAATTGTTTGGTTCGTTATCTCCTTCAGTGTTTTTTGGTTCCAATGGGTCATTTGGCTTATCTTCTAGGTCAGGGGCAAGAATATCAAGGGTTGTATCATGTTCCTCATGATTTTTAGAAAGTTTCTCCACTTTCTCTTCCACATCATCAATAGCATAAATGTGTCGATCTAGCGTGAGATCGAGCTTTCTCGTCTTGTCTTTAACTTCTCCTACTCCTTTGATACATCATCAATAGCATTAGTTAGTTTATCTGCATTCATTGATTTCCTGAGAAATACTCTGAACCTATCTTTCTCCCAATCGACTTACAACACTTTTTAATTGTGTACTAGTTTTCAATTACATCTTTTGATTTAGCTTAATTCGAATCTATATAATCTAATGTGTGATTTCTTGAGTTCTTGTGTTCGACCCCTGATATACTATAGCAACTGCTTTAGTACTTTTTAGGCTATAGCCAAATGAGTCTATTTGATCTATACTTTGCATGATTCACCATTGTGTTTAACGAATGTCAAAGGGTTGGAGGATATAATTGTATGTGGAGATTAAGGCTTAGACACTTTTCATTGTGCGATGTGAATGGCTATATCTTTTTGAGCAAGGGTTGTCTTTTGATGCATCTCACATTTATTAACTAGGACCTTGAATGAATCTCTTTTGATGATATTGTGGATTTGAGCTCTCACTTCAACCTCTCTCTCTTCTTATTCTTATTTGTTTGTTTTAGGGCAAGCAAATGAGTAAGTTTGGGGGAGTTGATATTCTCATATTTTATTTGTTTTAGCATGCATTCTACTTAGTGTTTTGAGTCACATGCATGCATAATCATTGTTTTCCTTAGTATTTTGGTCCAAATTAGAGTCTAACTAGTTTTTATTAGGTCCTAGTGAGTCTTGCATTCATTTGGAGTATTTTCTAGGTGTTTGGAGACGTACTGATGATGTTTGGAGTTATGGAGCATAAGAGAAGGAAGAGTCCATCCGAAGCGTCTGAGAGAATGGCAGGACGAAGGATCTCCGATCAGATTCAGTCTCAATGATATTTATAAACGTTTAAGAGAAATGAGTTAGCTGTCAACTGGAGTTGGTTTGAGGCCATTCTGACATGTATTCCAGGAGATATCGCGATTTTACTGAAGGTGTATCTGTCTGGTCGCGAGACCAATGCACAACACCACCCATCCGGTATTGGTACATGGACCTGTACCGTCCCAATGTACCATCCAGCATCCATCCGGTGTGCCTTCATCCGGTGTGCCTTCATCCGGTGTGCCTTCATCCGGTATTGGTCCAGGGACCTGTACCGGCCCAGAGCTCTCCGTTTGTGCCGGCTGCTTTCATCCGGCGTACACCTTCTTTCCGTTTGTGCCGGCTAAGCATCCTTCCCCCATCCATCCGGTGTGCCTTCATCCGGTATTGGTCCAGGGACATGTACCGTCCTAGAGCCTTCTCCTTGTGCCGGCTGCCTTCATCCGGTATAGGCCACCAATACAAGTCCAAATCCATCCTCGTCAATGCTAGCTAAAGCAACTGAAAGATCAGGCTAAACGAAGAAGTGAAACTCGGATTTAGCTTGCGAAGTATTCATATAAGTTGTAGATAATGGAGTTATCTGTCTTCTGAATGTGGTTTCAAGTCATTCTGAGTATTGGATCAAAAGATACATCAGACTTAGCAGGGACGTGTCTATTTGGCGCCCAAACGGGTTATGCACAAGAACTTCATGCCGACCTTGTTTCATCCGGTATGGATCCAGAACAGACCACTTAGACCCATTTTTAACCGGGTCAAGACCCGGTTTGTCCCGGGTTGACCCGGTTCACCCCATTTCCTTATAAATACTTTCTAGACCTAATTTTTATGATCTATGCTTTCTTTTATGCTTTCTTTTCTCTTGTTCTTGGGCAAAGAAACCTTTTTTTAGGGTTCTAAACATTTTGTAAGAGATATCTTGATTTAATTTATGCAATCTAAGTTTTAGTTTCTTAATCTCTTTTAATCTTTCATCTTCTTATTCTCTAATCATGATTAGCAATACCTCTTTCATGAGATTTGGTGTGTTCTTCATGATTAGTGAGTAGTTCTTTTTAGAGCTCATGGATGAGGTAGATTAAAGGAATTTAATGATTGATCCTTGATGTCTAGGGCTTAGATTACATATTTCCTCTCTTAATTAGTGTTCATAATGCTAGATTAAGCTTGAGAGAGTTAATCTAGATCAAAGGGAATTTCATGCACACAAGGTGTTCGATGAAATTCTCCAAAAAACTAAATAAGAGATTTTACTTGCTTAGCCTATGAGAGCAGTTGTTTAAGGAGTATTATGGCTATTGGTACTTATGATTAATGCTTATTGATTAACTTTTCACAAATGAGAATTTGTTCTTGCACTACAAGAAAACATGGTTTTTACTACTGCAAAAACAGTCGGAAATCATTAGCAAAACCCCCTATTACGACTGATTACCGACTGATTTCTGCTGTAGGTAAAGGTCTCGTCGCAAAAAAAACCCGTCGCAAAATTGCTACTGATTTACAACTGATACTAGGTGGTCACTATTCAGTAGCAAAATTTTACGACTGATTAGTGACTGAATTTTGCTATTACAGCCGTAGTCGGTATTCAGTCGTAAAATTTTACTACTGAATTGCGACTGATTACCTACTATTTCAGCTACTAATTTACGACTGATCTGAGCATCGATTTTGCGTTTTTTTGGCATTGTTTACAACTGTTTTACGACTGATTTGTGTTTGTTTTTACGACTGATTTGGTACTGAATACATACTACTAGATTTTTGATTTCTTGATTTGGTTTAGCTTTGTTTGATTTTGTTTATTGACTAATTGGTTTGTTAATTTTAATTTAAACATGACTCTAAACAAAAGTAAAGTAAAACAAATGAAGAACACAAATCCATACACCAAAAAACCAAAATTACAGTTAAACAAAAGTAACATAAGTTTCAAGTTCTAAATCAAAATGGAAAGGCAACTCCAATTAATAAGGAGTTGTTCCAATTTGCAAAACATAACATCAAGTGAGAAACATGTGAGCTAAACCAGTGGAGAGGATGGATCATCAGAAGAGAGAAACAAGTGAGCTAAACCAGTGGCGAGGAATCCCTTGTCGGTTTGTCTCAGTGTTCATTGGATGTGGTTGCTTCATCTCTCCTGTTCTTGATACTCACTTGGTTTTTGAGCTCCATTATCTGTGGCTCCTTCTCCAAGTTCTCTCCTGTTACATTTCACCATATCACAATTTTAGAGTTCTCGATGAAACCAGAGTTTCTTTTTGCTAAAACGAAATGAAAAAGAAATGGGGAATTTTAGCAAAGAGATACTCACTTGCTAGCTTGCAATGTTTCTCTGCGAAGCTCATCTTTAATCTGAAGGCATAGAAACAAAGAAAAAAACAGTTAACATCCAATATATAACAAAGAATCTGAAACTCTAATAACCAACATGTAACGACGATGCCATAATGAAGGTCTTGTTAACAAATCAACCAATATTTTACGTCTAGCTTAAAGAGAGCACTAATGAATAATATCTGCAACATTCTGTAATCAAGCAATGTAAGTTACAAAACAACAAGACAAAGTGATAATTTGAAGCTCAGAGTGTCTTAGATGATACCTTCACAACATTAGCAGCACAAGCAGTGGAAGAAAAAGGATCAATGACTCTAGCAGCTGGGATTAATAGCTTTGTGGTTTTCTGGAAATGGTGAATATCTCTTAAAGCCACAGTTCATGGCTTGTATCGATAAGGCTTCTCCTGTGTGAACCTAAGAACAACAACAAAAGATTAGATCATAAAACACAATACAATAGATGTTTTTATGCAATTAGATGCTTTCAAAAGTCAACTAATGGTGACAAAATCTTACTCTTCGACGGTTAGCTGCTGCAGTTGCAGGAGTTGCTACAATTTCACATAGAAAAGGAGAAAAGCTAATAAAACATCAGCTTTAAGATACAACAAAACCCGTAAAACAAGAATATATACAGCTGAATAAAGGATAAAAAAACATACCTCAATTCGATATGCAATGTATCAAGTTTACAAATGAGCAAGTACTTCCGAACACAGAAGATATATATATCCAAGAACGAACCGGATTTGATGAACTAGCCGGATATTGTTTGATTCCCCAATTCTTCGTCGTTCATCACTAAGCAAAGATGCCTAGGGTTTATCTTGTTCTTCTTGTCCCTTGTTGCGTTACCAGCGAGCTCTAGAACCCGAAGGCAACAAAAAGGAGAGAGAATGAATCCGTTAGATCCTTGGTTTCTCACAACGGAAAAAGAAAACGATGGATGGAGACTCGAACTCAAGCAGATCTAAAGAACAAATGAGAACCCCCGTAATCAGGTCAAGAATTTCGCGATAAAACAGAAAAAAGAATCAGAAGAAATCGGTTGTTTGACCGCACGAAGACATATGGATTACCTTAGCAGTGAAGGCAGAGGATTCATAGGCATGAGAAGGCTGAGAAGACATGAATCCGCCGCCGGAGAAAGCAGAATTCAGCTCGAATTGGCTGCTGGAGACGAGGAGATGCCGGCGGAGATGGTGTAGTATGGCCGCTTCGTGGATATCGGGAGGCGAGTCAGGGTTTGGGTGACCTAGGTCAGGGTAAACAGGAGGTGGAGGATGGGGCTGATTGCGTTGGTAAAACCGGATCGGAAGGTGGTGGCGGAGGAGGAGCAGTGTCGTCGGTGTCAAAACGGAGAAGGAAGATAGGAGAAGAGGAGGAAAGAAAACGAGAGACGAGAGAGGAGTAAAAAAAAAATCTCAGATCTGATTTTTTTTTTTGGTCACTTGAATGAATTGTGTTGTTTGGAGTGAAATTAACTTAGCAAAAAAAAACAAAATTCCGCCAAAACCAAAAAAAAAGTGCGGAATGTTTTTGGCCATAACGAAAATTTGGCTAAGTGCCATAAGAGATATTGGCTCCAAAACACAATTTTGATTTTTTTTCCTATTTAGTCTCTAATCAGTAGCTAATGAGTAGCAATTTAGTTTAATTTTTTTCATAACTAACATAATTTAGCTCAATTAACATACTAACACATTAAATAATGTAAGTTGCATATAATATAACATTATGATTTAATCTTCACATAATTAGTAGGGTGCTTCACCTTCTCCGTCGTCATCATTATAAGACGATATATTACACATGAATTCGTCTTCTGGTTCCGCATCGCCGACATCGTAATCGAGATTTACTGGGTTTACTCCTTGTAGCGAATTATTGACGACGAGATCTTCAATTGTTGTCAGCATTACATGATCATCAGTTTCCCATCGGGTTTAGGCCGGTTTAGGGTTTAGGGTTTAGTGTTAACACTAACACTAAACACTAAACCCTACTGATTAGGAACAGTTAACAATTACCTTTTGGTCGAGTAGTAGCAGTTAAAGACCCATAAGTAAATTGCCTTTCTTTGCTTCTCGGACAAGCTGTTTCTTGTTAACAAAACCATCTTTTGAAGCTAATCAACAATTTCCCCTATGAATCAAATCTCACGGAGACCAAGTTTTAAAACTCTAATTGCGACAAATGCAAGTTATTGAGAAATTAAGTTAGACGTTGAGATAACATCTGTTTGGTTTAGGCCGGTTTAGGGTTTAGGGTTTAGGGTTAAGGGTATATGGTTAAGGGTTTAGAGTTTGTGTTTGGGGTTTAGAATTTAGGATTAATAAAATTATTTTATTTAAAAAAATTGTAAGTGTTGATTTTTTGTATATTATTGATATGTATGTGTTTAGGGTTTTGAATTTAAGATTTATAAAATGATTATATTTTTTAAATTTTTTGTAAGTGTTGTTTTTTGTATATTATTTGATATTCATGTGTAAAATCTAGTTTACAATTTAAGATTTAGAGTTTATGATTAAGGGTTAGATGTGGGAAAATGGCAAATTCATGCCCAAACTCTTAATTATTTGAATATCCATGCATGCACATACTATTTTTTTTGTCCAAAACATACATTGACTAAAATTCTGTTAGTCAACCCCGTTAAAACGTTAACGAAAAATTCGAATTGGCAATAAATTAAAAAAATTACACCCACTACAACTCGAGTTTAGGATTACGTGGTCACCTTCCCAGCCGATCAACTAACCAACTGCCCACGGCTAGCTAGCTCCCTAGTCGACCACCTGAGTTACCACCCGACCAGCTTGACCCAACACTACCTCACTCCCACCTAGCTCTTTACCTAGATGTCAGTCCGCCCAGCTGGGTCAGTACTTGACCAGCTTACCGAGCTAGGTTGAGCTGCCGATCAGCTTGTCCAGCTGGTTCAGCTAGTAGCTCAGCTACTTCAGCTCGTATAGCAAGTTTAGCTCGACTACTCCCTCCCATTTTGCATGGCTAAGTCCTTTGGTCCGTTTTCAGCCTTGACTAAGCCTTCCCCGATCCTTTCGGGCATTCCTTAACCCAAAACAAATCGGCCCAGTGTAACTTCGCGAAACGGGGACGTTACAAGGATGTTTATCCATTACTAATCTATTTTCTTTCTTTGGATCTTTTTAATTCTCGCTGAATTTATAAGACCTCGTGTAGTATTTTTATAAATTTTTTTTTTTAGGAACATAAGAACAAAATCTATGATGATATAGACCAGTGTGCTTCTACTCTATTTTCTTGTGTTAGCTCTTTTGTGGTTTAGTGGCACCAATCCATCATGGGCCGGTGCATTGGATCGGTCTGGACACATAGAGTTTTCTCAGCCAAGAGATGAAATGCCAGATGAGCACACTGACTCATCCTGGGTCGGTGCATTGGATCGGTGCCGAGCCCGAGAGAAGAGCTGAAGCAACAGAAGATTAGCACCGACCCATCATGGATCGGTGCCACAAATCAGTACTAATCCAACAGCATGCCGATCGTTCTCAAACTAGCCGAAGCCCGCATCCTGCACACGACCTAGCTCGCATCCGGACGACCGTGTGGAAGAAGAGATTTAGCACCTATCCAGGGTCGATCGGTGCTAAATCCCCATACTCATTTTACCCAGACCTGACCGGGTCAATACCCGGTTTGTTCTGGGTTGGCCCAGATTCACTATATATTTCCTAAACCTAATTTTCTAGAAACAAGTCTTTTCTTAAGCAAAAAACCTCTCTAAGTGTTCTTGAGAGTAATTTGTAAGAGATTGATCCTTTTGATTTATGCATTTTGAGTATTGTTTTCTTTGATTCATTATATCTATCTTCTATTTTCTAACTATCCAATCATTTGATCATGGGTTTTAACTCTTCTTTTATGGGATTTGTTGAAACCATGGTGATTAGTGAGTAGTTCTTAGAGTTTGGGGATGGGTTAGGTTTAGGGTGATTCCAAGATTGATTTATGATGCTTTGGGTTAGATTATCTTGTTTCTCTTCTTGATTAGTGATCCTAGTGCTAGATTGGGCTTGAGAGAGCCAATTTAGATCAAGGGGCATTTCACACCCACAAGGTGTTTGATGAAATGCCTTGATGAACTAATCAAGAGATATTCATTCCTACCCTATGAGAGTAGTTGTCTAGGGTGTTTATTTGGTTGATCTTGATTGCTTGCACTTAATGCTTACTAGTTAGTAATTCACAAATGCGAGTTTGATCTTGGATTAGTAATTAGCATGGTGATTAATACCTTGAGAGAGGATTAGTCACACTTAATGATCATTGCCTAGGGATAGCTTTGTTTGAATATTGAGCATCATGAATTAGTCTTAGATCATCTAAACTCGATTACCCCATCCTTGAATTCGTTTATATTTATTGTATTACAATTTGTTTAATTTGCTATCTCTTGTTCTTGTTTTAGTTTGCTTAATTCACTAGTTAAATCACAGCTCTTCCTTATTTAGCTTAACTTAAGAAGTTCCTTGCATTCTTGTTGCTTTGAAATCTTACCCATTGGATTGAACCTCTTATACTAGCAATGGTATTTTGAGTAATTGATCTCAAGACATGCAAAAGTCCTTCATCAAACTGATTAACAAGTTCTGCTTTCTTTTTCCCATCAAGATTCACACACTTACTCGAAGGCAAAGGGGTTAGATCCAAAGGGGTTAAGGGATTAAAACCATAGATCATTTGAAACAGTGAATACTTAGTAGCAGAATGAACATCATGATTATATGCAAACTCAACATGAGGCAAACAATCTTCCCACGACTTAATGTTCTTCTTAATGATTACACGCAAAAGAGTAGACAAGGTCCTATTTACTACTTTTGGTTGCCCATCAGTTTGCGGGTGACAAGTAATTGAGAACAAAAGTTTAGTTCCTAGCTTAGACCACATCGTTTTCCAAAAATAACTCAAGAACTTTGTATCCCTATCAGAAACGATCCTAGGCATACCATGCAAGCGAACAACTTCCCTAAAGAACAACTCAGCGACTAGGGATGCATCATCAGTCTTATGGCAATGTATGAAATGATCCATTTTAGAAAATATGGCAACAACTACAAAGACTGAATCTATGCTCTTCCTAGTTCTAAGTGATATATCATGGTTTTTACCCTGTTTAGACCATGATATAAGTCCTTTTTATAGAGTATTTCTAATGTTTTGTAGTCCTTTAGAGTCTTTTACAGGTTTTAGCACGTTTGGAGCTTAATTGGAGATATTGGAGCTTTCTGGAGCATTCTGGAGCGAAGCAGAAGATCTGTGTAGCTGAGACATCAAAATCACCTGAGTATCGATCGATACTGCCTAGTATCGATCGATACCCGTCGAGGAAACCGAAGGATCGCGACTTATTGAAGAGTTGAAGAATTGCATAATTGGCCCAGAAGACTTTGATATTTACAAGAAGACCCAGAACGTGTTTTAGCTATATAATTAGGTTTTACAGCCACTTTAATGGCTATGCTTTATTTTGTAAACTTTATTTTACTTTGGTTTGAGCGAGACAAGTCTGAATCTCCCTCCGTCCGAGATCAGATCTCAGAACCTCTTGTTACTCTTTCTATTTTATTTGATGATTTATTCAAACATGTTGATTGTTTCATTCTCCATGTCTGAGTAGATCCACTTTAGGTTCAGGGTTCTCATAAGGGTTTTCTCTGAATGATAGGTTGATTAGTTTATTAGGATTCACCATCTGAATTAGTTCTTCGCCTTAGGTTGTTCTCAAAGCTAATTCTAGGTTGACGAATCTGGAACTTAGATCTTAGGATAATTGATTAGGCACGACAGTGCGATTAATTACCTGATAGAACCTTAGGTGAGCAAATTGATTATTCGCAAAGAGATTTGGTTTAATTGATTTGTGAACATATCAAACCTGAACTTTAAAGCTGATTTAGACTTTAGGATTCGCAAAGAGATTTGGAATTCCTAGGATTTAGATTTAGATAGTTCTCGCAACGACAATTGGTTAATTATACCTTAGTGATTTGAGTTCAAGAACTGCGCTAAATCTGAATCCCGCTAATTAGTTTATCTCCATTCATTGATTTCCTGAGAAAAACCCTGAGCCTATATTCCTCCAATTGAATTACAACTCTTTTAATTTCTGCACTGCTTTCAATTACATCTCTTGGCTTAGCTTGATTTGACACTATACAATCTATTGAGTGATCTCCGTGAGTCTTTCTGGTTCGACCCCTAGCTATACTATAACTACTGCTTTAGTACTTTTAGGGTATTAATTTGAGCATATCACTAGGCAATCCAAGAACAAAGTCCATTGAAATATCAGTCCATGGGGTAGTAGGAATGGGTAAAGGAGTATACAAACCTTGAGATTGAACATTGGACTTAGCCTGTTTACAAGTGACACAACGTCCACAAATCCTCTTAACATCTCTTTTCATATGCGGCCAAAATAAATGTGCTTGCAAAGCACTTAGAGTTTTCGCCACTCCAAAGTGTCCCATTAGGCCTCCTCCATGCGATTCCCTAACAAATAATTCTCGCAAAGAACAATGAGGCACACCTAGGCGGTTCTCATAAAACAAGAATCCTTCATGCCTAAAATATTTCCCAAAGGAAAATTTCTCACTAGCTTGAAATACTTCTTTGAATTCGGGATCAGTTGCATACATTTCTTTTATTTGTTCAAATCCAAGCAACTTAGCTTCAAGAGTAGAAATGAGGACATACCTTCGAGATAATGCAACGACAAAAACATTATCTTTACCTAATTTGTACCGAATGACATAGGGAAAGGTTTCTCTGAACTCAACCTACCGAGCATGGCGCTTGTTCAACTTTTGTTGCCCTTTTAAGTGCTTAAGAGATTCATGATCATTGTGAATCATAAATTCTTTAGGCCAGAGGTAGTGTTGCCACATTTGTAGTGCTTGGACTAAGGTGTACATCTCCTTGTCATAAGTCAGGTAGTTCAAAGTTGCTTCTCCAAGTTTCTCGCTGAAGTATGCAATGGGTCTCTTCTCTTGCATGAGCACAACTCCAATACCTATACCAGAAGCATCACACTCAATTTCAAAGGTTTTCAAAAAGTTAGGCAAAGACATAAGTGGTGCATTTGTAAGCTTCTCTTTCAAGGCCTGGAAGACGTTCTCTTTTGCTTCTCCCCATTTGAATCCAATATCTTTCTTGATGAATTCTGTGAGTGATGCGGCAAGGGTGCTAAAATCTTTCACAAAGCATCGTAGAATCCAGCAAGTCCATGGAAGCTCCTAACTTTTCCAACCGTCTTTGGACTAGGCAACTCGCGGATAGCCTTCACCTTTTCCTCATAATCCTTAATGGCATGTGCACTCACAACAAAGCCTAGAAAACAAGATTATCTGTTCAAAAGGTGCACTTCTTCATGTTCGCAAAAAGTTCATCATCCCTTAGAACACTCAAAACAGATTTCGAATGCTCTACATGCTCGTCTAAGTTCTTGCTATATACTAAGATGTCATCAAAATATACAACAACAAAGACTCCAATGAACGACCTCAAGACATGATTCATCAGCCTCATAAACGTACTAGGTGCATTAGTTAGCCCAAAAGGCATCACTAGCCATTCATACAGTCCATGTTTAGTTTTAAAGGTTGTTTTCCACTCATTTCCCTCTTTCATCATAATCTGATGATAACCGCTTTGAGATCTATTTTAGAGAAAATGCAAGAGCCATGTAATTCATCTAACATATCATCTAAGCGAGGGATAGGATGGCGATACTTTACCGTGATGTTGTTGATGGCGCGACAGGTAACACACATACGCCATGTTACGTCTTTCTTTGGAATAAGAAGAACTGGCACATCACAAGGGCTCATGCTTTCCCGGATATGTCCCTTCTCCATAAGCTCGGTAACATGTCTTTGTAGCTCCTTAGTCTCAACCGGATTTGTCATGTATGTTGGCCGGTTTGGAAGTGCAGCTCCCAGCACAAAATCAATATGATGCTCAATCCTCCGGATTGGTGGCAAACCACTTGGATTGTCTTCGGGGAAGACATCTTCAAAGTCCTGCAAGACATAAATATCACTGATCGGAAGATCCGGCTCAAGATTAGTCAAGCTCATACGAGCTTTCTTGTACATAAGTACAATGAAAGGTTGCTCAGAAAATAAAACTCTCTTGACCTCACTAACACTCGCAAATAGAGAAGAGTGTTTTCTCACGGGTTTGCTCTCACATGTCTTTAGCTGGGTTTTACTCAAACTCTCACATTGGGTCTGGGGGAGGTGTCTGCTGACATTGTGTTTGTTTTTCTTAAAGTCATAAAATAAAAAAAATTTGTCGTTTTATTGAGTCAAAATTTGTTGGAGATAATGATCATGTGCATGAACCTATTGATTTGATTTTGTTTTGGAGTGACCAGTGTTACAAGATCAGTTCTAGATCGACTAATGAAAAATCCAAGGACTGACCAGTTGACTAGAAAACATCCATGTCTCCAGCAGAGTTTTTCTGAAGCCTGAGCCAAACTTTTGCACTTCACCAATGTGGTTAGTGTTTTTAGAGCTTGATTCATCATTCATATCTGATAAAGGAACCCATGTGTTTAGAGTTATGGTATCTCTCTCCCCTGTTATAAGTTGATAAATAAGAGCATAAAAGATTGAAATGATTTTCTTCTGAGTAGAGGGTTAGGAAAATTTCCAGCGATCTCATTATTCTACTTAAGAGGGAATGATCACACAAAGGATTGGAAGCGAGGCTAGGATTTTCCTATGATGCCATTATTCGCCTACATCCTTTGATACATTTAGAGGGAAGAACCGGTGATTTGGTGGCAAACACCATCAATACTCGCGTCTCATACCTTGATGTGTATATGCAAAGCTGAAAATAAAAGAAAGAACATAATAAGAAATAAGTTTGGGGGAGAAAAATTGATACAAAAAGTGTGAAAATGGGTGATTCCTTGTCATGATATTGTCTGGTAAAGAATCTAGAAGGTTCTTGAACATTAGCTGCAGCGATGAAACTTGTGATGAGGGTTTTATTTGAACAATGTTGTGGGATAATGTGTGGAGTTTAGGAAAGCTGCGAATGTCTACGGAGAAGTACATGGTGATTAGATCAAAAGCTGATTAGGTGACATTTGGGTACTTGGAAAGAGTGTCATTTCGATGGTTCATGAACAGGTGAGTCTCCGCGTTTTCAAACCTCTTTCTCTGGTTTAGTCTTCTATTTGCTTGAGGGCAAGCAAAGGCTAAGTCTGGGAGAGTTGATATATCATGGTTTTTACCTTGTTTAGACCATGATATAAGTCCTTTTTATAGAGTCTTTCTAGTGTTTTGTAGTGTTTTAGAGTCTTTTACAGGTTCTAGCACGTTTGGAGCCTAATTGGAGTTATTGGAGCTTTCTAGAGCAGTTTGGAGCAAAAGCTGAAGTCGTGTTACTGAGTGCCTGATTTCACGACAAGCATCGATCGATACCCCCTGGTATCGATCGATACTCATCGCAGCAAGACACAACCCGCGAGTTTTCCAAGACTTGAATAATTGCAAAAGTGCCCAGAAGTCTTTAATAATTACAAGAAGACCCCAACTCGTGATTTAGCTATATAATTAGGTTTTCAGCCACCTGTTTAGGCTATGCTTTGTATGCTTTATTTTCTATACTTTTGGTTTTAGAGAGACAAGTCTGAATCTCTCTTCGTCCGAGATCAGATCTCTAAACCCTTCTGATTATTTTATTGATGATTTATTCAAACATGTTGATTGTTTCATTCTCCATGTCTGAGTAGATCCACTTTAGGTTTAGGGCTTTCTCATTAAGGATTTCTCTGAATGCTAGGTTAATTATATGTGTAGGATTCACCATATGAATTAGTTCTCCGCTTAGGTTGTGTTCAAAGCTAATTCTAGGTTGACGAATCTGGAACTTAGATCTTAGGATAATTGATTACAGTGCGATTAATTACCTGATAGAACCTAGAGTGAGCAAATTGATTATTCGCAAAGAGATTTGGTTTAATTGATTTGTGAACATATCAAACCTGATATTAAAGCTGATTTAGACTTTAGGATTCGCAAAGAGATTTGGAATTCCTAGGATTTAGATTTAGATAATTCTCGCAACGACAGTTGGTTAATTATACTTTAGTGATTTGAGTTCAAGAACTGCGCTAAATCTGAATCCTGCTAGTTAGTTTATCTGCATTCATTGATTTCCTGAGAAATACCCTGGGCCTATATTTCATCCATTGATTTACAACTCTTTTAATTTCTGCACTGCTTTCAATTACATCTGTTTGCTTAGCTTGATTTGACGCTATATAATCTATTGTGTGATCTCCGTGAGTCTTTGTGGTTCGACCCCTAGCTATATTACAACTACTGCTTTAGTACTGTTAGGGTATTAATTTGAGCATATCAACTACCATGGCCTTCCCAAAAGAATGTGTCCTGCCTCCAAAGGTAGCACATCGCATAGGACTCTATCTTCATACTTCCCTATAGACAAAGGAACCACCACTTGCTTAGTTACCTTCATGTGACCCTCAGCGCTCAACCATCGAAGATGATACGGTCTGGGATGCTTCTTCACTTCGAAATTCAGCTTTTCCACTAAATTTGTGCTTGCCACATTTGTACAGTTTCCTCCATCCATGATGAGGTTGCACACCTTATCCTTCACACGACACCTTGTGTGAAACAAGTTCTCACGCTGCTCCTCTTCTTTAGTCTTGTCTTGCACGAACAAAGCTCTTCTCGTAACCAACAATCCCCTCTATCAGCTCTTTCCGCAATCTCCCCCACATATGGTGTAGATTCCAATTCCACTTCTCCCTCAGTTTCGAACTCACCATCTTCCTTCAACACCATTGTCCTCTTGTTTGGACATGCGCTTGCATAATGTCCCTTTCCTTGGCACTTATAGCACTGGATGTCTCGGTTTCTTGTGTTGGAACTCTCGTATTTCTCATTGGGATTCTTAGAAAGCGTTGGAGTGAAAGCTTTAGACTTCATCGACGGCTTTGAATATGTTCTCGGCCTAAAGCATGGCTTCTTTTCTTTGGAGTAGTTCGGCCTCATGCTAGACCTAAATGGTTGGCGTGTAACGCCTCTCCTCTTGAGTTGCTGCTCTACTAAGATTGCCTTGTGCAAAAGTTCATCTAGATCAAGGTAGCTTTGCATCTCTACCCTGTCCTGAATTTCCCGATTCAAACCGCCCATGAATCTGGCTATAGTGGCCTCGTTGTCCTCATCAATTTCAGCCTTGAGCATGAGAGACTCCATCTCCTGAAAATAATCCTCAACACTTCTGTTGCCTTGGAATAATTTCCGCAATTTTTGATGAAGCTCCTGGTGATAGTGATAAGGAACATAGCGCTTCCTCATGAGTGTTTTCAACTCATCCCAAGTATCAATCGGATATTCTCTATTACGTCTCATGCTCGTTGCTAGATGATCCCACCAGTTGATTGCATAGCTGTAGAACTCGGTTGCTGTCACTTGAACCTTCTTACGGTCAGGGTACTCTTGACAATAGAAAACTAGCTCAATCTTCTTTTTCTACTCTAAATAGGCATCCGGCTTATTCTTCCTGTGAAACGGTTGAAATTTCATCTTTAGTCCCCTTAGACTATCATCCTCTCGACATCTTGCTTCTCGCACACGCCTAGGCCCTCTTTGACTACTTTTGGAGGAATGACCATCAGTATCATGTCGCCTTTTTGTTTCCCTAGCACGGCGAAGCCTCCCTCGATTAGGCGAATGATCCTCCTCGCTATAGTAAGCGAATTCCTCCTCAGCCCTAGCTCTTCTTGGCTGGTCTCGTCCTCCTCTAACAGGTTCAATACGCGGTTGTCTTTGTGGTGCTTGCACTCGATCCAACCTCTCATGGACCTCATTGATTTCTGCTCTCATCTCCCCCATTAGTGCTAGCATTTGGATATCTATAAGTCCATCTTGGAGATTAGGGACGGCAGACTGTTGTTGACCATCTCCCTGATCATTGTTATGTTCTTCATGTTGTGACATAGTGACGTGAAACAAGAAACAAACACGTTAATAGCAAAAGCTCCTCTCACGCTCAAGTGTTTCCCAAAGAAGTTTCCCTAAATGTTTCCCATAGTGTTTCCCAAAGTGTTTCTCTCTCACAACACTCAAAATGTCCTCACAAACTCACTTTCACTCAGCAATTCTCTAAAGTTTGAATTGAACTATCCAATCCTTGCTTGATACGTTTTTCCCAAATAATCAAAAGAAAGCAAAAACAAAATCCCCCCCCCCCCCGGAAACTTTTCCCTCGGATCCCTCAAGAACACCAAAAGATAACAAAAAAACAAAAAAAAAATTATCCTTTTCTCTTTTTTTGTTTTGATTTACTGTTTTTATTTGTTTTTAACATTGAACGAATTAGGACAACTACTACAAAGATAATTCTACAACGGACAACGCTAACCGCTCCACATCGATCCGCGATCACGATGAACGGCTCCACTTGCACCACGCTGAAGATTTTGTTTATAAGCTTGTCTCCATTAAATCTGCAGAAATTGCGTCCTCTGGGAATCGAAACACGGACCTCCTGGTATATGATATGATGTTGGATGAGCATCTCGAACCGGAGCTTGGAGCATTGCTTGAACCTGTTGGAATGCTTCGGAAAAGATCTCAATCGGTTACTAACCGATCAACATTTCACTTGAAGATAGGTGCTAAGGCCAAACAATACAAATTGGTCTTAGGGAGGTTGTACCATCAAGGGTACTTGGGTCAGGACGTAGAAGATGCATTCAAACCTCACCGGTATTGAAATCAGGCCCAAGTAGATCGACCATTGGCTCAAGTGATTTATTTGTGCTCTTTTTCTTCGCTTCGGTTTTTGTCCCAATGGGTTTTTCGAAGCAAGGTTTTTAACAAGGCAAATATTTCACTTCCAATAAAATCCAATGTGTTGATCTAAGCCCAAAGAAGCCCACGAAATTCACAAGAAAATGATCCACAAAATTCAACAAATATCAAGTATATCAAAGGGGCATATTGGCGTGAAGAAGGAAGGCCAAGGGGTTAAGTTTGTGTTTAATTTTAGTCAAGTCTTTGTTCAAACTTTGGTTTAATTATTTATCTATTTTCGAGACAAGTCTTGGAGCATGTTCCAACACTTGTTCTCCTCTTTATATTTTCTTGTAACCTCATTGTCGAAATCTATCTAGTTTTTGAAATCAAAATTCCCTTTCTCTCTAAATCAAATCTCGATTGTGAGTAATATCAATCGAAATCCTTTGCTTATTTTTGGTGAGTCATATCCGAAAATAACAAAGAGGAATATCAAGGGCTTTTCCGCACCCCTTGTGAGACTATTCGATCCACATCCCTTGAAGCGATCCGTCGTTTGCAAGGCTTATCAAACCGTTCCCCAAACCGTGAGTGTGCGATCTAGGAGATTCGTAACAGGTGGTATCAGAGCACCACTCCACAACCTGGGTAGTTTTCGTTTCATCTCTTATCTTTTCCTTTCATCATCGTTTCATATTTTACCCGTTCATCTTCAAAATCGTGTTCATCATTTTAGATCATCATTTTATTTGTGTTTTTGCATCCGTTCATATTCTAGAAAGTGTGTCGAATTTTTATTTTAATTTTCTCATCACATATTTTCATTTAGGTTGCTGTAGTTATTTTCGTGCATCATAAAAAAAAAAAAAAATTAGGGTTCTTAGTTTTTGTTCGATTGTTCTTCGTAATTTTGTCCTTTCGCATTCATTTAGATCGAGTTTTTTACACATCTAGATCTATTTGTCGGTGTGTGTTTGCATCATTTTAGTCTCTTCATATTCATTTTAGATCGGATCAGTTTGTTGATCTCCTTCTGTTTCGATCATTTTATATTTTTGCAGCCATCATCATAAGTTTTTGGTTAAAATAATTTTTATTAAAAAAAATCTGTTTGGTCTCAAATCAATTATCTTTCCAAAAACTTGTTGCTGGTGATTTGTTTGTGAATTTATTTTCAGGTACAAAATGCCGGAAGAAGGAGAAACGGAGAGTTCTCGGTCGAGACGTGAGCGTGAAGCGGCGATGGTTCAAAAGGTCGATGCTATCATCGAGCTATTGCATGAGATGCGTGACCGTATGGCTGCATTAGAGGTCCGCACGCCCGAAAGGCAACAAGGCGTTGAGCAAAGAGCCGAAGGCTTTAGATCAGATCAAAGCGTTGCCCGAGGTAGTTGTCATGCACCGGCGAGAGACCGACGTGCCCGACATGGGCGATACAAAGAAAACGATAATCCGTTCTATGACCGTGGGTTTTCTTCCGATGTAAATCAACCAAGGCACCCACCGGCCAGAAGAAGGAATGATAGTGACCTTGGAGGAATGAAGCTACAGATTCCACCGTTCCACGGGAAGAACGATCCGGACGCTTTCCTCGAGTGGGAAAAGAAAGTCGAGTTGGTCTTTGATTGCCAAAACTTCTCCACTCAAAAGAAGATGAGGTTGGCGGCTACTGAATTTTGTGACTATGCCATTGATTGGTGGGATCAACTTATAACGAACCGGAGGCGCAACCGTGAGAATCCCGTTGAGACGTGGGAAGAAATGATCTACTTGATGCGACAACGTTTTGTTCCAACTCACTACCACCGAGAGCTTCATCAACGTTTGAGAGCTTTGTCCCAAGGGAATAGAGGCGTGGAAGACTACTTCCAAGAAATGGAAAAGCTAATGCTTAAGGGAGACGTTGACGAGACGAGTGACGCCACCATAGCAAGAATTCTAGCTGGCATGAATCGTGAGCTACAAGACCGTATGGAGATGCAATCGTACGCAACCGTAGAGGAGTTGTTGCATAAAGTTATTATGGTGGAAAAACAGCTCAAAAGGAGAAGTGTCTCTTCTCGACCTTCTCATGGTGCTGGAATCGTACATAAGCCGAGCTATGAAGGTGATGAGAAGCAAGCTTTCAAACCCACAAACGAGCCTAAACCAGCCGCATCTACTCAAAACTACAAAGGAAGGTATGAAACTTCTAGTTCTACGGCTCGTGATGTGAGGTGTTTCAAGTGTCAAGGCAAAGGACACTATGCAAAGGGATGTCCGAACCAAAGGATTATGGTTCTCTTGGACAATGGAGATATTGAAGAAGAAAAAGAACCGGTTTTTGATGAGTATCTAGAGGAGCATGAAGAAAAGGCCGAGGTAGGAGAACTTTTGGTAATTCAACGGGCTTTGAACATGCACATCATAACCGACGAGCATGAACAACGGAAGAATTTGTTTCACTCTCGATGCCAAGTCCAAGGAAAGGTGTGTAGTCTCATCATAGACGGAGGAAGCTGCACTAACGTGGCAAGTGAAACAATGGTGAAGAAACTTGATATGGCCGTAAAGGAACATCCAAAGCCGTATAGTCTTCAATGGCTAAATAATGAGGAGATGAAGGTGAAAAATCAAGTCTCGGTTCCTATAACCATTGGCACGTATCAAGATGAGGTGCTGTGTGACGTGTTGCCCATGGAAGCAAGCCACATCCTTCTAGGAAGACCATGGCAATTCGATCGACGGGTTCTTCATGACGGGTTCAATAATCGGTATTCGTTTAACTACGAATGAAAGAAGATCACGTTGGTTCCCATGTCACCAAGCGAAATTTATCAAGATCAAATTTTCCTCAAGTAAAAAGGTAAAGAGGCTGTAAGTAATTCTTCTAACTCTCTCAAGAAAAATAAGAAAAGCTTGTTGCTTAATTTCAAGAAAATTCCTTCAGATTTTACTAACTATGCACCGGAGTTTTCAATTCCGAGTAGAAAATTATTTCTTTTGCAGAAAATTCAAGATGAGATCAACAAAGGGGAACCAGTGCAAAAGGAAAAATCGATCCATGACTCCTGGTCCGGAAAAATTGATTTCGATCAACCGATCCTCTTGCGACCCGATTAAAAACACGTGAACTACTTGGTTCGATTGAGGGAGGAATTTGAGCAACGAGTTTTCAACAACTCTGATCATTTTCATCGACCAACTGGGCATTTAGAGGAGACTGGTCGAAACCAAATTCCAGTAGCATACATCGATCTTCATCCGCCTTTGCAAACCATCTCAACGGTCGAAACGGAGCAAGCCGAACAAAAACCTCGACCAAACAATCAAACTACTACTGGGTCAGGTAAGTTTTCTCAACCAATCATATATTTTAAAGCTAATGATCGTTGTGTTTCCTTGTTTAGTCAAGCAGATTTCAAGATACCTCACAACTTTCAAATCGGACCCGAGAAGGACCAAAATTTCCGAGAAGAAATAGTAAAAGATGGCCGACCTATTTTGGCGAGTTCTAGAAGGCATCAACCATTTCCAACAGCAGCACGGATCAACTCCAACACATCCAAGACCAATCCTCAAGGTAAGCATAATCCGACTTTGAACTTCAAATTTACTAACTTAGCTCGTTTCCGTGTAGGTTCTTCGGATTTGAGGTCAAATCCTTTTGAAGAGAGGGGGGATGATATGATGCTGGATGAGCAGCTCGAACCGGAGCTTGGAGCATTGCTTGAACCGGTTAGAATGCTTCAGAAAAGATCTCAATCGGTTACTAACCGATCAACATTTCACTTGAAGATATGTGCTAAGGCCAAACGATACAAATTGGTCTTAGGGAGGTTGTACCATCAAGGGTACTTGGGTCAGGACGTAGAAGATGCATTCAAACCTCACCGGTTTTGAAATCAGGCCCAAGTAGATCGGCCATTGGCTCAAGTGATTTATTTGTGCTCTTTTCCTTCGCTTCGGTTTTTGTCCCAATGGGTTTTTCGAAGCAAGGTTTTTAACGAGGCAAATATTTCACTTCCAATAAAATCCAATGTGTTGATCTAAGCCCAAAAAAGCCCACGAAATTCACAAGAAAAGGATCCACAAAATTCAACAAATATCAAGTATATCAAAGGGGCATATTGGCGTGAAGAAGGAAGGCCAAGGGGTTAAGTTTGTGTTTAATTTTAGTCAAGTCTTTGTTCAAACTTTGGTTTAATTATTTATCTATTTTCGAGACAAGTCTTGGAGCATGTTCCAACACTTGTTCTCCTCTTTATATTTCCTTGTAACCTCATTGTCGAAATCTATCTAGTTTTTGAAATCAAAATTCCCTTTCTCTCTAGATCAAATCTCGATTGTGAGTAATATCAATCGAAATCCTTTGCTTATTTTTGGTGAGTCATATCCGAAAATAACAAAGAGGAATATCAAGGGCTTTTCCGCACCCCTTGTGAGACTATTCGATCCACATCCCTTGAAGCGATCCGTCGTTTGCAAGGCTTATCAAACCGTTACCCAAACCGTGAGTGTGCGATCTAGGAGATTCGTAACAGGTGGTATCAGAGCACCACTCCACAACCTGGGTAGTTTTCGTTTCATCTCTTATCTTTTCCTTTCACCATCGTTTCATATTTTACCCGTTCATCTTCAAAATCGTGTTCATCATTTTAGATCATCATTTTATTTGTGTTTTTGCATCCGTTCATATTCTAGAAAGTGTGTCGAATTTTTATTTTAATTTTCTCATCACATATTTTCATTTAGGTTGCTGTAGTTATTTTCGTGCATCATAAAAAAAAAAAAAAAATAGGGTTCTTAGTTTTTGTTCGATTGTTCTTCGTAATTTTGTCCTTTCGCATTCATTTAGATCGAGTTGTTTACACATCTAGATCTATTTGTCAGTGTGTGTTTGCATCATTTTAGTCTCTTCATATTCATTTTAGATCGGATCAGTTTGTTGATCTCCTTTTGTTTCGATCATTTTATATTTTTGCATCCATCATCATAAGTTTTTGGTTAAAATAATATTTATTAAAAAAAATCTGTTTTGTCTCAAATCAATTATCTTTCCAAAAACTTGTTGCTGGTGATTTGTTTGTGAATTTATTTTCAGGTACAAAATGCCGGAAGAAGGAGAAACGGAGAGTTCTCGGTCGAGACGTGAGCGTGAAGCGGCGATGGTTCAAAAGGTCGATGCTATCATCGAGCTATTGCATGAGATGCGTGACCGTATGGCTGCATTAGAGGTCCGCACGCCCGAAAGGCAACAAGGCGTTGAGCAAAGAGCCGAAGGCTTTAGATCAGATCAAAGCGTTGCCCGAGGTAGTTGTCATGCACCGGCGAGAGACCGACGTGCCCGACAAGGGCGATACAAAGAAAACGATAATCCTTTCTATGACCGTGGGTTTTATTTCGATGAAAATCAACCAAGGCACCCACTGGCCAGAAGAAGGAATGATAGTGACCTTGGAGGAATGAAGCTACGGATTCCACCGTTCCACGGGAAGAACGATCCAGACGCTTTCCTCGAGTGCGAAAAGAAAGTAGAGTTGGTCTTTGATTGCCAAAACTTCTCCACTCAAAAGAAGATGAGGTTGGCGGCTACTGAATTTTGTGTCTATGCCATTGATTGGTGGGATCAGCTTGTAACGAACCGGAGGCGCAACCGTGAGAATCTCGTTGCGACGTGGGAAGAAATGATCTACTTGATGCGACAACGTTTTGTTCCAACTCACTACCACCGAGAGCTTCATCAACGTTTGAGAGCTTTGTCCCAAAGGAATAGAGGCGTGGAAGACTACTTCCAAGAAATGGAAAAACTAATGCTTAAGGGAGACGTTGACGAGACGATTGACGCCACCATAGCAAGATTTCTAGCTGGTATGAACCGTGAGCTACAAGACCGTATGGAGATGCAATCGTACGCAACCGTAGAGGAGTTGTTGCATAAAGCTATTATGGTGGAAAAACAGCTCAAAAGGCGAAGTGTCTCTTCTCGACCTTCTCATGGTGCTGGAATCGTACATAAGACGAGCTATCAAGGTGATGAGAAGTAAGCTTTCAAACTCACAAACGAGCCTAAACCAGCCGCATCTACTCAAAACTACAAAGGAAGGTATGAAACTTCTAGTTCTACGGCTCGTGATGTGAGGTGTTTCAAGTGTCAAGGCAAAGGATACTATGTAAAGGAATGTCCGAACCAAAGGATTATGGTTCTCTTGGACAATGGAGATATTAAAGAAGAAAAAGAACCGGTTTTTGATGAGTATCTAGAGGAGCATGAAGAAAAGGCCGAGATAGGAGAACTTTTGGTAATTCAACGGGCTTTGAACAAGCACATCAAAACCGACGAGCATGAACCACGGAAGAATTTGTTTCACTATCTCGATGCCAAGTCCAAGGAAAGGTGTGTAGTCTCATCATAGACGGAGGAAGCTGCACTAACGTGGCAAGTGAAACAATGGTGAAGAAACTTGATATGGCCGTAAAGGAACATCCGAAGCCGTATAGTCTTCAATGGCTAAATAATGAGGAGATAACTTGATATGGCCGTAAAGGAACATCCGAAGCCGTATAGTCTTCAATGGCTAAATAATGAGGAGATGAAGGTGAAAAATCAAGTCTCGGTTCCTATAACCATTGGCACGTATCAAGATGAGGTGCTATGTGACGTGTTGCCCATAGAAGCAAGCCACATCCTTCTAGGAAGACCATGGCAATTCGATCAACGGGTTCTTCATGACGGGTTCAATAATCGGTATTCGTTTAACTACGAAGGAAAGAAGATCACGTTGGTTCCCATGTCACCAAGCGAAATTTATCAAGATCAAATTCTCCTCAAGCAAAAAGGTAAAGAGGCTGTAAGTAATTCTTCTAAATCTCTCAAGAAAAATAAGAAAAGCTTGTTGCTTAATTTCAAGAAAATTCCTTCGGGTTTTACTAACTATGCACCAGAGTTTTCAATTCCGAGTAGAAAATCATTTCTTTGCAGAAAATTCAAGATGAGATCAACAAAGGTGATCCACTGCAAAAGGAAAAATTGATCCATGACTCCTGGTCTGAAAAAATTGATTTCGATCAATCGATCCTCTTGCGACCCGATTAAAAACACGTGAACTACTTTGTTCGATTGAGTGAGGAATTTGAGCAACGAGTTTTCAACAACTCTGATCATTTTCATCGACCAACTGGGCATTGATATGTGCATATTCTTTATGGTTTTAGCATGCATTTCATCTAGATTTTAGGTCATTTACTTAGGTCTTTATAACTTATCATGCTTGTTCTTGTCTCATTTAGAGTCTTAGGTGTTTTGCATTAGGTCCTAGTGAGTCTTGCATATTTGGAATCCTTTTAGGTACTTTGGAGGCAATTTGATAGAGTTGGCTTAAGAGCACTCGGTTCGGGAGCAAGAGAAGCGGTTGAAGATGTTTTGGGAGTATATCAGCTCCAACATCGACCAGAATGAGAGTCACTCATCGATGCAACAAGTTGATGTTGGATCAGGGACCTTAGCCTCGCTTCAAACCTCCCCCACATCGATGTCACTCATCGATGTAAGCTTCAAGAAGACTCACATCGACCAGCCAAGGAGTCACTCATCGATGCAACTCATGGATGCTGGAC